>CH002874.1:28990-59894 GCA_000149265.1 Ciona savignyi
TTAAAATATTTATAATTAACCGTACACAATTGTTCATACCGTTCGTTATTAAGGCTCCATAACTTGATTGCATGTTCTTCAGTCTTGGATAATTTTACATCTTGAACAATGCTTTCAGCAGAACAGGCCAGCATATGCTCATTGATATTGAAGTCAGCTGTATGAATAAAATAGCAAACATGAATTAATTTTTTTTATTTAAATATCATTCACATGATATTGAGAAGAACATTTGTATAAAACAATATTATTGGTTTTAGGTCAAAAACGATGTTAAGGAAATTTGGGCTGAGTTTCTTTTTTGGACCATGAAACCAAGAGATATCAATACTGTATAAAAAAGCACCTGGATACAAGGACAAAAGTTCTTGGTATTGTGCACTGGAATTTGCATTGGTAGCTGTGGCTTTCGCAAGTTTCTGTACCATGGAAGAGCCTAAACAATAAGTTTAATTAAGTAACAACCATTCCAGAAGCTGTAAAATTTACCAAGAATATTAAGTAAAATATGTGACAGATTAATAAGACATTAAACTTAAAGGGTAACAGTGTGGCAATATTCTAATGGATTTTAAATACAATAGGGTATTCTTCAAAAAAGTAAATTTAAATCAGGCCATTTAGCCAAATGTGTCATGAAGACCAAAATGATTACCAAATTTTGCCTTTAGTTTAGCACCGTAGTGGATTAATCCGTCGGTCAACAAGTCAGTCCTGTGTTCAGGCAACATTTCCTTTGTTATTTTGCTGAAGTTTCTTAGATATGACCACAGTCTCTCCACAGTTTCTCCTTCAGTTAAACCAAATCCAACTTTTTTTCTTGGGTTGTACTTCATCTACATTACACATGATATTGAAAAATGGATACCAAACAAGTAATTTGCATTTAACTTACCTGGCATGCCATATTGTGCCCATATCCATGAAAAACGGGCACAGCAAATGTCACTCTCTTTAGAATCTCAGAGGACTCCACTCTAGCCTGTTTCAAGTTTTTAATGTATAAATTTTAACTGTAATACAGAAATATTGGCTTGTTTACAGCATAGCTTACTCGCAGATGATCTTCCAAACGACAGGCAATGTCATAAAACACTTTGACATTAGTGTTTGAGTTCTGTTCCAATAGCTTCTTCAAAAGAAAAACAGGATATCCCAACCTGATTTACATAAAGTTAAAATGAAAACTTGAATAAAAAACTAAAGCTTTCTTAAATATTGTGTGCATTCAAATTCATATATTGTGTGCATTAAAATTCGAGATTAAAAATAACTGAAATAAACCATACCTCTCCCCATGCTTTAAGTCCATGAAAAGTTTGGGAAACTCATGGCGACAGCAGCATCCAAATATGCCTTTAACATCAAGCTTTTTGTTCTTGGACTTGGATCGAACTTTATCACCCGCTTGGAAATCACTGCAGTTCTTAAAACGTGCAAAGATTAAACATGTGTTAAACAACATTACCAAATAAATATAACACTATATAAATAAATAAAAAATATATATATATACTTGGGTATGTTTGTCTTTATCACAGTAGTTGTTTATAAAGGTGCTTGTCTCATCATCTTGTAAAAATAACTTTTTGTTGTGATGGGGTTCAGTTTTTTTTGTACCTGCTGCAAGTCTTCTAACAAGACCGAAATTGCCATCAAGACAATATGTATCTTCACAAGTTGGGTCCTACACACACAGAAACAATTTTTATGTTATTGTCCATACATTTATTGATGCTGCTATCACTTAAATTACCCCTTTGCAAGCAGGACAATTAGTGCCATCGTCAACAGCTCCAAACTTGCTTGGAAGAGTGTGACTGAGTTGATAAATGTGATGACGGTAGGATTCCAAGCTTTCATTCAAAAGTATCTTAGAAAGATCTTTAACCTTAAATATAAAGAAATAATAGTATGATGGTATTTCTTTGGATGTTGGGAAATGACAGTCATTGCCCACAATCATTTTGAATGTTCCATTTAGATCTTCAAGGGGCCTAGTCCAGGGATACAACCGTCTAGTTTTCTTCGCTAGGTTGGCAGATCATTAAAACCACCCAGCCAGACTCTTTTATTATCAGTAGCGGTAGTTTATTATTAATTAGCAACAGTAGGGTTCAAATCATGCAACTTTTTATGTTGACAGTTCGATGCACCACCATTAAGGATGTTGTCTAAACAAAGAATTCGTAGAACTTTAAACACTTACATATGATTTGTTTCCAGGTATTAGGTCAAATCGTTGAGCAATGGCATTGCAAAAACCCTCTGTAGAAATGTGTTTTTCAAGACTGAGAACTCTCAGCCATTCCATCAACTCTACACTGACTGCAACTTTTGGGTTACAGGGAGAACATGGCCACAATAAATAACGGTACAAGGTTTCGGCCTCCCCCTCACATGAACAGAACATGACGCTGACCTTATGCTGATAACCTAGAGCAGAGCAAAATAAATGCATAAGAAATCAATAATCATTATATATCCTTTATAACATTATATATGTCATACATAAATGCAGTCCTTTACCACTTTAACTGCGTAGGACGAGATTGAAGCGTTGCTATTGTTAGCTCGACTCATTAATGTATTTTAACGGTATTTAATATAACGGCGAATATGAATATAATATTTTTTGGAATAGATTCATCTGAAGGAACTGCCTGGAAATATCAATGTGTAAATAAACAAAAATGGTACAATATATTGCAACTAAAACACCGACCTTTACAATCTATAAGTGTAAGTGTTTTGGCGTATAGTGTTGTACAGTCATGACCCGCTCGCTCCAACGTGAAAACTTGCTTCCGCTCCATTTTGATGAACATGTTTTGTTTCCATATATCAGGTCGATGATGCCAAATGTGGGAATGTGCTGCTGTCCAACAATCTTCACAGTAAAGAGCACTCACTCCACAGTCCAAACATCGGATAATTTCTTCAACCTCAGAAAAACAACAAACACATTTGTCACTCATAGGTTTATACAAATTTATACCGATACTACACAACCTTTTTTCCAGTACCCGCCATCGTTCAGTTAATTGTATGCGTTTGTCTGCATACGATCTCTTACCACCTGAAGATGTAACCAGAGGAAAAACTTCCTTTGAAGTAGCACCAGTCTCACTAGATGAACATGGAGGCATAGCACCAACATCACCAAAAGCTTCCATAAATGAAAGCTTTTGTGGCTTCTTCCCTTGCTGCCGTACCCTGAAGAGGTCACTCACTTTTCGCTTGATCTGTTGTAAAATAATAATTAAGGGAAACTATAGGATATTCATGTTTTATCCCCGTGCTGTGAATGGAAAAACACAAGAGGGCGATTTTACACAGGCAATCTTCAGATCACCTCGTGCCCACCGTCAAGTTACCCGGAGCTATGGTAGTGTGTTGTATATGTATGATTAAGACGTTGCTACCGCACTGTTTTAGTTTAACCCAATAATCGACTTCGATACAACGATTTTTCGGCTGTCTTTAGATCAGTGGGGAGGTACCTCTAAAGTGTGACTGTGGGTTGTGAGCATTATGTTGGTTGTGTGCAGTATGTGGGTTGTGTGCATTGTGTTAAAATAGGATGTGAATTGTTGCAATTTTCGGGAAAGATCAATTGATATGTTTTACATATGGAATGGGGAGATTTAATTTAGGGTACCAGAAGGATCAATTTTGGATGTAGAGGGGATCATACTGGGATGGGGTAAAGATCAGTTTTGGATGTGGGGAGAATCATGTTAGGAAGCGAGGATGGTTATATATTGGGATGCGGGTAGGATCATATTGGGATACTGAAGGGATCATATTGGGATGCGGGGAGGATCAATTTGGGATGCTGGGAGGATCACATTGGGATGCAGGGATGGTCAATTTGGATGCGGAGAGGATCAAGTTGGGCTGCAGGGAGGATAAATTTGGGATGGAGGATGGATCAATTTGGGATGCGGAGACTCGGGGAGGATAAATTTGGGATGCAGGGAGGGTCATATTGGGATGTGGGGAGGATCAATTTGGACACATGCACACAACCCACATCACTGTTTACCGGAATGATGAGAAGTATGGCAATTGCACGCGCGATCACTTTTTTAGGAAAAATACCCCACGGGTTTGTCCTTTTGCAGTAAAAACTCAAAATTTTTTTGCTGCGCGTTTTTGACTTTTGGCACGCATAAAAATCGGCCATACTTCTCATACCAGACTGTTTATAGAGGTACCGATCGCTGGCGTTCTTACCGAACAAGCTAACTGAACTGGCAGGACAAACTAATTTATCGAAGCTCTCATATCTGTAAAATAATTACCGATAACATAGCAACATAGGGCCTACCTTTGGCATTTTTCCAATTTGTTAGCAGATTACAAAAAGTATAATCTAAAAATACACAAACGAAATATATAGGTTTATGGTTGGAGTTAGCCTCACGTATTTAAAATTTTAAATAGTTGTATAGTTAGTCCAAAGTAAAATCTAAATGAATAGCTGACTTCTGCCATATCAGAATATTCTTTCTAGAAATTCTAAAAAACAAGTAAAATCCGCTAAATGACCATGCCTAAACTGTACAAAAACTGACGTGTCACGCTTAAACTGGCGCGAACTAAGCATGACATGATCCAAATCGATGTTAAAAAAACTGCCCGCTCAAAGCCCAATCGTTTTTAACATATGGTCAATGGTCATAACACCGCACGCTTAAAGCGTGTAAAATTCCTTAACATAGACTCGCTTTAAGCGTATGTTTTTGGACGGATCGGGTGGCGACGTACTTATCCACTAGACTTACCTGTGGGGTTACATACTGTACAGTACTTAGTTTCACCGTACATTGTACTGTTACAGTAGGTACTTTGTTTACTGCGAACGTCACACTGTTACATTGGTTAAGCCAGCGGTTCCCAAACTTTTTTGTTGGCGGCGCCTTTTGTAAACTTATTAAACCTTGCGGCTCCCTCATAAAGCCAAAATTTTCAAACTGCATGTATTGTATATTATCCAGACTATAGCATGCATTTGGATAACCATTCAAACTCTTCAAAACTATTCACTAAAACAATGTCATGTTAGTGAGCAAATAGTGGCAGATAATACCGAACAATGGATTTTACAAGTAAAACGAATGCTGTATGCCAGTGTATGGGTTGCACACCAGGCTCAAACATTTCCAATTAACGTTTTACTGGTGTAACACACATGTACTGTTTTTTTTGTGAAAAAAACAATAAATGCAGCAATTTCCTCCTGCTTTCGCGGCGCCCCTAGCAAAGTCTCGCGGCGCCCAGTTTGGGAACTGCTGGGTTAAGCTATGAATTTCACGATATTTGGACTTCATGTGGTTTACGGCGTCGACTTCGGTTTTTATGACCATTCGATAATATAACCAAAATGGTCTGGTCCCAAGGTGGTCATACTAAGCGGCGCCTTCTGCATATATATATGAAATCTCCAATCAAGAAGCAAACAAATAGGTTCCCGAGTACCTTAGTTTTACCTATCGACTGTCAAAAAATAATTGGCGCCGAAAATTTGCAAAAAAGCGGTCGTTCTTATTTTCTTGGGTCTGTCCAGAATTTCCCTTGTGCAATTTACCTAAAAATTTTGACTGCATCTCCAAACCATTTTAGCTAACACCTCCACAAGTATCAACTTGATTGGACATTTCATCTATATATTGATCAAAAATGAGACTGACAAGTTTCAGTAAAATTGAATTATAGGAAATTTTGCGAAAAAAGTTTAAAGGTTTAAATGTGGGTATGGAGTGTACGCATATTTTTAGTTCCTGTTTAAATTCTGTATCTCTTAATTTTAATTATGAGATTCCAGCTCTTTCACGAGTAATAATGGTGTATTTATGAGTTATTATGTGTTCATTTTTGTATAAAGGAACACATATTGTTTTGTTCGTCAAAATCTTTGACAGAAGTGTCTTGTCCGACTGAGATATTTTAAAATAAGTTTTTTTTGTTCGACCAATTTGCTTGGTAGGTTAGTGCGTCGCATTTCAGCCAAAAGATTACCGGTCCGAAAATGCTCACTAGCTAGTTGGTCGTGTCCTTGGGCACCTAACGGACATTGCCTTAACCTGGTAAAATGATGTGTTCTACCACATTGAAGGAATGTTTGAACCATACACAACCTACTGCAATAACTCCGGTAATCTGAAAGATGGTCTGACGGTTGACCGTATGTTAAGCTCGTAATGGGGTTTTTCCACTCACGGGGATAAAGATGAACATCACGTCGCGCCCACCGTCGGGTTACCGGAGCTATTGCATTGTGTTCTGATATTTAACACGTACCTTCAATTTTGGTAAAACACATGAATCCGCGATTCGAATCTGCAACCTTTCTGATTTGTGCTATATATACATTTTTTTAAATTTAGGAGTGAAAACTTCCGCGTTGGAGATGTTAGCAATAACGAAAAAAATGAAAAAAACCTTTTAAGTTTTTTTTTCCAATACCGAGAATTCACCTTGCAATTTTTGTAAAATCCAATGTGGATGCAAACTATTAACATGCCAGTTAGGATTACTGAAAGTTTCTACCTAATTGGATATCTCATTTTTTCGGTTATGCCTTTCATGAGCTTGACGCAAAAATAGTAAAAACAAAATGCGATCCATTTAGACTTTGGGTTAACCCATATTAATAGTGTTTTAATTCTTGACGTCGTATCCAAAATGAACACATTTTGTTTTTACCAATTTTTGTATTTTTTTATCTACGTTTTACAGTATTAGCAAAACAATGTCATCAAGCAGAGTTTAAAATAATGACATATTCTACTCTTATCTCGTGTTACCTGCAAAGATAAAACATATTTTTTTTTACCAAACATGTGATGGGGTTATATCTTTTCTGACCGATGTCGTCAAGAAGAACTAATCAAAGCAAAAAAACATTGGATGTGGTAAATAAAAAGACTAAATATTGTGAAGCCCAAAATTTAGGATTTTACCCGGGGAACAGGTTTTATTGAAGACTAAATATAGCCTACCATTACCTCATTACTAAAGGTTTTGAGTGTGGTTGAATTCATGTGAATTTCCTGGAAAACGGTGGAAGGTGGATCTGTCGAGTCACTATTTTTTATATTGAAATTTAAACCCATAATTCCACTGAATTCTAAAAAGCCACGCATTAACCCATCTTGGCTATTTTAGCTTAACTGGCTTTTTATACATCATCAGCTCGACCAAGTATCCAGCAACAATCACTTAAAACTTAAACCCTCTGACTCTATTTTACCAGGTATATGGATTCTAACCCAATTTTACAGATCGGAAGCTCCGTTATTCTGTTTTCAATCGGTCGTCAAAACCATTCGTGCTCAAAATTGCTTTACACACACCGACCCGCGCCGCATGTACAGACGTTAATACCAACTATTGTTGCTAAGATTTCGATGTTGTTATGAACGCTAATATCATGGTAACTGTTAATACTGTTTACATTTCGTAACCGCTTAAATCTTTATCACCTCAGCGCCTAATCTAGAATGTTGATCTACCGATTGTAGCAATAACGCTTCAAAGCTATTCACGCGTAAATAAACTCTAGAGTTTTAATTGTATCAACATCGTAACAATATACAAACCAATAATTGATAAACCATAATCAATGCCTATACTTAAGCATATTCTGGTTATAAACATAGCGACATTGGGAATCACCTACTAATAAACATTATTGTTCAGTTTGGCAGTAATGTAGAAGATTAAGTACCTTTACAATGTTGTTTAAATCAAGTCAACCGATCAAATATTTCGTCAATTATATTGATCACCATGAGTCGCAGAAGTAGCGTTCATTCGGATCGGTCTTTTAGTGCAAGACACCGCTCCGTAGAAGATTTGACGGACTACAAAGCAGCGTTCGTCAGCGTGGTAAAAAGTATTAACAAAAATATAACAACCCGTCAACAACTAACTCAAGGTATACCGTGTGCTTAATGTTTTTAAATTTGCTTTATAGTGAATTTTTACAGTTCTGCAGTATTGTGGTCGAAATCCGACAGCAAAACAAGTTTCTAAGATATGGTCGCAATCAAAAGGTAAATCACAATTGATGTAATCACTGTACATAGATGAATTTGGTTATTTATATCCCCATATTGGGTATGCTGGAGCTTTAATATTTATGCAGTGCATTGCAGCCAATTTTAAATTAGGGCTATATGGTATATTAAGCTTGTTGGATATTACACTATAATGCAATTTTGCATCTTTGGTGCACTGATTCCCTATTCAAAACAAGCAGTTGGTTACCACTTCTTAGTTAGTTCCTGGTTTGAGAATATAGTATTATGCTATGCTTTCATTGTCTAATATCATAGCTTCCAACAATACTCAGATTTTCTATTCCATCGACATATTTAAACTCATATAATGACAAAGTTCATAAAGATGAAAAATTTCCATGTAGATAAAACTATATTTGCAGATGGAGGAATGTCCTTTCAAGATTTCTACTCGATTCTTAAGGAAATAAAACCAACATCCAAGCCGCAGCTTTTAGAGGCGTTCCACAAGATTGACATTAACAATGATGGCTTTATCTCAGAATCAGAACTCTACAAACTTTTTACTTCAGTAAGTTTGTAAAAGTTTTTCCAAAAAAGTTTTTTTTTAAGGGGCTACAGGATATTTTTGTTAGTTTTTTAATTTGATATGTTATTATATAACAACACAAATAAATGCATTTAGGATAACCAATGTTTATAGTTGTGAAAATGGACATAGATTTAATTCATTGGTGTATAAAAAATATGGATTCAATTTAGTGGTTTCTGACAAATAATAAACCCTCTAGCTAGGCCTCTACAAAGCCTTAACAACCCAACTTCGGGCACGGGGTGTTTTAATGGAAAAATTGTCACCTTTCCAACTCAGGACAAACATGATCATAATACCTAACTTACAAGCGATGTTGTTGTTGGCAGCGTGGTGAGAAAATGACCCGATCAGAGGTGAAGAGGATTCTTGATTCCGCTGATGTGGATCACGATGGCCGGCTGGATTACAATGAGTTTTGCGACCTCATATTAGCAACCACCAACTTGTGCAAACAATGTATTAACAAGAAACTTCCAACTGAGGTTCCGGAAAAAGAATTAACAAAGCCAGTCCCAAACAGAAGTAACCTAAGAGAATAATTGAGATTGAATAATTTTTACTTTTAGGCTCATTTAAATATTATGCAAACTAAGACCCTGCAAATCCACACAGGGTTATCACAGGGTTCTACTCAGAAATCTTCCAAGCGAAGCACAACCATGCAGAAATTAAACGATGCTATTATTGTACAAGGAGGTCCAATATCCCAACTCAATTTCAAATCAAATAAACCAACTTCACTTAAAGTACGTTCCTAAAGAGGTTTTATCACAGTAACAGACGTGTTTCAGTAGCAGTCTTTCACACCACTTTTCACTTATGATAACACCAATCTCACATTTTCCAGCATAACAGTACATACTGTATGTTTATGGTCCTAAATTTGTACTTCTTGTTAATGTTGTTGCTGATTTTTGTGCAATATTTGCGGAAAAGACTAAATGTTTTCTCTTTTAATGGTTAGCTTAACAAAGATACTGTTCAGGGTTGGAGCAATGTGAAAAGCAAAGGATGTTTCTTTGTTGAGGAAAACAAAGACTTGGTTGGCCATACCTACCAACTTGAACTTCCTTTTGCTTCCAATGTTTACTGTGAAGTGCAGGCAAGCACACTAGTCGGCACACCAGGTGGGGTATTCTCATAGGCATTCCTGCTCACTTCTCCATATTCCCTACGTTGAAAAAAATGTAAGAAGTTGATTATAAAATACAGGTACAAATATTACACCGCTACCGGACTTGCTACACGGTAGAAGCTGCATGGCATCGAGCAATTTCTCGGAGAGAGTGTTTCATGCGGAACGACAAAATCTTTTTTCTTTTTTTGTAGGCCGATTTTTCTCTTTTCAAATTGTTTAGCGCCCTAGATGATTTTCAAACCTCATCTCCTTGATCAATATCCAGAATATCTAGGGAAACAATATGCGATATGATGAATATAAAGGCAGCAGTTAGTAAACTGTTATTCACAGATTAAGAACCGGTATTATATCGATACCGGTGCAATGTACAATGAGCCCGTGGTTGACTGGTTGGGATTAGTGTTCAGGTAGAGATTAGGGTTGGGGTTAGAGTTGAGTTTAATGTTGGGGTTGAAATTAGCGTTAGGGTTGGGGTTAAAGTTAATTTTTACACAAATAGTGTGTGCAGTTTCCCTCTTTTTAGTGTTGTACCATTATTCCACTGGTTTCAGGCAATGTCAACTTCGTGCATACCCCAAGCACACCACCTATGAGCCAGCTTTTGCTTTCGAACCCATCACCTTTCGCCTGACAGTTTGACGCGCTGCTGGTGGTGGTAACATATAAGCTAACCGGCGCTGTAGTTTAAAAAAAGAATAATCGGCCACAAAAAAAAGAAAAAACCTTTTGTCGTTTCGCATGAACAACTCTCTCCTAGGAATTGCTCGATGCCATGCAGCTTCTACCTTGCTAACACACGCAGTGAGCATAGTATATAGTGTGATAACATCAAAAACAGTTGTTTTTTAAACAACATTCGGTATTTTGAATACACTTGATGGCAGCACCTGACAAGAAGGCTTTGTTCAAATTTGTGACTACGGTTCTTAATCACAGCTGAATGTGATTTAACTTACCAAAAAACTTCAACAGATTCATGGACATCTACTGTTGATGTGGGGATGATAGTGTTCAGAAAATCTGGAGAAAAGGATGACTTGGTTTTTATGACAGAGTGGGTGGATGGTCAGGTAAGTTTGGAGCACCAGTGTTCCATGTGCAGACAACTCACCATCACCTTATTTCTTCTGCAGTCATTCAATTTCTTACTTTCATGTAAATACATCGATGAATTGATCAAAATTTTAGAAACTTTTCCATGAGTAGTCTACAGTAAATAATTCAATTTCTTACTTTCAGTCAATTAATTTCTTACTTTCATGTAAATACATCGATGAATTGATCAAAATTTTAGAAACTTTTCCATGAGTAGTCTACAGTAAATAATTCAATTTCTTACTTTCAGTCATTCAGTTTCTTACTTTTATGTAAATACATCGATAAATTGATCAAAATTTTAGAAACTTTTCCATGAGTAGTCTACAGTAAATAAGATATATATTGCAAGAATGCATATATTGTAGTATGGATTACAGAGTGTGAAAAGTTTAAGAATTTCCACAGAAGAGCTTCTGGAGTGGTGATTTACGCAGTGGAAGTTACTTGATTGTTCCATATACCAGTGGCTGCCGTTTGACTCCTCGAGTACACAATGATGAAGACCTACCACTTACACGCACAGATTACAATGATCAAATACAACTTACCAAACCTTTCTGGTAAATTTTATTTGCTGTATATACCATCAATATCAGCAAAAGACTACTAGTCTGCCATGAGTTATTTCTAATTCAATGTGTTGTAGTGAAACACTGTTGGACATTTTCGAGCTTTGTGATTTGGATGGCAATGGTCGGCTGAGTAGAGAGGAGTTCAATTGGTTCCACATCCGAACCACCGATGAGGAAGTTGACGATGATGCTTGGAAAGTTGTGCTGGGTATTCCCCTTTGTTATATTCTCGGGTGTAAAAATGACCATATTGTGTAACTTGTTAGAACCCCCGGCATTTATTAAATTGTTATGCGTTTACAGTTTGTTACAGAAGCTATTTTATATGTGCTTTAGTAGTTGTTATTAAACACACTGGGTTAAAACATTGTACATTACAAGAATTGACAAAAATGAATGTTATGTACAGGTGGTAGGTTTTAATCATGTGTTCTTCAGTCTGGTCTTTCCTGGACAAATTCAAAACTCTTTTTTAAACATTGCAATTTGCAACAGAGAATGTTGACACAACGGACGGAGAAATGACAAGAAAGGGATTCGAACAACTTCACCTCATGCAGGCCCAGGAGGCTGAATCTTCTCCTCAAGATGAACTGATGGAGACAATTACTAATATGGGTTTCAATGGCTCATTAGATCTTGTACAGGTAACTAGCTGCAATTTTTTTTAATTCATTAAAGTTTTTATAAACTCTTCAACTCCATGTTGTTGCTTGAGCAAGAAAATATTTAAAAGACTTGATCAAGAGGTTTCAAAGTAGCCTTTACAAACAGCTACTTGATTGTCGCATATGTCGTAGGGCATATTTTTTGAATATTGCACCAACCCACCAACCTTGTAAATTTTGGGCTGTTATAAAAACCTTATAGGCAAAGTCTATGTAGTTTTAGGACGATAATAGTAATAAAACATGAAATTTGAATTTTTGCACCATCCAGGATACAACACACATCTATCCAAACCCGTCTTATTTTGTAGGCATGTCCATTTGAGATAAATATATTCGCAAAAGATTGCTCGCCATCACTGCAAGTGGCATCGTTGAACCTGGCAGAGGAGCATGTGATAAAGAACGCTATGGTACGAAGCATTGAGGCCTTTTCGGAGGTTGTTCCGCTTGATAAGTTTCCGGAGTTGTCATGGAAGGTTTACGTGAGCGATGCGAGGGTTTCAAGTCTGCTCAGGAACAAGGTTGGTTGCTCGGTGGTGCCATTTTCCACTAACTTCAGAGAAATGTAACAAATTTAATTAGTGCCTGTATAAAGCTATATTTTTTACTAAAGTACAAACACTTTTTTATTATTCATTGTTTCCTGCTGCAGCTTAATGCATACTGAGAGCAATTAGGACAATTTTAAAAACACTTAACAACTATTCTGGTAATATAGAACAACAAGGCAATGGAACTGAACATCAATTGTTCAAATTCAATCAATTGTCTGACATCACAAGGAGAGAATAGCATCAATATTCAAGTCCCCGGAGATGGATTAACGGTGGGATTAAATTAAACAAAGTGTTTAAGTCAGGGGTCGGCAACCTACGGCCGCTTATGTGGAGTTGAGAAATTTATTAAGGCCCGCCGAGGTAATGTTAAGTTTCGTTTTGGCCCGCGACTACGAAAAGGTTGCCGACCCCTGGTTTAAGTTAAAATAAGATATTCATTTTTTTGGAGTTTTCTTAGCTTTTATATGGTTATGGGGAATTTTCTTATTTTGCACAATATCATTTTCAAGTTGACATGATATATATGTTTGTCAAGTTTTTATTTAAATTGTTTTACTATTTTTTCAGATTGTAGATCACTGTGTTCCACAGAACAAAAATGAGAAATGGTCCTACCATTGTTGCATCACAAAGCCAATGAGGTCAAAAATGAAACAAGTGAAAAAAACGATGTCTGTAGCAAGCAGTAAAAAGGGATCCATTTTATCAGTTTTCGAATAATTTTCTTAGATATAAGTAAAGTTGTTGAAACATAAGATTTTGGCAGTAATGTCCTAACAGAGCAGTATTAGTTTTTGTTTCCAATACACACTTTGTTTAATGACAAACTATAGGCTTCGGCATTATACACAAACCAACATGGAAATCTCCAGTTGGTTGCCCTTTTTGTAGTAAATAAACTTGAAAATAATTAATTTCTTTCATAAACAACTAAAACTAACCATGTTTAAGCTGTTAACATGAAAATTAAGGTCGGGATGATTTATGTTTGCATACCAGCACACACCAATTATGGTGGCCTATTGTATTGAGTGGGCATTTCCACATGTAATTCATCTTTGTTCTTCTTTATCCAAACACCAAGTTTGTTTTAACTGCTATGGGACAATCTTACTAATGCCACTCGAGTGCACAACGTAATTGAATTCCACTAAAGTGCATCCTATGATAATTGACATACATACTTTTGATATTATGGCTATATGCAGTATTTCTATTATTATTTTCTTTTTGGAAACAACCAACCACATAAAAATAATGGTAAACTAATACACTAAATCTTTAATCTAGTTTGTGCCTTAAAAATTTAACACAATAGAGAATTACTATATTCATTAAAATCTAAATGTTACACCTACTTTAAATAAAATGTAGCATATTAGTATGATAAACATTTGCAATAGTATTTAGTGTGTTTTGTATAATAAACATAAATAACATGAAACCGAGTATGTTGCGAATTTATCCAGGTAAATCTCAAGTTCAAAATATGTTTTTATCAAACTTTCTTGGGAACATGAATAATTATTGGTTTGGGTCGAAGTGAAAAAACTAGTTTGGTTTTAACAATCGCTTTAATCTGATATCCTCCATCCAGTGTTTGTGTGTTTTTACAAAGAACTGCAAATGGTTTATCCAACTGTTTAACCTTTCCATACAAAATATGGTGTCCAATGATCATGATGGGTTCAGCATTGCGGTTAAAATAAAGGTCCCCAACTGTAGTCCCTCCGAACCCCTCATTTGTCCTTGATATCAACTCTCCTTGCAACTCCAGTATCGTCCATTCACTTCTTTTTTCACTCGGTTTCACGATAACTTGAACCATTTGGCTTTTGTATGGAGTTCAATGCAAATAGAGTTACAAGCTTTCAGAAAGATTTTAAGTTTGACATGACTATTTATTATCAAATTATGCCATTCTGTTTACATTTGTTTCTGGAGATGTGTTTATTTATAATTAAATACACATTTGTTGTTAATGGTCTTGCTAATTAATATAAACGATTTTTCTAGTTCCAGCTGTAAGAATGAACACCAACATGCAAAATGCTTGTTTTCCCAGACTAGCTGTCAATGTTGGGTGCCTCTAAATACTACAGGACCGCTTGGATCACTTAGATTGCTATGGAAAGTAATTCTAACCCTGTCCCAAACACTAATCTCAACCCCAGAACTAACATTAACCCCAACCCTAACATTATTATCATGGCTTTTGTAATTACTAAGTATAGTAAGCTTTCCAAGCGATTTAAGCGCTCCTGTAGTATTTAGAGGTACCGGTCAATGTATAAATCAGTGCGGCTTGTAGTGCAACAAAAATGAAACTTTCTTTGTAAATCTATAAAATAAAAAGCGTTGGTTTTAAGAAACAAAGTTTCACATAGTGCTGATCGCATTGCACCTCTGCGTTGGGTTTCATCCGACAACCAGCATGGAAGTACGGCAGCTGCACACTCAAGTTTTATTTCTCTGCGCGACCGACACTTAGCAGACAATAACTAAAGCCAATGGATTCTACAAATTCTTAACAACCGTCTTAGTCATACCGTTATACGTAACACTACAATATCTTTGGTGACCCGACGGTGGACGTGAGGTAATCTGACAGTTATCCTTGTAATAACGCTTCCGCACGTATTCGCTCGCGACGTGATTTAAAGATTGTAATTTATTACAAAAAAAGAACTGCAAAAAAATAAATCTTGGCGCGAAAATAAAGGTACTTTCCCAAACTAAGATTCTGAATATAAAAATCATATATAATTTGCACTTACCAATAAATAGAGAGATAGAGGTGGTTAACACTCTCTAAGGTTTTTATATTATTCCTAGTTCGTTTTATTTATCTACCACTTGTTTTAAAATTTAAGCCGAATAATCAATACCAGACCCGAAATATCGGCTTTTGGTGAATAATCGACAATGAAAATTCAGAAAACGGTCACCGTGCATATGTTGTTTGGTCTGTAGGAAAATTCCCTGGCGCAGTTCATTCAAAATTTGCCACTGCAAATCCAAACCATATCAGCACAAACAAATCCAAAAGATTCAATTCGATTGAATAAGTTTTTTTAATAAATAGAATAGGATATTTATTTTTATCCCCGTGAATGGGAAAATCAAGGCGGTTAACACATAGGACCTTCGCCCACCATCGGGTTACCTGACAAACAGGAGATATTGCAGTGTGTTGTGTATGATATACACGTTCCTTTAATTTGGTAGAACCCATTAATCCGCTGGGTTCAGGGAATGTCCGTTAAGTGCCTTGATTATGTACATGGTAGCCGTCTAGCTAACGACCAGTTTCGTACCTGCAACCCTTCGGATAAAAGGGTACGATTCTAGCCGAAATTGTTCGGCCGGATAGACTTTGGGACAATAAAATAAACTCACTTCGGCTTCCGACTACTGGAGCCTTTGATAAACTTGTGAATAGTTTTTTGTCTGGGTAAATGTATTCTAAATATATCAAGTAACTGGAAATGACACATTATATCGGATAGATGTTTTCTTGCTTGTAAATTATGATGTAGCGCGCTTCTACCGACTTTATCTAGTTCATTGGAAATTATATGAGCGTTTCCCAAAAATTTTTCGCTTCAAATTTATTTGGTGCATAAATGCATACTCCATAGTGAAGTAATTGTTGTTTAAAGTGACGTTAGCTAACAGCATTCTTCTTTCGTCGGGGTCGAGTGTTGTGTCATTAGTATTGACCTTTTGATTTTTAGGTTCTAATAAAGCCACCCCAGCGGATCTATTTGTGCCATTTGCGAAAATATTCCCCCCATTCCATTTTCCACTGTTTTTCACATTCTTTTGTACAATGCGTTTATTGTAACAATATTATATTGTATATATTTCATGCCTTTAAGGTAATGAAATATACCTCTTCGCTTTTTCTTATTCCTGATTCCTTAAGATGTAGCATTTCTTCCGGAGTCTATCCAGTTGAATACGCATTTCTTCCGGAGTCTATCCAGTTGATACGGCTCCGCAGCGAGATTTCGTGGATGATTTTTTGATTTGCATTCGCTCGCGGCATATTTACAAAACAAGAGAATATAACATTTTTACAGTCTGGGTTGCGCAATCTTTATAATTTCCCGGTGCCGTTTCAGTACTGAGTGTGCCACCGGCGCAGATGATAGAATCGGCATCACCGGTTAAACAACTGACAATATGTGTTGATTCTTTAAAGCAATGCAATATGTTCCCTGCATACAGCACAGTTGGTTGTGGTTCGGGACGTGTCGACTAGAAAGCGACCGTTATCATTGCAACATGGTTTGGCAACTTTATATTCTGTTGCGCAGTTAAAACAATGAAATTTACTGTTTTCCTCTTGTATAAGACCTTCTCGGTTACATTTAGGACACGGACCTCCAATGTTATTAACGTTGAGGCTCATTGATTTTGTTGCCGGCAAAGGAACTGCTTCAGGGCTGCTAAAAGCGCGTTTATTTCCTCTGTTTTCCTGCGATGTTTTAATTTCTTTCAAGTCAGAATTGGCGTCAATATTGCCACGAACGTGCTGGAATTGAGTGCCTTCAGCAAAGCGTGCTTTTTAATCAGCTTGCCACTATAGTCTGTCCAGCACCGACACGTGCCCGAAGGCTGTTCTCATGAATCTTTGAGCTGGCCCCACTTGCTTTGCTCTCCAGTTTAGGGAAATCCAATTCGCGTATTTAAATTCGGATTGTTTATGTCCTCGCTCCTGACAATATTTACATGTGCGAACTTTGCTGTTGTATGTCACATACAGTTCAAAATCGCTGATGTTAATATAGCTCAGTATAGGGTTTGAATTTATTTTTTTTTGAAACCGATAATATTCTCATACCAGATATAAGCCCAAGCTTGTTGAGTTTGCTGTGTACGCTGTGAATAGAAAGGTAGTTATTTTCAAAAAAGGCCTTGATTTCGTTGTGTTTTAGTGACACTGGTACCAATCCAATAGCTATATTGATTTTGGAACTTTCATACAATCGCACAAATTTGATCTTTTAGTTCTTTTGGAGCATATCTGCCAATTTAATAACACTTTCTCGGTCCGTACAGGTAAAACTCACTAGATTCCCCCTTCCGTTCGACTATTCCCCTCAGCTTTCCCACCGGAAAATTGACTTCTTTAATGAGATCACATAATTCCGACCCTAACATCAGTTTAAACGTTCTTGCTGCTACGTTCTTGCTGCTAAGCTCTTTAACTCTGGGACCTTGTGTTGTGACCAATGGTACGCTTAATATGTACTCAGTGTAGGTTTTATTCAACTACGAATCTACAAAATAATATACACGTTAATTTACACAAACCGACAATGCACTTAACGCTATACACTGAATGTGCACACAACGCTATACACGCCACAATGCAGTATAGTTGGTAACAGGATCTAAGCAGGGCCAATCAACGTGGAGCAAAGCTCGGGAAGCAATCATGCTTAGGGCGAGCGCAATACGCGTTTATCACATTCACCCCACCAAATAAATTCATATATAACTTATACATAATCGCCGTATAGCGATCGGGTGGTCTCTTGTCTCTGGTAGACCTGCGAAGTGTTTCAGTGTTTTGATTTGCGGGTGATTCTGCTTCGTTCGCTTGAGTATTCGCACTTTCGGGGCTGGGTTCTAGGGAGGTATGTCTTGTGTGGATGGAGTTGATGCGATTTCGGTGGCCTCTAAGGTTCTATCGGGAGGATCTGATGGCGCTGGACAAGGAGCGAGGTCTTTAGTTGAAACCGTGGATTTTCGACCATCAGGGAATCGAATATGTGCGAAGCTTGGGTTTACTTCAATGAGATCTACCTCATCGAATAAGGGATCTCCTTTATTACGGACAAATCGTCGAAGCAGGACCGGTCCAGGATTAACCAGCCAGCTGGGTAAGGTTTGCCTAACATAGACCTTCTTGGAAAGTTGAGAAACCTTTCATGGGGAGTCACATTCGTGGATGTGCATAGTAGGGATCTGATAGAGTGCAAAGCATCAGGAAGTACTTCTTCCTATGCCTCTTCTGGAAGTTGGCTGCTACTGAGCATTAGTTTAACCGTACGCCATATCGTTTGATTAAAACGTTCACATTGGGAATTTCCGGTGGGATGATATGGTGTCGTGCGGATGGTCGCGACACCACGTGATGTTAGGTATTCCTTAAGTTCTTTCGACATAAAAGATGCTCCGCGATCGCTGTGTATATACCCTGGAAGTCCAAACAAGCAAAAGAGCTTAGTCAAACAGAAAATGACCGTTCGTATCGTCATATCCTTGCACGAGAAGGCTAAAGGAAACCGACTATATTCGTCAATCACCACAAGAAGATACTTATTCTTACCTTTCACAGGCCCCTTGAAGTCAATGCTGATGCGTTCCCATGGCTGCGTTGCCTTTATAAGGTTTTCGTCTTCTTTCTTGTAATAGCGTGGCTTTAGTTCCGCACATGTCCTGCACTTTGCACATGTATTCTTTACGTCGTCTAAAGAATACGGCAGGTTCTTGCTTCTAAGAAAGTGCGACAGTCTTGTTATACCGGGGTGGCCCAATGTCTCGTGAATTCGTTGAAGGTTCGGAATACTTGTGGAACCGCAAATTCTGGATAATGTATCAGAAGCGACGTTATCAATGCCAGGTTTGTGTTGAATTTCGTAACTAAATGTGCCTAGCTCGGCACGCCAAAGCTGGATTTTTGCATTTTTAATTTTACCTTTACGCTTTGGGTCCATCATGAAAGCAACCGATTTCTGGTCTGTTACCAGCGTAAAATGTTAGCCATGTAAGTAGTATGCCCATTTTCGTACAGCTTCAATAACCGACGTCGCTTTCTTTTCAACTGATAGGTAGCGACATTCAGATTTAGACAGTGTTCTCGACATAAATGCAACGGGCCACCCTCCCTGGCTTAAAACCGCTCCGATAGCAAAGTCAGAAGCGTCACACTCGACGCAGAATGGTTCGTTATCTTTAATACATTGTAAACATTCATCTAGTATAGTCCCCGACGCAGAGATTCAAATGCATTGGCCGCGTCCTTTTCCATAGGAAAACTCGTTATTTTGGTAAGTGGCGAAATTTTCTTGGAGAAATTAACAATCCATCGGGCATAATAACCAAACATGCCTACGCACCCTTTTCAGCTCTCGCGAGGTTCTGATGGGGATCGGAAGGTCCAGTAAAGGTCGTAGACGTTCAGGGTTGGGTTTTATTTGCCCTTGTGAAACTCTGTATCCAACAATATCGATATCACTGACAAAAAATACACACTTGTTTTCATTAAACGTGAAGTTCTCTGCTTCGGCAGCCCTGAAAAAGGCGTCCAGGCTTTTATCGTGTTCTTCGCGGTCCCTGCCTGCAACTGTGATGTTGTCACGGTACGCGAAGACGGTTTTGAGATGGTACTTTTCAATTAGTCGATCAATGATCCTTTGAAAAGTGGACACACCGTTGGTAACTCCAAATGGTAGTCTGCAATATTAAAACAACTTCCCGTCAGCCTCGAAAGCGTTAAATGCTCGATCTTCTTTGGCCAACGGAACTTGACAATAGGCGGATTGTAGGTCGAGAGTGCGGTAGATTTTGCACAAAGCTATCTGATTTATTTGGTAGTCGATTCGTGGCAAAGGATAAGCATCCAGAGAAGTAAAACGGTTTATGGTCTGGGAGTAGTCTATAACCATTCTCTTTTTGTGATGTTCATTCTTGGTAACCAATACTTGTGCTCTCCATGGCGAATCGGAAGATTCGATGACACCCTCCGTTAATAGCTTTGAGACTTCTTCTTTTATGAAAAACCGGTCTTCTTGATTGAATCGGCGCGATCTTGCAACTATCTATTGCATTGGGCAAGCCTTTGATTTCGAGTTGCTGCCTTGGTCCACCCATTTGGAATAGAACGGCATTATGCATTTGCATAAAATCCTGGCCTAAAATTACGTCAGCACATAGGTCTTGCATCAGTCCTAAATTAAATGAGGTATATATTTCATTGTCAAGTTGTATTTAAACTGATGCCATCCCGACCATTGTAACACCAAGCCCTGTTGAAGCCTGGGTGATTCTATAGTTATCGCTTCTTATATTCTATTTGAATAAGATTCGTAGTTGAATAAATTGTTGTGACCTACGGTACGCTTAATATGTACTCAGTGTAGGTTTTATTCAACTACGAATCTACAAAATAATATACACGTTAATTTACACAAACTGACAATGCACTTAACGCTATACACTGAATGTGCACACAACGCTATACACGCCACAATGCAGTATAGTTGGTAACAGGATCTAAGCAGGGCCAATCAACGTGGAGCAAAGCTCGGGAAGCAATCATGCTTAGGGCGAGCGCAATACGCGTTTATCACACCTTGTGTGCAATCGATGCATATGTTTTCTCTGCCATTTTCGCACCCGCACGTTAGCCGTGCAAATCGTGAATCATGTAAAACGGTTTATGGTCTGGGAGGTGTCCGGCCCGTTGGTCTAACGGTTAAGTGCGTCGCTTTTCAATCGAAAGGTTGCAGGTGCGAAACTAATATTTAGCTAGTCGGTTGCGCCTTGGGCAAGGCACTTTACGGACATTGCTTGAACCCAGCGGATTAATGGGTTCTACCAAATTAAAGGAACTTGTCTATCATATACAACACACTGCAATAGCTCCGGTAACCCGACGATGGGCGCGAGGTGATCTGACGATTGCCCGTGTGCTAACCCGCTTGGTTTTCCCATTCACGGGGATAAAGATGAATATCCTATCCTATTCTATTCTATGTCGTCGAGTATTATCTTTATTTTTTTATAACTAATCTATTATTTCTATGGGAACCATTCGGGTTCCGAATATTTCCGAATGTCAATCCAAAAGAAAGATGATCAACAGTTGTCGTCACGTACACAAAAGTGTGATTGCTATTAAGCGTTTAAGAAAACGTTAGTATTGGTATATTCCAATTGAAACACAGCAAGTATTTATATGGCTTCAAAGGGAATTAGTGCAACGGTTCGTGCTGTGAAAGGTCGACGAATTCTTCCAACCAAACAAGCTCTGGTTTTGGTAAGATTCTTTATTATGTTTGTAGAATACTTTTAATATAGATCTGTGGCGATTGAACGATTTTCTATACATTGAATGCAAATTAAAAGCTTCTGTTTTCTTCTTATGTCAATAGAAATGGAAGTGTGGTGTATTTAAATAGAAAATCGTGTGTGTATATAGGTTAAAAGGGGCACCAAACCGGGCAATGTAAAAAGAGGGAAAGTGGGAAGGAGGGAAACTGCTCACTAAACTTACGGAAACTAATTTTAACCGATCCCTTAACACTAATCTCAACCCCAAGATTAACCCTAACTATAGCCCCATGTTTAAAACTAACCCTAACGTCATAATCTTCATTTTAGCATGCAGTTTCCCTCCTTCCCGCCTTCCTGCTTTCCCTCCTGTTAGTTTTCCCCCACCAAACCTGCCCACAAATTTTGGCTAGAAACTGTAATCCTACAGTTTTGGTGCAAAAACAAAAATAGTGGCTGTGACACCTTACATTTGTTGTGCATGCTGTTGCCAAACTTCTGCAACTTGTAATTTTCTTTACATGTATTAATGTTACTTTCCAGACTGAAGCCGCCGTGACAAGAATTAAAGCGCTATTGTTACAGAACCCAGAAGCAGTAAGCTTTGCACAGCTTTATTTATCATAGTGTCACTGATCATAGTTTTATTTTAGTGTGCTTTAAAAGTGGGAGTGAAGCAACGAGGATGTAATGGCATGGCTTATACTCTCGATTTTACCACAAAAAAAGAAAAGTTTGATGAAGAAGTTTTACAAGATGGTATGTTACCATCTTCACTAACTAATTTGAAAACGATTGAATTATTCACAAATATAGCTTGGGAGAATTGCTACCTAGGGCAAGGCACCGACATTGTACAATTATAGGTAAAGAATATACGTTACATTGTTACACCCACATGAATAAACAGGCCAATGCCATCATAGAAAGCCCATCAGTACTAAAATAGCCCTGCGCTTATGGATAGTAATTAAATTACTAGAAAGTGTCAACCACAAGTTAACCATCACTATTTTTAAAACCCCTGTTAAGTGTACGCTAATTTTTTCTGCATGCAAAAACAAGGTGTTTAACGTTTCTTTAGCTGCAAGCAGAAACTAATGGGTTTCTAAGTTACCAATCCAAACTTAATATCTATGTTTTCTAAATAAAGTATTCAAGTTATGAATTTAATATTTTAACAGATTTCACATGGTAACGTGTGGTTTGTAGGGTCATTTTGTCCCGTGTTTAGTTTATTTAAAAGTTCCCTTAACCTTACAATATAAAGTAAATAATCCTCACCAGTTCCGAAATATCGATTGTAACTTGCCGAACATTCGCAAACTGGCAGTCGTGCTTATATTCTTGGGTCTTTAAGGAATTTCCCTGACGCAATATATTTAGAATTCGCCAATGTAGTTCCAAACCATATTAGCTTACACCACCAAAAGATTTTACTTGATTAACCGTTTGTTTCTTTCTTATTATGTGGAAGTGGAATATAATAAATCCATGGAATTCTCGGGAAAAAGAGGAGATATATTTATTTGTGTTACTTTTGTGTTTCCACTTTATTTATATGCAAAATAAGATATTATTTATGATTGGTTAGGCCAATTCTATTTTGGGAGTACACTTTATGTAATTTAATTTCTAGTTATGTTTTTTTGTGTTGTAATTCTCTAAATCAATTAAAAATTTGTAGTAAATATTCCTTTATAATCTGGAGATATTGGCGATGTCGCCAAGTTTTCGAAGTTAGGATTCCTAAAAGTTTCAACCTGATTTAATACCATGTTTTACCCATTGACCTTGCAACCGGACATGCCCGTCACCAGCGTTACGTAGAAAAAAAAAAAAACGGGAGTAAAATCAATGTGTCATCACATCCTTAACAATCTTTGTATGTTGGCAGGTGTGAAAGTAATCATCGATTCAAAAGCCCAAATGTCGTTGTTGGGCACGGAGATGGATTATGTGACTGATAAACTTTCCAGCGAATTTGTTTTTAATAATCCCAACATCAAAGGCACATGTGGATGTGGTGAAAGTTTTAATGTTTAAACATTAAACATCAACTATATTTAACATACTGATGCACGCCTGTATATTTATATTTTGCACTGTGAGCACGTTGTAATATTTTTGTTCAACGAAAATATATTGACAATATCATGCGGAAGGGGGCTTCCCCTCATCCTCGGGATCCTGAACGTGCTTACGAAGGTTTTCAATCGCTTCTGGGTTGCTCTTGGACATTTCTTTTGCCATTTCCTGGCCCCTGTTGTGTTGAGTTATTTCATCAAAAAATGAAGTGCAGATATTTTGTTTTGTAAAATTGCTATTAATTAGGATTTTAATTAATACACTGTCGCAAACCCAAACTACAGATTGAGTAATTTATTCCCAGACAAAACGTAGCAGGACTCACATTTTTAGGAGGTCATTAAAATTATTTGGTTGAGCTGTGGCACCCTCTGCTGGGTTTGCCCCACCCATCATTCCATTCATCATGCTGACAGCCATCTGCTGCATCGCAGGGTCTTGCATCACTTTCTGTGCCATGTTCATAAAGGAGGGGTTGTTCATCATCTGTGCCATTCCTCCAAAGCCACCCAGTCCTGGCATTTGTGGCATCTAAGTGGAAAGTGTAGTGTGAGATGTGTCGCAACTTAGTTGGACATTGCTGTGAACATAAGTGGGGCAACGTTATCAAAAATTTCTTAGTGTTGATCATTTTGCCCGAACTATAACACGTGATTTGTTCCTGAATCATGATTGTAACAGGCATGGCATTTGGGCCCGACATCTTCAGCTTTTTTGGGCATAGCGCTTGAATAGCTGTTCCAATTTTATTCAGATTGGGTGAAAACTTAGTGCGTTAGCCACTGCTTTACCCAAGAAAAATATTTAGGGAAATACCCTAAAATGAAAATATCTGCCAGAAGAGGTAATGGAATCGCAATGAAACTTTGTAATTTTTTTTTGATAAATCCAGGGGAATTTCCCCAAACTGTTAAATCGAGTTTTTTCAGGAATTTGGATTCTTTTCTCTATATCCTTTACTTAACAACATGCTTTAATTTAAAAACTTGTGGTGAAATATTTATCCTACAACAAATGCTGTTTAAAATATAACAAAGTAACAAAATACTTCCGGTAATCTGCTAAATATGACAAATATTGTTGGAAAGTTTTAGAACCTATCTAAGATGGACTAGATGTGCTTTTTACCTGAATTGTGGTAAATACTCCAACGGAACATTTACAAAACAGTCATCCCAAAATTCGACATATTATTTTAAAAATTGTTATCAGCATAATTTTTTACCCAGCATTATACAAGAAATGTTATTTTATTGGTTACAGATAAATACAAATCTAAAACATATGTATACAAATCTAAATATACTTTTTTAATTGGTATGGTAACTATGGGACCCATTAGTTTATGCTTGCAGAAACAAAACTATAGTAGTCCGGTTACAACTCTCTGGAATATCAGATAACATGGACCTTACATGCACATATCTGACAATAACATATATATTGTGTAATGAACATGGATAACAAGATCGGTTTGTTACCTTAGGGACCTATGCATTTATGCTTGCAGAAACAAACTACATACTTGGTGTATAAAATACACAAATTGTGGTTAGGGCCCCCACATACATATAGCATAAAAAATGTGTTTTACAAATGGTGGTGGTTAAAATATGTGATTTGGTTAAAAGACGTGACACTCTCTAGTTTACTCTCATGTATTATTATCATGAGCTTAGCACATTTGCACAAGTCTTTAAGAGATGCACATGCCGGTGCAAGTTGAACCAGGGCCAAATACACCAAGCATCACAAACCTCATTCTGAGATGACAACTTTTCTTCTGCAATTTTTAAGTTTTTCTTGTAGCCATCATTATCTGGGTCCAGCTTCAACGCTTTTTCATAACTCTTGATAGCTTCATCATATATCTCCATTTTTGAATATGTCAATCTATATATATGGGATAATCATGTTTGTAAGATTGGGTAACACAAGACAATATAACATAAAATAATCTCAGATTATTACATGAAGCAAAACCAGGAAATTACAATGCTCTGATAAGTGGATATATTGTCAAATGGGGACTTCATTTTGCTTTCAATATTTTTCTATTATTACAAAAAATATTATAGATATCACACTAATTTTTTTAAACTTTTTTTGGGAAACATTCTATAACACACACTTAATACTTACATGTATAAAACTAAAACTTCTTGACATTAATACACCCTATACTCCACTTGATGAAGTCATTTTAATCAGTTTAACATTTATTATGGCAGAAATTGCATACAGCTTATTTAAGTCAACTGAATTAAAAAAATATCTGTTTTGTGGACATTGTGCATCACTGAACTGCCACAAGGTTGTAAAAATGCAGTCAGAGAAGGTAGAATGTAAAAATGCTCTAGTAGGGCTTAACAAGTTGCCATCACTAAAATGAAAAAGATGACCTACGCTTACCTAGGGATGCACAATATAGAATTTCGAATCTTTGAGATTCGAATCTCTAGGGATTCGAATCTTTACAAGCAATTTAATAAGAATAGTTAGGATTCGAAATTAAAAACGTAAAATATTGGCTGCGATCCAACGCACAAGAACACGCGTGATGCCGATTATGCAGACGTCAGCGCATCGTTTCAGCAAGCGTGCGACAGTGGATAACAATGATAAGAAACTTTTGGTGAATCGTCATTGAAGTAAATTCGTAATCTCAAAATTGTAAAATGGTTTCTTCATTCGTATGTAATACCCGTAATGCCTTTCTCCATACCGAAAGTGCATCTATCGTGCGAAAGCGTCCGAACATTTTCTAAAGCGGTAGCTCGGAAATACAACTTGCATTAAAGCACAACAACATTATCTTATCAGTTGTCCCATACACGTGCATCGTGGACAGACGGGCTTAAAACGAACGCACGCACAAATAAAGTAGGTCACGTTCGCCAGGCTGTAATCACGTGGTTTATCGCACCTTTAAATATGACGCAATTATTCCAAAGGCGGAAGAGTTATTTACAGGCTAAACACGTTAGTATTTGCAATATATATTTCACTTAAACAACTATGTTTTCAATAAACACAATGAATGATATTCTATGTATTCAATTTAATGATATCCTATGTGTTATTTAATTAGGTGATTTTGCAGTGATTAATTTATTATTTTTTTACCGAGGTATAACTGTGTTAAATAGTAAATTAATGTTTAATTGTGCAAGGGCATTAATAGCTAGTCTTGACACCAAACTGGGAAAATAAAAATTGTCTGGTGTTTGGGAGCATTTTTCTCAGCCATTCATTTCAACAAAAACCTACTAGACTATTATCCTCCCTCATGGCAGATAGTAGAGATGTTACATATGATTAAAAAAATATGTAATGGTAAAATATTGTTGGACTACATAAATTGCTCTCATCACAGTTTAAAAGCATATGGCTAATTCACTATAAATGAGAAAATATATGCACAGCATACAAATTTAAATACACGGTAAAACATTCTAGAATAGGATTCGAAATTCTAGATTCGAAATGTATTATTCTAGAATATTCTAGAATACCTAACTATCCTATATTGTGCATCCCTACGCTTACCCCATTCGGCTATAAGCCTTGCTATACTGAGAATCGATTTCCAGTGCTCGTTTGCAGTCAGTGAGAGACATGTCATACTTCTGTCTTCCAGTCTGTGCGGCTGCCCTGATTTAGAATCAAATTTACTCAAACAAATCAGTTGATAGAGCTTACACTACCTATTGCAATAATATACAGCATTGTAAGAATCAATTTCGATAGCTTTTGTATACAACTCAATGGCTTTTTCAAAGTCTTCTTTTTTCATCATTTCGTTTCCTTCTTGTTTAAACCCTTCAGCTTTCGCTCTATCGTCATCCGATAATTTATTTACTTTCACCTAAAATATTAATTAATTACATTATGCTGTAGTTACATGATAGCTCATCCCGTTGGTTTGAAGTACGGTACCGGTACAAAATGCTGAGCATAGGCAAACTGTTGTGTTCTTCTACATAGAAGAATAAGTGGTTAATTAAAAATATCACTATTATATTACATGCAAGAGCAGGCTGTATAATAATGTATTTAAATGCATATGTTTCTATGGTCCATGTCTACCTAATCATAGGAAAGATATGAATATGCTAAATAAGCATCGTATCCACGTCAAAAGAATACCCCAAGGGAGAAATAGAATAATACATACAGGTGGTGGACAAGCTTCCAGGAAGACGTCGAGAAGTCTTCTCTGATTGGAAGGAACATCCTCGGGAGTTGTAGTGTATGCCATATGGAGGCATTGTCTTGCCACATCAATGCTCTCAGCCATTTCAGTGGTTACTCCTTCACGCTTCAATTCATCCTCCAGGAATTGGACAATGGAAGCCACAAATCGCTTAATGTCAGAATTATTTGCCATTTTTCAAAACTTAATATGACGATAGATAATAACTATTAGTTTCTGTAAATATTCAAATGCATATCATAGAATAGGATAATTATATATATTATTAAAAAGCATATCATAGAATAGGATAATTATATATTAATTAAAAAGAGCAAGCGGTGTTATCAAACAGGAAATTGTTAAGTAATATGTATGTTCTCATACCCCCGTATGAAAAGTATGTCAATTTTTCCCGAGATCTTGAGTATGCACGGGCCAAATATTTAAGTGTGCAATGTGCAAACGTCCACGGGGGCACACTTCAAAGTGTGCACACAACCTCCTTTTTATTACTGTTTTACCAAAATCTTAAAAAAACATATTATTCTATCCTCAATCTTTCATGTTCATCAGCTAACATATCTATGTACATAACATAGGGTCGGCTAAATAACAAAAAATGTACTGACAGTAAATTACCCGAGGTCCATAGGTAGGTTTACAGGTTTGTTGGAAATTATACGGTGTTTATGTTCGCGAGCGTGTGAAATTACCAAAGTGTGCAAAGACGGGAGGTAAAAAAAAACTCGAGTGTGCAGCTGCCGTACTTTCCATACTGGCTCATACCGGAATTATTGGATATGCTAGGATTAAGATGTTTTTTCAATTTCAACAGAACCTATTTATCCACTCTTTAATTTAAAACACAACCTTTTTATGATTAAATGTCTGTCAACTGTATTACCAAAGAACAAAATCGGTTGTAGTCTAAATACCCAAAAGAAATCATCAGCAAGTATTAACGCCAGCTTTAACAATTGTTTTTTGAAATTTTGAGAATCTAAAAATTTGGATTTGTGATCTAGGCTAACCCACGTGCCCGTAAAATAGAGTTTAAATATTTTGAGATAAATCTCTGCAATATATAGAAGCACTTTAACAAAAAATAAATCAATTCTCATTTTACACTTGCCTTGAAGCTTGAACCAATCTCTGCTTAACCAAGTACACGCTGCCTTTAACGATGTATTAAGATACGGGGATGTCCCCTAATGATACTGGGCAAAACATTGAATTAACCTAATACCTAACCACGCGTTTTACCAACGCTATTTGTAAAACACAATTTGTATGCTACATAATTATACAAGCAGGGACCCTAACCGCAGTTTGTATAGTTTATACACCGAGAATAGTTTGTTTCTGAAAACAAAAACGAACGGGTCCATAAGTTAACAAACCAACCTATTTAATTTGTTTATCTCGAAATTCTGATTTGTATTGGTTTAGGGTTTAGGCCTTAGGGCTTCAGGCCATGTGTTGGCAACGGAAAACTGTGGCTCCGGGGCCGCACGTGGTTCTTTCATCTTTCTGATACGGCTCTTAATTATGGGTCCCATTTGAAAAAATGGGACACATATTGTTTTTGTCCGTTTTTTTTTTTTCTTTTTTTTTTTTTTTTCTTTTTTTTTTTTTTCTTCGTCAAACGCTTGACAGGCATGGCATGGCGCCCCGACATCTACCAGAAGGAATAATGGAATCGCGATGAAACTTGGTGATTTTTTAGACAACATGGCCTAGATATGCAGAAACCAAAATTTTGGGTAATAAATTTAGGGGAATTCCCCTTGGACGTTAAAAACCAAAACGGTCATTTTTTTCTAAAAAATTAGCTTTTTAGGCCATAGCGCTTGAACGGCTGCTCCAATTTGAATCAAATTTGGTGGAATGTTAGTGCACTAGTCACTGATTTAACACTTAAAAGAAATAAAAAAATTACCTAGGGAAATACCCTTAAAATTAAGCTTTTGTTGTTAAATGATAATTGTGACAGGCATGCTATGGCGCCCGACATCTACCAGAAGGAATAATGGAATCGCAATGAAACTTGGTGATTTTTTAGACAACATGGCCTAGATATGCAGAAACCAAAATTTTAGGTAATAAATTTAGGGGAATTCCCCTTGGACGTTAAAAACCAAAACGGTCATCTATTGCTAAAAAATTAGCTTTTTAGACCATAGCGCTTGAACGGCTGCTCCAATTTAATTCAAATTTGGTGTGAATGTTAGTGCACTAGTCACTGATTTAACACTTAAAAGAAATAAAAAAATTACCTAGGGAAATACTCTAAAAATTAAACTTTTGCTGTTAAATGATAATTGTGACAAGCATGCTATGTCGCCCCGACATCTACCAGAAGGGTTAATGGAATCGCAATGAAACTCGGTGATTTGTTGGACAACATGGTCTAGATATGCAGAAATCAAAATTTTGGGTGATAAATCTAGGGGAATTCCCCTGGGACGTTAAAACCAAAACGGTATTTTTTTTCTACAAAAATAGCCTTTTTTGGGCATAGCGCTTGAACGACCGATACAATTTGAATCAGATTTGGTGGAATGTAATTGCATTAGTCACTGATTTAACACTTAAAAGAAATAAAAAAAATTACTCAGGGAATTACCCTAAAAATCGGATTTTGTTCTCTAATTATGATTGTGACAATTAAGCATGCCATGTTGCCCCGAAATCTAGCAAAAGGAGTAATGAAATCGCAATAAAAATTTGACATTTGTAACAGAACATGGTCTAGATTAGCAGAAACCAAAATTTTGGGTAATGAATCTAGGGAAATTCCCCTGAGACGTTAAAACCAAAACATTTTTTTTCTAAAAATTAGATTTTTTGGGCATAGCGCTTGAACGGCTGCTCTAATTTTGATC
>CH002874.1:79804-104665 GCA_000149265.1 Ciona savignyi
CTGCAAAAAAGAACGAAATAATGGATTAAACTCAACGTGGTTAAAACACAAGAAAAAGGCAAAGCCCGCTTCGGTTCATAGACCGTGACGTAGCCAGATCGCTACAGTATCATGATTATATGTAGATTTTATTTTTTAGGAAAATTACCAGGGTAAACAGTGGAATTTGAATTTTATACTACTTTTCCTGGATTAAAAATGCACATCTAGACCATGTAACATACATAAAAGTTTCTGATTTGATAATATCTGTCTGCAAGCGTTTGACTCAAAAAATGGACAAAAATATTTGAGCACTTTTTTCCAAAGGGAACCCATAATAACTGTATAATAATACAGTTATTTACATAATAATGGAATGTTCACACAAAACCTTAGTGCTTATTTTAGATCAAAAACTTAAAAATAGATACAAACAATACCAAAGTATCAACTTCATAAAAAAATTCTAAAAAAATTTATACAAAGCTTTATCTGATTCACACAATCTACTGATACCCAATGCCATGTGGCTGACAAATATTAAACTAACCATAATTAGCAACAGCAATTCCACCATTTGCTCGAATCTCATCAACAACTTGATCAGCAGCTTTCGCTGAGCTCCCCACACCACCTGGTGTTGAACCCAAGTCGTTTACTAAAAACAAAATGATCAATTAATTTCGAACATTTAAATTCTATTGGAAAGAAGATTAGGGGTATAATGTAATTATAATGGCCTTTTTCGATGCTATTGGATTCTTTACAATGACTGCTTTTTAATGGCCATTGTGGTTCCAATACTTGATCCATTCAAAACCCAAAATTGATGCAACATCTATTAAGACTTGAACCACAATCACAAACACTGAATGATTAATGATTTGAATTTCAAAGATATGGAGAAAACAATTAACATAGTACTTACCTACGACGTATGCTCCTCTTTTAGCAAACTCTAAAGCATAACACTTGCCAAGACCTGTAATAAATGGGATTGTTGTAAAACTAAATAACAAATGAAACTGAATGGGGAGGAGTGGGGTCATTCGGCATACCTCCTATTCCTACTTACTGCTAAGAAAAATACATCAATGTAAAAAACATTTACTTAAGGGGGTATTTTTGTGGGAAAAGTTCATGCCCCAAGATTATCAGGCGGTCGCGTATGCAGCTAAAACTACTGCCTTTTTACTAAATTTCTACCAAATGCCATTATTATTTATCAGACACTGCATCATGAATTTAAACAACTGTTAGTACTAAAGTTTATCTTAATTCAGTTCTGTTTGCCACAATTTTTTTTACATGCGGCTAGAGACAGAACGGTAGTCTGATTTTTCTCTGCTGGATGGCGCTATTTATCAGCTGTACTAAAGCGGGGAGGAGGGAAACTACTAACTAAAATTACGGACACTAATTTTAACCCATTCCTAAACACTAAACTCAACCGCAAGACTAACACTAACTCTAGCCCTATGTTTATTACACCATTTACGCATTTTAAGTAAATAGTGTTTGACAATCAAAAAACTGCAAAGAGATCGATTACTTTAGCCAATGCTTGGACAAATTCCAAAAATGCTCAGACAAGCTGAATGCGGGGTTATGATGATTTTGTTTATAACTAAGAAACAAAAGAGTTAAAAAAACTACCTGTAGGAGAATCGAACCACAGTCTCCCGCATGACAGGCGGCGACGATAACCACTAAACTAACGAGGAATACGATTATTAAGTGCGAAAACTAGTATAAGACCACTCAGTCGCGGGTGCCTCTAAATACTACAGGACCGCTTAGATTACTTAGATTGCTATAGAAAGTAATTCTAACCCTGTCTCAAACATTAATCTCAACCCCAGAACTAACTTTAACCCCAACCCTAACATTTATATCGAAAATAGTTACTCCCCAGATAATTCCAAAAAAATAAATAGCGCCACCCAGCAGAGAAAAATCAGACTACCGTTCCGTACCTAGTCGCATCTATTTTTTTTTGTGTATATGTACGCGCTCATTTAGTCTTATTGTTTTGATTACAAAAGAAATGTAACCTTATTATTTTGGTGACAAGTGCAAATTATTGGGCACAAGTGGTCACTTTAGCAGAGTTAAATTTGAAGTTTTGGACCAAATTATGCCGGTCCTTGTCTGAAAACAGGGGTGGTATAACATTAGGGGAGTTGGAAAGGCCATTTCCTGTTTTCCATTATTATATTTCCCATATCAGGTTTCTGTACTCTCCATACTGGCCATTGGTCCATTAAGTTGCATTCGGCACCACTTAGAGTAAAAAAAACGATTTAACAAAAAAAGAATAAAAAATTGTATGACTTTAGATATGACTCAACAAGACATTATCTTACCTGCACCAGCACCAGTAACCAAAACCACTTTGCCATCGAATCTTAGCTCACTCATTTTTGTCTTCAACTATAAAAATCAAAACAAAACGGGAATAATCAACAACGCAACTCCACCTCACGTTTGCAAGTACTTTGTGTGCACTCAAGCATTAAACCTATGTGACAGTGAGTTGGGGGTTTCCCTACCATGCGTCTAAATTTAAAACACGATATGGATACAAGCAAACATAGAATCTCGGTTTCTTCTTGACGTATCATCGTTGTTGTATGGAGATTTTACGGTAATTGTAAGTAGTGTGTAAATAACTATAAATATACTCTGTCCAGTAGTCTTAATCGGTAAAAGCGTCGGGGTCTGCAGTGCAGGCATCGGAAAAGTTGTGGGTGGAAATTAGCCGTAACCCAGACGTTTGTTTTTTGGCAAGGCACTTTTCTGACAACATCTCAACTTAGTGAATTAACGGGCTAGAATTGAAAGAACGTCTCAATCATACAAAGCATAAATTGCAATAGCTCTGTTAACCCAGACGTGTGACATGGCACCCTGGAAATCAAAGCCTATTGCATGACAAAACTTCTTACCTAGAATAATAACTCGATATGACAGAAGACTGAAAAAACCCATGCTTTTAAGGCTGACTATTTTTGATTATTAGTAGATATTTGGCAATAATACTCATCAAAATGCATGCAATAAAGATTAATGTCATTTTGTTCCTTCCCTTGCATTAGAGGAAAGGGCTGTGCCATTATAAAAAAATTGACAGTACTATTACTTAAAACATGTGAATAAAAGTTGTAAATACAATATTTTTGGTAAATTCTAGACATGGATTCAAAACTAAACGTTCGGTAGCCTATATGAATTCCTTTTTATATTTTTACCTCCTATTCTCTCTCATTGGATTGGATTTTGCCTTAAGGTCTTAACCTATAGAAAGTATTTACTGGTTTATTATATTGGAAATGTTGATCCTTTGTGGGCTGTTTGTTGTGTTTTTTGTCTTTTGTTAACCAAACTGTGTATATTAATGAAATGTTTTCCACACCTAAATGAGGCATGGGACACACATAATTGAATATAGCAAATTTGATATTTCAGTTGATTAAAGAGATGGCACTTAAACAAATAAAATTGTATCAACTATTTTTACCCAACTGTGGACGCCGAACAATTTCAATTGGCTGCTGTAAAAGCGGGGGCTCGAAGCAAAAACGTTACAAAATGTTTCGGCAAAGAACTGATGCTGTTGAAATAGCCAAAGAATATTTTGACCTAAATTACGTCAAGCATATAAAAGAGCAGTGGCCATCGGTTCGCTGTGCAATGCAATCCCGTAAAAAGTACTGTGCCATACTGAACAATTTCACTGACACTGATGCATATGAAAATGAACTGGTAAATTCTGGTGCGTATAATTTCATTGCAAAGTTACATAGAAATGCAACGCAACACATTCAAGAAATTGAGTCCAAGGTTACAGAGATCACAGATAAATTATCAAACATGAATGATGCAGATGACTCAATGCTATCTGAGGTCGACACACTTACAGAAAAATTATCAGAACATCAAAAGTTGCAAAAGGTCTGTTACGGCGTCCGTGCATACCTGTATGAAAAAGGGGACATCACTGAGTTCGATAATCCTCATAAAGTGAAGAAGTTATCGGTGCTTCCTAGCTTTCTTTTGGATGCAGGGTCGGTCCTCCCAATTTTATCCCTCGATCCTCAGCCAGGAGATCATATCCTGGATATGTGCTCCGCACCTGGAGGAAAACTTAATATCATCATGCAAGCTATTGGAGATTCAGGTTTGAATTTTGTTGCTTGTTTCTTTGGACTAATAGATTAACCATTACATAATTTACATACCAGTAATATATTCTCTTAATATTGGGATAAATTTCTTTATAATATTCGATCTCTGGCACTTATCCAGCACTTTCCAGGGCGAATTGTGGCTAACGATGTTGACTCAAAAAGGTTGACACGAATTAAGAACGTGTACAAGGAATACATTCCAAAGCAGTTCTCAGTTGAAGAATTCATTAAGTTTGTTCAATTTGATGGAAGGGAATGGACTGAGATTGAAACTAACGCTTATGATAAGGTGATTCTATTTTGCATTTTGTACTTTTATTGGTTATTTACTTTTTTAATCAAAAGCAACACAAGCAATTATTAACATATTGCTTACTTTACCCAGTACCTACAGTTCACTTTTTTCTAGTATTTTGCGTAAAAGTAAATGGCTTTGATTACCTGTAACCCAGTACATTAGAACAATGTCTCTCCAGTGTTTTGCTCAAGGACATGCGCTTTGACAAGTTAACCATACCATTTCAGTAGTCTTTTAAACAAAAGAGTTACCAAATGGAAACAATACAAAATTACATTATATTTCTGTTGCTGTTATTGTGCATTTTAACTACATTTTTAATTTTATTAACACTTTTATTGTTATAATTTTTATTTTGTGTTGGAAGACAAAAAATCATCAGTAATCAGTGACATGACAATAAATTAATACAAAAATGTCTGGATTCATTTCCCACAGGTTTTGGTTGATGTCCCATGCACTAATGATAGACACTCACTCTATACATCTGACCGAGATGCCGACAATATTTTTTCGAATCTGAGAAAAAGAGAAAGAGCTCAATTGCCTCATGTTCAATGTGAGCTATTGAAGTAAGGATGTGTGACACATGGGGTGGAAAAACTGTCAGATTTCTAAGAACTCATAATTTTGTTCAACCCACAAATTTTTTACTGGATTCGAGACCGCTGAAGCGAGTTGCTCAAGTGCACCAGCATGTGGCCAAATGGGGGCATACAGATGATTTTCTGATTATTATCCATGTTTACAACTGTTGATTTCTATTTCTGGTCAGCATTATTGGCCAATCTATCGTGTCATTAAAAGTAATTTTAAAATTTTTACTTCCCTCTAGAAATGCAATACTGGCGTGTCGGCCGAATGGAATCGTTGTCTATTCAACCTGCACGGCTTCCCCGCTTCAGAATCAATTTGTTGTTCAATACGCTGTTCAGGTTATTTATATTATTTTTGTCCAGTTACCAGTCATATTCTTATGAATATAAGCATTGTATGGATATTGCAAAAACAACACTGCATAGTATAATGTTTAGTTCCTGCAACTCTTAAATTGTGAGCGATACTTAAAAATCACCCAATTATCATTATGATATCAGTAGACCGGTTTCAAGTTCAAACCCCACCCTGACCTGGCTGTGTACATAAACAACGGATGCTAAGCTTACCAAGTAGATTCTTAACATCATTTAACTCTTTCCCTCCCAACTCGCCATATATCGCGAGTTGGTGGTAAAACATGGCATCCCGACTGTACATAAATGGGTGCAAATCTAAAAAACGATTTCTCCGCAATGCGTAATGGTAGAGACCTCAGCTATGGCTCATTCGATCAAGGAAACCCTATATTTTATTCTCTGTGATTATCGTGGAGAAATAATAAAAATGCGAGGAGTGATAGCCTTTCTTTTTCAAGGCTTCGCCTCTTATTTCTATCGATTTTACACGAATTTACACGTGACTAACTCAGCCAATAGGAGTCGTGTTAACTTGCAGAGAAGCTCTTTTTGTCAAGCAAGTCTTTCTTTACATTCTCTGTGAATTTCGTGCCGTTGAGATAAAAAGGAGAGCGTTGGTGACGTTTTCGCAGCAGGCGGTTATGCTTCGTGTTCACCAAAGCATGAATCCAGCTGGGCCTGCTGAGCGCACGATAAAGAAAAAGGCGGCGAGACTAGCTAGTTCGGTGTGCCCTGCTTTGAAGAATATTGGATATAGTATTTGCGTTTGTTTGGTTTTGTATGCCCTTTTTACACTTCCTTCACTGTTTTTTTTATACTTTTTACTATTTTAGTTCTACAAAACTAAAAACTTCAATGCGTTTTGGTTCAAGTTTTCATAATATAGTCAGAAAAAAGGGAAATTTCAATTACAAATAGTAAAAAAACTACTGAAGATAGAAATACAGTTCGAATTTTCCTGAGTACAAAAACTATTAGACAATCTACATTCCAATTTTCATCTCATTTGGGCATTCCAATAATAAGTGAGTATTTCGTTTGTCAGTGCACCTCAAATTTTTCAAAGTCGAGCAGAATTTTCTTTGCATAAAAAGTGGTGTTCACTAAAGTTTACATAATATATTCTTTATTAGAGGTAGATTTTGGATGTGCAGCTTGTTTAAAAGAGGGATAAATTATCTTTCCAACCATACTAAATATTAAATCATAGCATAAACTTTAGAAAAACTGTGCTAATTTGAAAATGACTAAAAATTGTAAAAAACACTGCGGGACAGCATGTTTGAATTAATGCATTTGGCCGGGAGTGAAAGAGTTAATATTAAATTTTAGTCGCTGGCTACTGCAACATGGTAATACCTTTGACCATGTGGTGTGACTATCGTTTCTACCCCAGTAATAAACCATGATATCTAACTTTTAGGAATTACTGGAGCAGCATAACATAACATGCCAAGTGGAAGACACAAGAAGCTTGGTTGGTTTGCTACACGATGAATTTCAATTCTTAACCTCAACCAATCTTGGTGAACTTGTTATTCCAAAATTAGACGCCAACTTTGGTCCAATGTATTTCTGCAAACTTCGGCGCTTACCAGATTGAAATAAACCTGACATTATCTTTCTTGCATTTCCTTAGACATTTTTTACTTTATCATCTCAGTATAAACAAAAAAAAATGTAGTCCATACTGCTATATTTTGGGTGATCCACGCCCAACTGATTCTCTACATTGCCTGAACCATTAATAGTATGTGGGTGTTACAGTCGGGTCGAATACCAAGCTGGCTTCATGTGTAACCTTTCAGGATGCAAATTGGTTGCTACCTGGTCAGTTGTATTTTTTAGCAAGGCACCTCAGTAGACATGACTTGAAGGCATAAATTTGGTTGGTAAAATTGGTTAAACAATAACAGCAGAAACATTATATAAAACACACTGCAATAGCTCTGGTAACACGGTGGTAGGTGCAAGATAATTTAACCACCTAATAACTTTATATATTCGCGTTGTTAGGATGAAACAAGAATGTCCTATTTCACTACAGATCATAGGTGATCTTTAACTTCATGTTGTGACCATTGGTTGGAGGGAAATTAGTTATCAGACTCTAAGTAAGCCATCCCAATTCAAGTACTGTATTTATTTGAGGGAACGGTGTTCGGAGAGATGTTATTTTATACAAACTTATTTTTATACGAACTATGATGTTCCTTTCAAGAGCAACGACGATCGGCAAGATGTAACGGCCTGATAGTTATTGAACGGAAAAATGTCTTAATAATGTTTATTAGAATCAGCTGTAATAATGTGAAATAGTGGGTCATAATGGTGCACAATAAATACAAGTTCATTGTGCGCTGTTATTAACGCAGAAATCACTTGCATGCATGGTTAGCTGGTACAATGGCTCAAAATTATTACATGCAACATTGGAATAAATATTGGCAAATAAGGATACAGAAGGCGAATAAAAAAAGGATTAGGTAAGCAGGAATCACTTGAAACGATTTCAATTGAATTTGAACAAGAGGCACATAAGGTCCATGGAAGATTTTTTTTATCAATCAGTGATTTCAAATACATATTTTGTACATATGTTGTGTGGAAATTTAAAAATTGGCCAGCACAACTAAAAAGGTGGTGTTTTTTTCTTTTTACAGGTTTTAGCACTATTTAGTTAAGCATCACAAAGATGGAAAAATGATAAACAGAACCTTGTAGCTTCGAGCACATATACAGAAATTTTTGCAACGCACAGTGAGGATTATTGGGTAATAAAACAGCGTACCGTATAAGAGTACCGCAGAAAATAAAATGTAAGACAGAAATGTTCAAACGGAAAGGCGTAAAATTAAGAATTATAAAGAAAAGATACCGCATTGCCATCTGTGCACATAAACACCAATCACGGTGAAATTGACCAAGAAACGAGATAGCGAGCACTTGGGTAGCGTTAAAAATCATGAGCAAAAACATGGGTAGCGTTAAAAATCATGAGCGAATCTCATTCAGTGTCAGTTCTGGAATCGAAAGAAATTTTAATAAACAAATGATCGAAAATTTGCAAGAAAATCTCTCGGAAAGCATGGAAGGGGTGTCACACACTGGTCACTTTGCTCAGCTGAGTAGCTTTCTTGGTAAGACTGTCGGATGATGTATGTGCGCCACTTCGTTTACGGGGGCGATGGATTGGGTTGCGAATCAGTGAGCTCCTGGATAACAATAACATCGGCCTCATTAGTCTTGTGGTTAGGGAGGGTGGTCATGACCAGGTAGGTTCTGTATTCCATCCCCAGCCTGACCACTTTTACGGATTGGTTGTCTTTGGGCAAAGAATCATTGCCTTAATCCAGTGGTTTTAAATTAATCATTCAAATCAAAGTACTGTCATTTATTGAATACTGCTACTGCAATAGCTCCAGCAACTTAACTGCAAGCATAATAGTGATCAACCAAACCGTAGGAAACAAAAGTATTCTGTGTTCCTGTCCAATCATGCTGTATTGATCAGAGTTCTATCGTAAAATATGAGGATCTAAATTTTTTTCTATTTTCTATCAATTTTTTTTAAATTTTTCTTATTAAAAGTTGTATTTACATATTATTGGTTTAATAATTATATGGAAATATTTTAAAAACCCAGACCTAGTAAATGAATCCCTATCTTCGTGCTGCTTAACGTTCAACGCCAACTTCTTGAACTTCCCTATTGCCGACACCCTGTGTGAGGGGGATTTTCCCTCTTCTGACACCACTGGGAGCTTCTTTTCAAACGCATCCGAAGAATATTTTGCAGGTCTCCGTCTGGAGGGGGGCAGAGCAGCTCGGTGCTTGTTGAGGTGACGCAGATGCGTGTTCTCCGTGAATACTGAGGAACGATTTAAATGAAACTTATTCAAACATCAATCGTGGGAACCACTCTGTTTAATTTGAATTTTAACTTTAAGTATTCATGTGTATTTCAACATTAAAGCAGGTTGTAAGATATAGTATTCCTACTATTCCAGAAAATGTAATCGCTAATTTCAAATAAGGTTTGTACCTGGATACGCAAAACTGAAATCATCAGCTAGGAAACGATGGTTGTCATCTGGTAGCTGTGGAGTCAGCGCTGGTAGTCGAGTTGTTAGTGACTCCCTGCACATAAGGGGTTGTTACCATATATGACAAACATCCGGTTGTAAATGTGGCAATTGCCAGTTGTCGCATATATATGTTATAATTTTTATTTAGTGTCTCAAAATAATTGTTTTGTTAGAAAAAGAATTGAAATAACAAGTAACGCCAGCCAAGCACATGCTTTAAAATGCATAAAGCTTACTTACAATATAAACATGAGCTATTAAATGAACAAATGTAAAACAGTTCAAGACCCTGCATCCATATGCTTATGTCCAATGGAATATGGAAAGTTGCAAATATGCATCAATGAGAATGAACAAACTGCATAAATACACAATAACTATATTATTATTATGTGTTTTTTAGTGGTTCAAGAACAGTTTACCCTTAAAGACGAAGCAAAAGCTTCAGAATGTAACTGAACTGTAATTTAAACCATAAATCAAGAATATCAAAATAAATAGACCCACTTTTTAATATATCCATTTCTACCTAAAAACAATAACAAAGCCAGCCACAATGGACAATGTGCACTGTGCAGCCAATAAGTTTGTAGTTTATGTTAACTCAAGTTATAATGATAGCTCTGCCTCTATTTATATTGTTAAAATAATGTATGATGGGATTTTTCTCAACCAAACATCATCCAACAACTTGGTAATTGAATCATGAAACGGATTGGGTAAAAAATTAACACAAAACTTAGAAATAAACTAGAAATCAATGACCAGGGGAATTTATTTTCAGCAACGTATCTTTCGCCATCTTTTGTGCAATTATAACATCTTATTGAACTTGGTAAAGAACAGAGATGGCAAGAGACATGAGGCCAAAAACTTATGCAAAATGGACATTTATTCACCCACGTAAATGTTTGCATGTAATACGGCAATATTTTTGCAAATTGCCCATTGTATTTATTACAAAAGGGATTTTCCTGACTGACTTTCTGCTCCTGAGAGTTGCGATCTTCCTCTCGTACTGCATCTCCTGCGTCACCAGATCCGAGTCCTCCTCAACCACATCCAGTTTCAGGTCCACAAGCGCCCTCCGGTGTGGAGGGGATCGAGGTCCTTCCCGGTACGAGGGACGGATTCTATTGTGACATGACAATGACGTGCGACATGCATGTTTCGTGACATCGTGGACATTTCAAGCGAAACACAAACTTTTTAGTAAACAATTAAAATTTATTAGTAAAAAACTTATTCAAAACACCAACTTTACAGTTATAACTAAAATTCCTAAAATTATAAGGGAAAATTATAACAAAATTTTCTAGTTTTAACAAAATTTTAAAGAAAGTCATTTTTAATTTTAACTAAGCAGTAACTGTATTTTTTAGTCGTTTTAAAAAATATTCCACAGAAAGAAAATAATTGTTTTGAAATCTAACCTCCTCTTCTTCCCTTTTCCTATTGACTGTCGGATCTGCTTCAACCTCTCATTGGTGGAAGACTCAGCACTTTGTATCTCAGAGATGCTCTCCAGAGTGCTCCTGATCTTCTTCACTTGTTCGCTTATCACACATTCCACTGCTCTGTACGTATGGTGGGGTTTTTTACTCGGTGGTATATTAGATTTATAAATATTTATATATTAAGTCAACTTTCAAACTTATTGTCACAAAACAAAGTGGTGAAGTTTACAATCAGAATTTTTTATATAGCCATAAGATTAAGTAAAAATAAAAGCTTAAACATCGATGCGAATGAAGGTGTGTGCCCCACAATTCACCCACTTGGTCATGTCCCCAACTTGTTCAGCGGCTTCAATGGGAGACACATGGGGTGGGGCGGCGAAGAAGCACGGGGTGAACACGATGGCCAGGTTGCTCGGTGACATCCGATTGGTGGGTTCCTGTTGTGCAACCCGTGCCAGATGGAAGACAATTCGTTCAAGCGTTGCGTGGTTTTGACGGGGAATCCCCTCAAGGACGTGGTACAGCGCATTCACTTTCTCCCGCTCTTTTGTTATACCTTCCACATAGAAATAGAATAAATTTAAAAATGAATAAAGCAAAGTGCAAAAGAATGTCAGACTAAACATTTAAATTATTTTTTTTTAATTAAATAAATAAATAAATAGATATATCAACATATAAATAACAGCGCAGTAGGACTCACGGGCAGCTTGTAGAAACTCGAAATATTTGTCATAAGGAACCAGTGGGCTGGGGAGTGACCTTAAAAACTTCTTGAAACACGACGCAACGCAGTGGATGTTGTAATCATCAAAATTGACCTGCGTGTTAATTTGTACATACAAATGTACATACCTTCCATTGTATCTACTCAACCTACATATTTTGATATATATTTTGCTGTGACGTAATTTTAAAAAGTCGTACACCTTTGAATTAAGAATGTAGTATTTTTGCTGTATCTTATGAATACATTGTCATTGTTCCAGTATTTATTTATCATCAATATTACTGCCAGCCTCCATATTGGCAATGGGCGACAAATGACCAGAAGATCCAACAATCAACACCGCAAACATAGTTTGCTTAAAATATACAAACATTATTAACTAAAAATAAAAACTATAGATCAGTTTAAAAGAGTTAAATCCACCCACCTTTTGGCATTCTATATCTTTGTTGAGTGATTCCTCCAACAGCTTGTTCTGCGCAACAGCTGCAGATTTGCGGTAAATTCCCTCCTGATATATCCCATTCATCTCCATGTAGCTGATGCACTTGTCGATGAATGTCGGCACCGAACTGTGATGTCACAATATGCAAGAATGACATAATGTTTAAACACCCAGAACCAGAATGTTCTCCATATTATATACACAGGTTCAATGGAAAGTATAGTACGGATTTTGACACAAGACACGAATTTTATAAGGTACTTGGTAAAACCTCACCTTTCCTTGGATGCCAAACTCGCTAGGGATTCTCCAAATAACTTTTTTGGTTTCGATTTTAATTTGTCGACTTCAGTCGAGCCAGGACATCTAGTGGTAAGCTGCTTGAAGCATTTCTTGTGGCAAGCGAACTTGCAAACTGCAATGACAATTTAATTGTAATGTCATGCATACACAAGGTTGCCCCAACATCACAGATAAATACAAATCCGATCTTGCACCAAATGTTTAAACAACTCACTTTTGCACATCAGCCCAGCCTCCATCAGCCACATCACGTTATTACAGAACTCACACACCTGGGTAATCCCCCACTGGACCCCAGTAAAGTGGTGACCCAACTTCTCCTGGAAACAAAATTATCGATTTTTTCATTTCTTTATATTGTTTGTAGTAGTCACAGCTGGGTATTTAACCAATTTTAGTTTAGATAACCTTGTGTGAACATTTGGTATTAAACACGACACTTTGGTAACATTTTTTGGAAACAATATACAATGTTCACAAAGTAAAGTAATAACAATATGCAATAGCCTTGCCAAACGAAATTAAACAATAAGTTAATTAACGCTCAACATGTATATATTACTAAAAAGATAGATTTTGATGACTTATCGGACAATCACTGTATATAAATCCAACAATGCATATTACCCAACCACCAGGATACAAATGACATTTCCACCACATTTGACTTAGTTTGAATACATTTCAATAAATGACGTGTTATAATCAGGAACTTACACTTTTTTTTAAATACAATAGATAGTCTTGAGATTAAAAGGGTAAACTTTTGTTAACACCACAAGCTTTTACTGGTAATTGGTAATGTTTTTTCTTGTTAAATCTAAATTAGAGATGAACATTTTTGACTTACAACTGAATCATCTTTGCCTTTTTTCCGTTTCGATTTTGCCTCCCTCGCAGTGTACTTGGGCAGAACATCATTCATGAACTCATTCATGTACCCACGGAAGCCATTCACGCCCATCATGGCTGCGTATTGATCCAGGGAATAGTGGTTCGCCGTCTTTTCCAGTACCTACCGTGCCCATGGTAATAGGTTCAGTTAAAATGCAATAAACAAGCATACCATCTAAGGTGGGGTTAGTTGTGGTTGATATGAAAGTAAATTATATTTGATAGGTTTCACTCTAATGTAATATTTTGGGTTCATGCTTGAATTTATTCAAAATATTTGGTGGTTCGAACTTTCTATTTCGACTCAGTTGTGTCTCGCTTGTCGGACATTGTTTTGTACCAAGGATTTTAAATGGCTTATTTAAAAGTGAAACAAATGGCTTATTTATATAACTAACACAATACAATAGCTTAGACAGCATATGTTGCCTTCTGGTTTGTGATGTAGCTGTATTTTACATGCTTACCTGCCGAAAGTTACTGACGATATCCTTGTATCGCAAGCCATTAGTATCACCACTAAGAGTCGCAAAGGAGTAGAGCGCCGTCAGGTTGGCACAGAATTCGTTCAACGAGATTTTGAAGACCTGGTCCACCAGATGCTCGCCATTGAATGACGAAGTCTGCGAATTATGGACTTTTCAGAAGAGAGCATTTTCAGACAAAATATCATATTTCTCAACAAGCTATAATCTTAATGTTTAGTGTTTTATATTATGGTCATAACTCGAGGCAACTGTCGTGATTTGTGTCATAAGTGGGTGTTGAACCCGAATCCGACTGGTCAGGATCGTCATAATGACGACAACACTTGAATGAACCTTTCTTTGATATAGTAAATAGAGATAACAGTTCTAAAGTTCTGATTAATGATTCTGATTTTTTTTTTAAAAACAAAACTGTTCCCAGTCAAGTCACTTTGTAAATCTTCTTCAAAATAACATTGGATTTTATGACATTGGCTCATAATATCATCATCTCCACACCTTGCTCTTGATGAAGTCATCCAGGAGCAGAAGGACATCGGCGCTTGAAACGAGGAGTTTCGGTGAAAACTTCTCCTCCTCAAGTGAGCGGATGTTCACCGCTGGGTCATCATGGTGGGCCAACTTCTCTGATGATCCTGGGTGGAAAAGTTAGTGAATTATTTTCATATCGAACGATTTTCAAATAACAGAAAACTGATTATAAATGTCCACATGTATTTTAAAGTTTAAATAACACAGGAAACCACAAACCATCATTCGCAGATATAGCGCTGTCGTTGGATTTTCTCTCGGCAAGTGTTGGGTGAGTACGAGATTGACCCCGACTGGACCCCCAGAATGTCTTGCGTACCGCTTCAATAAACGCACTACCCCTCTTACCCCCGTCGGTCTGGAAAAATTAACTTTTAGAAGGTTTAAAGGATAACAGATTAAACAACCTACATATGCTGTATCACACTGGCAAAACAATTGAACTAGAAATTGTTAGGAAAGTATACTTTAGGAACAAGATCTTCTGTTATATTGCATGCATAGTATTTAATATGACACTTTACTGTGGTTACAAGAGAGGTATAGAATCGTCAACATTAGAATCATATGGAGGCCCATTATAAATGACAAACAAGATGATTTACTGTGTGTTGGTGGTGGTGGGTTTCCTGATCACTGTCATGCAATGGTGCATATTGTGGAATGCTTGCCTTTTCCTGCAGAGAAGAAAACATTAAAAACTCCCACACAAGTTATTCTACTAGTAGTACTATACTAGGTATGTTATACACAATCAGAATTCCGCGACAAGGGTCAAACTGAACACCAAAACCATTACCTGTTCCTGCATACATTTCTTAGCAAAGGCTTCAGCACTAAGAGACGCAGATTTCCGAGCCACTGGGTCTGTGGAAGGGGGTTGTACCTTTGATGCCATGTATGTTTCAATCGCCGAGTTACTTCGTTGTCGTCGTGGCTTCGACAGGGCGACACTGTGAGTAACGGTAGTTATGTTTAATTTTAAGTACAATTGCCATCCCCGATTCAGATACTGTTAGAACAAATCAGTAAAAAAAACATACCTTTCCATGGACACACTTCTTGCAAAGGAAGGAACTGTTGTTTGTGAGGTTGTCGCTAAGTCTTCATGTTTTAAAGTTTCAGATTTTTTGTCCGATACTAATTTCTCCACTTTAGTGGGTACTGAATTAGGTTTGTTGGGTATCACTGGCTTATCGGGTAAAATCAACAAAGAGTCTCTGTAAGAAAAATTTAAAAATTAAGTACTTGTTGTCTTAAAATACTTGGCCAACTGGTTCTATCATGAGGCAATTTAATGCCAATATATATCTTTGGTTGGATTAGGTAGAAATAATAATAATGGTGTCTACCCTAATTACAAAATATCAACTATTGTTGTTTTATTTAAAGCAACACAAAAACCAACCCGATAGTTTTCAATGGTGACATGGGTGGTGTGGAGGCGTCGCTGGTTTCCGACACTTTCCTTGATATCGATTCAGGCATCGGCATCGACTCAGCTCCCACTCCAAACGTCTCGAGCTTTTTACTCAATTTCTGCATCTGTTCCAATCTCAGGGAGGTGATCTCCTGTCAAGTGCAAAATCTTGCAAACAAATCTTCAACTTAAGCAATTTGGAATTTTATAAACCAGAATACTTTGCACATGCACTGATGCACATACTTCTGTAACATTTACAATTAGGACAACTTTTTAAGAGGAAATCTGGGCCTAATGTTTTACAAGCAAAATATAAAGTTATATATGAGTACACTAGTGAAAGTTAGAAAGGGTAACCTTCATCCTTCCAGTATATTAAGCAATGAGATGTATGCATGTGCATAAAGAATATACTTTTTAATGACTTGTTTGAACAACGTTTCGTTTTGCTGTCTTCACCAATCATATCTAGAAAACTGTATTAGCTCTAGCATAATGCCAGTGACAACATGGTATTTTAAGGCTGTTGATCATTTTCTGAAAACCCTTCACAATTGAATATCTTTTCATTTTCAACCCTTTATCAAATAAATTCATGATATATCCAAGTCAGTAAGAACTTGTTTTTTTTTCTTTGAATGCAAATGTGCACACTGTAACATCATTGTATAGTTGCATGATTAAATGATTTTCATGTGGTGCTTACATCTTTGATCTTCTGATCCTGTTTGTTCATCCTCCTCGATCCCTCCTGACTCCTGTTGAGATCGATGAGCTGCCTCTGTTGCTCCACCCGCTGGAAGGCGAGCCACTCCTTCTGCAGTCGAACAAGCTCCTTCGATTGCTTGGGAGGTTCTGATGCTGGAAATGTGGTTTCTATGGGTGGGAAGTTGGTGTTTTCTGTCAAATTAAACCAAAAATGATGATGATTTTAGTACAATCAAAACATTCAATGCATGGAATAGCAGGACAGACTAAGAAGTACAAAGCATAACATTTTTGGAAAATTTTGGAATTCAACCAAATTCCTTTCTTAATCAGTCTCAAAAACAAAAAAAAACATAAGGTAAATAAATACACAGTATCAAAGCTTAAGTTTTGGAATTAAGGAGAATTCGGTAATTTAAAAGCAAATTAGAACACCTACCATGTTATTTGGTCCTTTTTGATTAAAAATTTTTGTATTTTTACAACTTACCCAAATAATTCTTTTCCATTTTGGCTTTGTCAATGTTTGCACTATCAATCAAGTTCATTTTCCGAGGTTTATCGCTTGTGGCTGCCCCAAGTGACGACTCACTGTGAGCACGTGTCAGATAGTTTGTCTCCGCAATTTCCCCATTCAAAGGATGATCAGTAGGTTTTAGGTCGGAAGTATTTTTTTCAGCCTGTTTATCTTGGACCGGTGCAGCAGCTTCCATCTCAGTATCAATTTTAGAGGGTGAGGTAGTATACATAAAACTTCCAGATTCTTGAGTTTTACCTGACGGTTTCAAGCTATATGATTTCGCGTAATCTGTTTCATCATCGTATTGTTTTCGCTTGCTTGATGGCACATACACCACTGGTTTCACAACCACAATTTTATTTGGCGGATACGCAGCCTTCAAAAACAATTCCCCCGCTTTTGTCCGGGCCCTGAATGGGGTTTTGTCAACAGGAGGAGTCGCTTGGGGTTCAGGGGAATCAATTGTTCCTTTCAACTTGTCGCTGATATCATGATTGTTGTTGGTGTCGTTGAACTGTGGAGTTCTATTTGGTGGACTCATGCAAGGTGAAGTCTCATCAGACTTATCGTCAATTGTTTGTTCTTTTTTGGATGCAGAGCTGTAAATTGGCCAGGATTGCCTGATTATATCTACACTAAAGCAAGTTTATTGTTATCTTTAGTAGAAATAATCAAAATTTAAAGATTGGACCACACAAATCAAAATTGCTGCAACTCATCTTGATTTCAACTAATCACAATAATGCTACTTGGCTAATGTAAAGAATGTCAGACACATGGATATGCAAAAGCACTTTGGCTTATATTGTACATAAATATAGGTTATGTTATTTGAATCAATAAATTATTATTTAAAGTCTTCGTTCGCAAATGTTGATAATGAATTGCTAAATCAAGTACCTTTGTTCGTCCATTTTTTCTAGTTTCAGTGTTCGATACAAGAGTCTTGATCTATGTCCTCTATAGTTTCGCTGTATAAGAAGAGCAGCATTGGATCGCCGCTTCTTCTCAATCCTGTAACTCTTCCATGATCTCTGGATGATGCGTGCAGATTGATCTTTATCCAAACTTTGCTGCTCCCTTTTTGATGTCCCCATTCTAAGTAAAATTTATAAGTGAAATGAATGAAGCTCTTTTTTTGTTTATTAAAAAATAGGAAATTTTAAATATTTTATAACATTTTGTAAATATTAAACTACCATATATTTGTTGCCTGTTTTATATAATTCCTGCATAACCTTGGTATAATTAGCAAATAAATTAAATTTGAAAACAATTTAAAACTAACCTCCTCCTGAGAAGAAATCCCCTCAACCTTGCTTGGAATCGAACCATCAGTTCCTCGAATTTCCGACCCAAGTAGCATCTCCATGCGTCCTGTGTAAATATTAAAATTTGAATTTTTTGGGGGGAATATAAATCTTTATTTACAATTTGTTGATTACTTTGGTTTCATATTACTGGAGTTTCAGTATTGAAATTATAGTTTAAACAGCAATTTTGGCAAAATTATATACGGTTAAGCAAAAATAGAACTTTCTATATTAAGTCACAATAAACATTCTTTTTCAACTTTGCTAAAACTCCATATATAATGGTATTCTTCATTTATTCAACAACATGAGAATAAATGTGATATAGGAAAAGATGAAGTATACTATCGCAAACTTCTGGAAAATCTCCTAACAATTTCCTTATTTTACTTAGAAAAGAAAAAGATAATATGTGTCAGAGCATGAGAGTTGCAGTATGACCAGATATTATTTCAAAATAAACTCACAATTGCCATTCTACACCTTAAAGTAGTAAACTCAGTTAATATGTAAAAGAGTATGTAGTAGCAACCGTAGTACAGCTGATTTCAGGGGAACTTAATATTTAACTAATATTCTGTTGTAATGGTTCCGACCTGTATGATTGAAGCTGCAAGATGCCATTCCACGATCTCCCTCTGCGTCTCCACCATCCTCCAGTATGACTGGATCTGCACTGCTGCTGCCCTCTGCTGGCAGTAACTCCGCCGAGCTAAGTATCCTCGGATGCGAGATTGTAGAAGGATTACGTGTTTGAGCACCACCCGGTGGAGAGACTCCTTGAGCACCCGAGAAGCATGATCGCGGAGGAAAATTTGCGTCTTCCCGATTTGAAAATCAGTGCCGGGTTGAAGACGGATTTTCAAGAGAAAGTTTTTGATTTCAGGTAATGTTGCGTTGCTTTGTGGCAGCAGTAACTGGAGAAAAGACTTAAATTAATTATATGATTATGATCTTGTAAGTTTATTTTCTGAGCATCAATTTTTACCTAAACTTTCTGCCACCTCACAATATAATTTGCCCTGCATAAAAAATATTTATTAACCCTTGCGTTTTAAACTGTAAAATTAACTGCCTTTGTCTAACAAGTGGGAAGATCAAAAATATTGGTATATTTTTCTAATTAGGACTGGCTATCATGAGCAATGGATACCATTAAGAATAGTTTTTGTCTTAGTCAACATTTGCATGTCTGTTTTAAAGCATCAACAAAACAAAATAAAAACTGTTTATACCAAATTCCATTAAAAGAAAAATATGTCACCTTGAATTGAGTAGCAAATGCAGCACCAGTCATTCGCTCAGGATATCGGGTTTGGTGGAGTTGGATGGTTTGGAGGAGACCTGAGCAACGAAGCTGGTGGAGAACCAACTTCTCATCCACCTTCAATGGAACCTGTGGGGAAAGAAGGTCATATTACTTGAATAATCAACTCAATGAGAAGAACAATGGGTATGTTTAGAGAGAAACAAATATACTTTTCTCATACGCTTCTGGAAAAATGCAAATAGTTATCGGGAATTTCCTGCTTGATTGATTATAAGGCTAGTAGTGTCAGTGGACAAAACTGTCCCTGATGCAATCGATGCTAATATGCACAGACAGGGAAAGAGAGGGGATTTAAACATCAGAATTAGTAATGAGAGCACTGCCGTTATATCACCATGGGGTAAAATAAGACAAATATGACCAATAACCTACCTTTTTACTATTAGGCTGTATACATCGAACAAAGAATGGGTGTGCTTGCTCCAGTGTTGACATTAGCAAGCTAAGTGATGCCTGATAAGAAAATAATCAATTAGAAAACAAGTTGTTGCACACAACAAAATACTGTACTAAATTTATAAAACAAAATAAAGTTCGTGTTCGGTCGACACTAGATCATGCCCTTTTGGTTGTAAAAATACAGTGTTGCCTTATATCACTATACTTATTCTTGACAGGTAATTTTTCCAATTTCTTTCCAAACAGGTATATTTAGGAATCAAAATTCGATTTGTCCAAATAAGTCTAGCCAACTACTTAAATAATAAACTGTATGAACCAATGTATAATATACTTATAATATTGGACTGTTGGTTTATTGTTGTGGCCGCACCTTCTTTTACTATTTGCACTATAACCAAACACACAAAGCTTAATATTTGAGTAGATATTCAAAATATACCTGATACTGCTGAGTGATGCTGTTGGTCTTCTTCCTTCCTCTGGATGTTGCGTTGACCTTTCTTCTTCCGTAGAAACTGGTTTCCCTTGGCGATTCGGACCCGCTAAGGGATTGCGCAACACCAGTTTGATGAAGAGAGAGTCGGGCCATCCTGGAAGGTTTCACACATATTATGTCTTTGTATTTGAAATTGGTCGTTGCCTCGAAAACAAATATTTTTTTCAGGTGATTATGACCAGCACGGCAAATAAAAGTTTGCCAAACTTAATTCTTAATGTTAAAAAAACAAATATTAGTCTTCAAACACAATGTTTATTTTACATAACCTAGGTATCATGTTGTTTATGCTACATATGCTTCGTCTGTGTCAAGCTTTGATTAACGTAAGCGTTTATAATTATTTTTAATATAATTAAAACTAAAAATATAAATGATTTAAAACATTAAATAGACAAAGAGACTTTTGAAAAGTATGTTATCGTTATTTATGGACATATGTCAGATTAATATGAAAGGAACTCACATTTTACGGTGCACATATGCTGCTTGATTTAGTTTTTCTTCAGTTGCAACTTGCTTCCCCAACCACATATCTGATACTGCATGCGAAGTATGTGTAGCTGTGGGGAGTGAAAAAGTAATAATATCATGCTTCAAAACATTATATCCTTCATTGAATATGAATAGAGTTATGAATTTGGTGGCACGTTGAGACATGGCCATTCACACTACTCCTTACTAAGTAAGAATGTCTTGACATTTTATATTCGAGCATACATACTTTATTTTTGGTAAACATTCATAGTATATTGTGTACTATTCAATGCCTAAAAAATCCCAGAAAGCGTTTATTCAGTGGGATGTCAGTAAATAAAGAATGTTTAATCATTAAAACTCTATTTTAAAACAGCATATTCTTTGCATAATTCTTTATTATGAAATAATTAAAAGTCCATAAATACAATGTAGCATTTATCACTGAACAAAATTGGAGTAAAAAAAAAAAACTTTGATAAACATACATCATTAACTTCGGGCAGAAGTAAAAATGGTCACTGGTAAAAAGAAATAACTGAAAAACTTACGTAAAGTTTTCTTCCCGGCATTTTTAAAAGCAAACATAGCACGCACGATGGCACGCAGGACTCCCCAGCGAACAACAGCAGCGGGGGATTTGGAAACAATTCCCTGGATGAAACTGGACTGAGAGGTTCGTACCAGAGTGATCAGGTCTTCTCGCACTTGGTCGTGGTTTTTCTCACGGAAATCCTACAAAATAATCATTTTTATCTTTGAATATCTATTAAATTTATAAAACAAAATGAATTCGTGTTTTATTGTTAAAAAATTGTGAACCAAATGTATAATATAATGGAATTTAAAGAACCCTTTTGCATTTCTTTAAATCATATACCTGTACACGTCACAAAAATTAAAATTAAAATCACTTCTCACATTATTACAACCTAGGCTACTATCATTTTACTTTAAAAAAATAATTTTTATTTCAAAGCAGCGTTTATCTTTAATCCTTCATTTTAGTTTTGTAAATGTTGTTTTATTGTCTACAAAACAAGCAGTTTTGTAAATATAATCGTTCGGCTCAGCCATGATGAACACACACATTTGCGTATGTGTTTGTCTTATTATAAATTTGTCTTGAAATTTTAACCACAGCTGTTTCCTTTTAAAGCTTGGAATGCATCACAACTATAACACACAGGTTGTTAAGAAAAAAACTGTTTTTTTCTGATTTAAATATGATTAGAATTATGAAAAAAATCTTAAGTAGGATAGTTCCTTTGACATACGACTCGAGGTCATCATATTAGAGCTGATAAATAAGGAAATGAAACCATGAGTTTATTTTAGCAACCACCTACGTATTTTCCACCTACAGGCACAACACAGTTCTAATAAGTTTTGCTTCGGATATCATCCATTACAATTTCATATTTAGCTGAAGTTAACTAAGCTTATCAAGCTTTTGGTGTAAAAGATGCCAGCAATTTAATGAACAATTGTATAGATGTTATGTTACAATCTTTATCAATTCTTCTGCCACTTTTCTTTGGTTGGTAATGCTACAAGGCCCCGGGGTTTGCCACAGTATTAGGAATATCATGCAAACATCAATTTGTGATGTTCCAACCATGTCAAGTATCTTCAACGGAATCGGAATCTTTCCCAGAACACTCCCTATACAACCAATACCCCGGAAACTGTATTCGCGAAAATGAAGACTGCAATTGCATTAAATAATGGACTGCACCTTTAAAGAACTGTATTCATTTCAACCAAGTATAAGTTCTGCAGCTCATTAACTAGTTAATAAAAACTAAATAATCCAAATTATTTAAATTTGGTCACAAAGTAAGAAAATTGAATAAACTTGCCAATTTTCATAGTGAAAAAATTGCGCAGTACCAAGTTTAAAAGATATATATTTAACACGTTTTTAGTGTATGTAAAAAAAAATTTTTAAGTCCCAAGATGTGATTTTTTAATCTGGTTTTGGTGTAACGATACACAATAGTTGATAAAATTTAAACTTTGCAAAAATTTTATTTGATCACAAACTATTAAAGCGGTATGGGATTAAACTGTTGAAAAAGCTTAATCAGCATAAACCCAACTCAAACTGAGCAGCTTAACCAGGATAATAAGATTAATAAGTTTAATTTAGAAAGCTCAACCAAGTAAGTACAATAAAGGCTTGAAATATAGGGTTAAGGGTATAGCATATTAAGAAAAAAAATTGCAATGCGGATATGTTGGCAAACACACAACTCTGCCCAGGAAAATATAAAAAATAATTCTGCAGTATAAAGAGTTAGGAAATCAATATTGATTTTTGTTTTTTTAATTAAAATGTTTGTCAAATTACCTTTACCTAGTCAAACTAACAAATTATATTATTCTTACTAGCAAAAAAAGGAAATACATAAAAACACCTTCCATATTTCAATAGTTTTATAAGTTCAGTCATAACGCTACACAATCATACTATGTTTTTTAGACCAAATGAGGTTAGGCACATGGCGATTTGACCATATTCCAGTTTTCTGACTATACTCATTTGTTCCCAGGAAAAATACATCATTTTTATCGGAATTTTTGTTTTGTATTGTTTGTTTGTTTGTTTGTTTAGTGAAAACCAAATATCATATTTTTCGCATGATAAAGTTTTATTAGTACTTTAGAAATATCATTTTTTTAAGATAACTCTAGAAAATGACAAGCAATTTGCAACCTCATTCCTTCATCTAGATTAAATTTGGATGGATTGAGTGCCAGCTATTCACAAATATGCGTCATTTATTGACGAAACCTCAAATTAAATCACAGATTCTTAGATTAAATTTAAAGCTTAAACACGAGAAAACCGTCAGTGGAAGAAAGGTGGCTGCTAAGAAAAAAGCATCGATTAAAGAGATGTCAATAAAATAAGTCAGGTTACCATAAAAATTTATTTCGGGCCAAAAAATCTATGTAATAGTTTAAATAACTTAACTGTGTGACATGGTTTATTGTGATGAATAAATATCAGATTACCTTAAGTCATTTTGATAAAGTTAAAATTGCAAATAGAACCATGCATTTAGAATTTTACCTACACCCTGAAAATTGCACTTAAAAATGCTGAAACATTATGATTAAAACTTGAATCAACTTAACAGCTGTTCCAACATGCATATAAACAAACAAGATAATAAACTTTTGCACGACTGGCAAAACAAAAAGTTTACAAGTATGCACTGGATGTATAAAGTCTGGTCTTTACTATATGAATGAATGTTGAATACAAAGCATTTAGCTTTCTTTGTTTTCATAGTATATACCACATACTACAAGTTGCTATCATGCTGTGATAATTTAAAAAAATAACTATAAATGAAAAACTCCCTAAATAATTACTGTAAAAAGGAAACCGATCTGGATAAAATTATTTATATTATATTCAAATAGTTTCAAGTGTATATTATAAATATATTTCCAATAAACTGTTTTTATTTTTAATATCTTTCTTATTTGGCCCAAAATAAAGTGTTATTTCAGCATTTTTATATTACTACTGGTAGCTTACTACAGGTTAAGTTACAACCCTAAGCAATATGCTATGGACCTTCTGGTAATTTATCAAGTGTGCAATAAAATTATGTAATACATATTTACGTGGAAGCTCAAATTTTAAAATGGCTCTATAGGCTATTCTAGATTTGAATTTGTTGAATCTTTATTAACATGAATACTTTTGTACTCGTATAATGATGCATATTTATATAATAAAAGAATCCTGGCAAAATGCTTTAAAATGTAAAAATGTTTTATAGTTATCTAACTTTATAGTTACGTATAAA
>CH002874.1:104765-123848 GCA_000149265.1 Ciona savignyi
GGTGGTGGGAATTCCATTTCAGAGAGAAAGTAGCATATTTAGCAATGTTCCCAATAAGTGAATAAAGTTAACTCAGCTATATTAAGCATACTTTTCATCTATCAAATGAAACAAGCCAGTTATTTTCTTCTCATATAAAAGCAAGCAACCAGAGTTATCAGCATAATCAACCTCTTTCCAAGTCAATCCTTCTGCTCTGTATTCTTCCTGAAAAAGTTTAAAACAAAATTTAAACACATTGTAAATTTTAAACACATTCTGGTGAATGTTAAAAGTCTACAATATCCAATAATAATTTAATCTCAGACATGACGTCAATATCCAATTTCTTTGTGCAACACAAAAAACCTTAAAGGTATTTGAAATTGAAAAGAAGAGTAAATAAGTAAAAATATAAAGGCAAAAATAATAAAATTTAAAATGAAAGGGAAAAGTTTACATTTTAAAAATTAAGAAAAAAGAGAATACAATAAACAAAATTCTGAGGTCATGTTGCATAATGTGCAGTGGCACAAACTTTAAAAATGACTTTTTTAACATTATTAACCTTTTCTCTTGAGCTATGCCACTATGACATCAGATTTTAAAACAAGTAAAACAATAGTACAAAATTCACAGTACCTGTTCCAGCTGAAATGTATGTTTTATGCAATAGTGTTGTAGATGCTCACTAGCATAGTTGATACAGAACTGCTCAAAGCTGTTTTTGACAAAATCTTCAAAGCCAAAAATATCAAGGAGACCTATCCATTGGCTCTGTAAAATGTTTATTAGAGATTTTTAATTTTTTACCCTCAAAATTAACCATCGCACTAATATTTTTTTATAACTCATTCCAAAAGCTGACGCTTTACATCTATCCGGGATAAGATGTTTACTTTCTTTTTTCTTAAATTAGACATCTATTTAAAAGACCAGAAGCACTCCTTTTCAGTGAAAAAATATTTGCCTTTGCATTCAACAGAACAATACATTATCGTCTTTTGTTAGATTGGAATGTAACATTTATTTGAACAGTTTTAAGAATAATGGCAGAAATTGTTTTTCTTACATAAAGTTTACCAAAGGAGGATATGGAATTAAGAACCCTGACAACCCTTACTTCAAGGAATCTATTTCTCCATTTTTTTTGTTTTTAATTTTTGTTTATTATTTATGAAATGTTGGAAATCACAAATCATTTGCTGTTTTAAATCAATACAACGAAAATATTAAAGGACATGTCGGAATCATTTGCTAAAAAATGGCGATCACAGATGAAGTTGCATTGACATGAACACTAAATAATAATAATTGACCACAGAGTAGCACCTTCATATCTAAAAGTGCTTCTCTTCGGTCATCACAAATACTAAAAATCATTAGCTTACTAACATACCTGCGATTTCAGTTTTGTGTCTCTGGTTTTCTGAGCCAGTGCCATGTTCACACTACTCACAGCCCAGTCAAATAAACTTTGATACAACGCTTTGGACATTGCATCACGAGTTGCTCTTGCCTAATGAATTATAATGTATAAAAAATATAGCTTTTTAAACCTTTTTAAAGAAATGTGGTAAAAATGTATCACAATTGAGATTAACAAACAAAGTTTACCCATGCATAAAGAAAGAAATGTATGCTTGTGAGTGTAAACGTTATACCATGAGATTATAATTTTACGCTGTTTTTAACTGCTGTGGTCACCCAAGTTTAACGGTGCTAAACATAGGTTGTTTGGATATTATATCTTAGTGGATAATTAACCCACCTCTTCAAGTTTAAGTGATAAGACGAAACGTTCCCCAGCACCAGCTTTCGCTTTCCTCGTCAGCAAACATTTACGAACAACATTCTTATCCAGTCCAAGCAACAAACTAACGCTGGTTAGATAACTTTCGTCTTGTATTTCTAGTGTTTCATCACGGCCAGATTTCTGAAAAGAATTTGGTTTTGGCTTTAAAGATATTGTTCAGTGGACATCAAACTATACACATGTCCTCACCATTTTGAAAGTAATATTTCCCAGCAATATAATGGCAGCAATAAGTCGGAAGATACTGCGCTGGGCACCAATGTAAAACCCCATTACTTCCATTGCTTGCCTTAACCTCTCCAACTCAGCAGGTGCATCAGTGTTCGCATGTTTGCTGCACTACATAGGAGAGTGGAGTTTGAATGTGCATGTATTACCATAATGCATACAAATTGTATACTCAGAAAAAAAATTTCAAAAAATTTCATTATAGACCTTTGTAATTGAACTGAGACACCACTTAAATGGACCAAACTGGAAATGAATGGTGATACAATTGTTATATTGGCTAGTTTCGACCTAACCTTTTGGCTTAATGCCTTTACACCCAGCAACTTTTAAGCTAAAAAATCTATGCTCTAACGCAATAAGCTATTCGACTGGAATATTCAACTTATCAATGCAAGCTAAAACAAATTTATAGATTTAGCCAACCTGTTTCAAGTAATTGTAGTTAGTGTTTTGATCTAGGTAGATTTCCTTCAATTCTTCAGGAGAGGTGCCATAAAGTAGGTAGTAGAATATATGGAAATTCCTGTCATAAATAATATAAACATTTAGTTTAACACAATGACATTTGTCCAGAACAAATCATTGTGTATATCATACATATTTGTCAATGATCTGTGCTTTCATTAATACAATGCTGCAGTCTGCTAGCGATGTTCATACCAGGTTGTACCAAAGCATGTTGCATGGAAACCAAAGTAAATAATAAAATGTGAATCTTTTTAAAGTTTGTAAATACAATGATATTTGCCATAAGGATATTATTGAGATAATGTTGGATGATAATATCCTGGGAAATACCGGTTTCATTCCAGAATAAATATATATATAGCATTGGAAACTACACAGCTGGAGTAATTACTTGAAACAGCTAAGGCTATATGGCACCTTAACCTTCTTATATTATTTATTAAAGAGTTGAAAGTCCCAGCACACAATGACTTATCACCACTGGGACATAGTGGAGGTCAAATTACTCCAGTCACCACATCCATAAAACAAGCATCACACCATTAGCATACTTTATTTATACGGGGCCACTGCGCATAACCTTAAAGGGGAGGCAAGATGCCCTGTAAGTGGTGCTACTGTCAACAAGAGGGAAGAAGTGGTTCTAAGTAAATGTTTTTCGCGGTTATGTTAACACTGGCTACCATATAGAGTCTTCTGGCTTGGATAGACACTACGTCATAGCATATTAGAAAGTGTTACCAGTATGTCTCGGTTAATCGTTGACCACTCACATAGACATGATACAATTACTCATAGTCTTGTTCAAACAAATGAAAAGTCACATGTATACGTAAAGAGGAAGACAACTCACATCCATAAAACAAAGAAACTAAATTTCTAAAACATCACAGCAATAAGACTAAAATCAATCAAGTTAAATCATAATTGGTTTTTAATCTTACTTTTCATTTGGTTCTTGATGTACCAGTCTGGACTTCTCCAGCAAATAAGTCTGAACATCGGCACTGAAAAGGTGTGTTTTAATTTGTTTGGTTGTAAATTTGACTCTTTTATACCATATATTATTCAGTGAAATTTTAAATTGTTTTAAAAGATGTGTATTCTTATACAAAATGTTACATTATTAGGAATTTACAACAAATGATTATGGAACACTGATTTACTATTATTGCCTATAAGTATGAATAGTACAACCAAAAATTACATGATCAATATACATTGTATTATTCTAACTAGCTGTACTCTTTTATAATTCTAAAGTACAATTACATAAAAAATAATATTAGAATTGCACTCCTAGAAACAAATTAATTATAAGTAAAGGTGCTTCAAAAGGTTCTTACCCTGATAATAAACCACTTCCATAAAAATGAATCTTCAGAAATTTTCCAAATCTACTGCTATTATTATTGTGTTCGGTTTGAGCATTTCCAAAAGCCTGGGCATTAAATGGAAAATTAGATTTTACAGCCTAATTTAGTACCATTTATGACAAAAAAGGCTCCAGAGAAAATTAAATTAAGATGGATACGCATTACAGAAATATAAGAAGCCTATTGTACTAGAAGTGTATTGTTATTAAACAACATGTGTTATAATTATAGAATCCTACAATATTTAAGTTAAAAATTCAATTTAATTTTAACTCATGACCTGGGACTAACTCCGGGAACAGTATCTTCAATGTATTATATACCATATGGACCTGTCAAAAAAATTTCATACTTTTTGCCCGATCCTATCATTCATCATTCATTTACTCTGAGCCTTGATAGCTTGGTGCCTGCTAAGGCTCGGTGCATGCTGAGGTTTACCCCAAGTCATAGGATTCTCACCCACCGTCGGGATATTTAGCCTTACATTTTCTTTTAATAGCAGGACTTCTTATATTAACATATATTTTTTTTGGTGAACCTGATTAGAGAAAATTGAGTTGACTAGAAACATTAAAAAACTCTTTACCAACAGTATGTTTTATAATATTTGGTTTCGGAATATTACGAAAATGATAACTAACCTCTAACACAGGACCAGCCCCTGTTAGCATGTTTTCTACGCCAGTCATGTAACTTTTTTGACAGAGTGCAAGGGAGTGGTGCACAAGGAAGTGAGTGGCTTGTGTCTTTCCTGATCCTGATTTTCCTGTGATCACTATGCATTGGTTTTGCTTTGTTCGTACCATTGTGTTAAATGCAGTGTCGGCAATTGCATAAATGTGCGGTTCCAAGTCCTCTTTCCGCCGATTTTGGTACAAAGTCATGTACTTAGGGTTGTAAATCGGCATAAATTTGTAAGGGTTAATTGAAATTAAGGTGTCAGCTGAGTAGGTGTAGATTTTGTCTTTTAAAAATCGTTTTCGTAAGATTTCTAAAATCTTATTTTGTGATAAGGAAGAAATAGCGCAAAGATCAGGACAATCGGAGTCTGATAGTTTTGAGGGTGGCAAGAAACCTTTGGAGGCCATGTCTCGTTCTGTAGAGACCCTCTCTGCTTTTTCGTGCCATGAGTTTGCGCCGTGATACATTACACTCCCACTTTCATCTGTTTCTCTCAACACAAACTTATATGAATGCTGAAACTGTGTCGGCCAGAGAAGCATTCTTTGCACTGGTAAATCAGACTGGGCTAAAATCATCTCTTCTCCCCTGTCTTTGTGCATCTCGACAAGAACGTATGAAAGACCATTTTCAATTCCCAATTTCCTTGTCACTTTTGCAACAACTTCAGCAGCTGTGGTACGCTTGGTGCAAGATATAGATTCCACAACAGAAGATGTTGAACAGTCAACTGGGTGGACATGAATCATATATGTTGCATCGAAGGCCATGATTTTTATGTTGTTCATTTAAAGACACTCATCCGGCAAATCATGGTATACAACAAACAGACTACACTTGATTATTTTACAATCTGCCCTACATGTTAATCTGCAAATATTTTATATAACTAATATAATTATATGTCACAACCTTGAACCTACATATATATATATATATATATATATATATATTATATAAAAAAAATTGTTTTCCTTTCTTGACAGCACAGATAGGGTATCATACATACCGATATAAAAATAAAATATTTTAACAGTTTAAAAACAGTCATCTCAAATTAGAATCTTGCTTCAATAAGATATCTTAACTTAAGCTCAAAATTGGTATTAAAACAAAACACAATAGGCCTACCGGCCAAAAAAATGAGTAAACAAAAAAATAAATTACACAGGAAACTTCCACAGCCTCAACCACAATGCAAACATGCGATATTGTAACAAATTCCTGTGTTCCGTTGGGCTTTACTAATCTGCGGGACAGAAAGAAGAGAGGGACGGTTATTTTTATCACTAACATGAACGGTCGAGGCATATTAGTTGGGGGAAGGTTTTAATATGATATATCTGGATGAGAATAAATAATATTCCTATGGCAGTGTCGTCCAACTACTTTTGACTTACGGGGCATTTCACAAAAGCGTGACAGCTTGCGGGTCACTTCCAACGAATGATCAGAAAACAACAGCCTTAACACATCAACACAATAAGATAATTTTACCTCATAAGCATTGCTACATTAGCCTTCAGCCCTACAAATAGTCTAAACTAATAATTCCCTGGCAAAACACTATCATTTAATAAAAAAAACATTTGTATGACATAACAATGAACTCTTACAGTCGTAAAAAATTTTGCAATACTTGTTCTAAATAAAATTACTGACTGTAACACAAATACAAATTATATCAATACTGTGAAAACTAACGGTCGCAAAAATCATTTTCATTTAAAAATCGTAGGCCTGTAGTTTGACCGTGCTGTCCCATGGCAATATCAAGTTTCCTTGACTGATCAATTTGAAACAAGTACAATATATCTCAACAAAATACTTTGCATGTAGTGCTCCTGAAAAAATTTCAAAAACCACATTCAGGTTTTGTTTGTTTTATCCCTTGCGCAACAACACAACCAACTAGCCGTTGACTGGTTTTAATCCAACAAACAATCAATTACCAGCAAACTTTCCTTTTCTTATCAACTGAGCTAAACTGCAGAGTATTAAAATGAATTAATATCCTGTTGTTGGTATATTTATTTTAAAAGATCAATTATACTTTATAACAGCACCTAATCCGTGTATAAAGGACACTACTTTGCAGACTGGCAAGTCAGGCTACGGAAAGGACATTCATTTATAATTTTTAGGCTAAGCAATTTTTATTACAAAACTAAAAGGACGGAAAGCGGGAATAAGGGTAGGGTAACTGCTCACTAAAATAAAGATTAGGGCATTGGAGTTAGTTTTAAACATAGGATTGGAGTTAAGGTTAGTTCTGGGGTTGAGATTAGTGTTTAGGGCAGGATTTAAATTAGCTTTCGTAATTTTAGTGAGCAGTTTCCCTCCTTTTAGTTTTGCCCTGTTACTACGACTTCGGTATAGCATAAAAGTTCTGTTTGTTTAATGGGAGTAACCAGTGAGAATTTCTTATAGGCCCAAGTTACAGTTTTCTCCACTTCATTTGTCTCACCAAACATTCATAAATACTGTAAAAAACTACACTGGTGTTGTAAAACAAATAAACCGGAAAATCTGTCAATAAACGCAATTGCAAACATAAGAGAGGTATCCAATATTACCAGTTCTCATTGGAGCGTAACTGTACGTCACGCAGCAATGGATCAGGATTACGAATTACGTCATCATAAATACAAACTAACCGTAGAAACAAAACTTTCTATTTATGGTATTGAATGGAATATTTTTTCGGAAATAATGAAGAAGAATTATCTTACTGTCAATCATTATAATATATCGCTAGAGACCAACATCGAGTCTATCGTACTGTATTGAATAGGATAATATTGTATGATTAAGACTTAACTACGGTTTTAATTAAGCCTATTAATCCACTGGATTCAACGACGTTTAAAAATTAGCGTATGGTTTAGTCATAAAACAAAGTTACAGACTGTTTTCGACCCTAAAACCATTGGATTAAATAGAGACGCACTCGGTCAACTGAGATATTTTTTCTGGTCTTATGAAACGGTAAATCACAGGTCTTTTGGGCAAAAAGGCTTAATAATAAACGTCGTTAAGAAATCGGGAAAATTTTTAAAGAAGTGATGTAAGAATAAAAGGTCAAGAAAGGTCAAAAAGTGATGTAAGAATAATATCTTGTGTGCATTCTATCCTATCATTCGTAGCACGGCGGGCAGCCAGGTACAGAATCGACATTTGAAACATACAAATGACTTCGGACGTGTGTTATTTGGTAAATGGCCTAAATTGGCAAAAACAGGATAAGATAGCAAAACAAACAGTCGTTTTAATAACTGGTGATTTAATTCTGACGTCTTTAAATCGTATTTTATTGAATTTAAAACAATTTAAAGTTGCCTAGTACAATAAGTTAAAAAAACAACACAACTCATGCAACTTAACACAGCAGTTATCATAAAACCCTAATTTGCTGGTTCCGGCAACGTCTGCTACGTGGCTTGCTCCAACGACCTAACCAAAAATATATGTTACACGCACCGCCTATAACAGTACAGTGGTTTCAGAATTGAAACTGGTCGGTGGCTATTCATACATTGTCCGAACTCCGAAACCAGTGTTAATCGGTTCTACTAAATTGAAGAAACGTGTCCATCATACCCAACGCACTACAATAGCTTTGATAACCCGACGATTGTCAAGGCTATGCACTCGAGAGCGTTTTCCCATTCACGGAGGTAAAAATGAATATATAATAAAGCCTATCCCGTTTGTAGGTTGTACGCGATGGTTTTGGTAGGTTGTACGCGATGGCAATGGTTATCGCAACAACCTTTAACATAAAATCACACAAATATATGCTTCGCCAACGCGACTGGGCATGATGTGCCGTATAATATGCACATAGCGCCGGGTTCGACATATAGAATTTTTCATTTTAGTAAAAAGTCAATATATAAACGATGAAAGTAAAATAAAGAAATTAGAAGTGATATATATAGGATAGGATATGATAGGGATAGGATATTCATGTTTAATCCCGTGAATGGGAAAACCAAGGGTGGGAAAACACACGGGCAATCGTCAGATCACCGCGCGCCCACCGTCGGGTTACCGGAGCTATTGCATTGTATTGTGTATAATTCACGCGTTCCTTTAATTTAGTAGAACCCATTAATCCGCTGGGTTCAGGCAATGTTCGTTTAGTGCGTCTTGCCCAAGAATACAACCGACTAGCTAGCGACCAGTTTCGAAACTTAAACCTTTCAGTTGAAAGGCGTCGAATTAAATCACCAGACTAACCGGTCGGACAATATGTATGGGTCATGTTTAATTTATTCGTCTGGCGGGATAAAGGTGATTTGCTATCAAGCAGTCTTGTCTATATAACTATCGGCAGGATTTAAACGTTCACCTTCTCCGAAGTCCATTAGTTTAGACGGCCAGGCTCTATGTTCTCCACGCTTCGTTTCCTTTCAACATTTGATCTGGCGTCGGGATGGGTCTTGTATTGTGGGAAGGCACCGTCTGCCAGCTGCCACACGGCTAAGCTTTCGTATCAACAGTTCACTCGCGAGACCAGCGCACTGCGCGGAAAAATCACTGACGAAGGTGTGCAGAAGAGTAGTCTGGATAGGTTGGTTTTATATTATCTGCAATTCTATGAGTCATAATTTATAAGCCGGGGATTACAGCAGTGGTTCAAACATAATAAGAAGTATGTCCGAATTTGCCGATGTAGACTATTTTTTCAAGAATTTGTCAAAAAATAAGTTATTATATACTTTAAAAACGAGGAATAACTAGAATTTGAAATTTAAATTAGTTATTTTTTAAAAAACGCATTCACAGGATGAACAGGCGCGGGTGTAGCACGGCCATTCCAACCATAATTTTCGCTTTTGTGCTTTGCCTAATTCTTGCGTGTGGAATCGTACTGTATGATGTCACAAGCATTAGGAACTACGTCAATGGTAGATCAAGACTGAACCGGAAGATTTCGGCATTCTACTACGATCGATTTTATGATGAGATACCGGAAACTCGGAAAACGGCAGATGCACCGGTGAAGCATATAAACGAAAGCCCCACTGCTTTGGACGATATATTTATTTCTGTGAAAACGACAGGAAAGTTTCACCAATCACGAGTTCAGATCATAATTGACACATGGTTTCGTGACGCAAAGTTGCAGGTTTGTCTTTTACATTTCAGGTCGATTAACACAGACAAATGTTGTATTTGGTGGTTTCTGTCTAGCCAGCACCGGCCAATAAAAAGTGTTTTTTATGTGTCATTTTAAATGAATAGGCTTACATATTTGCATTTTGTTTCGAATAAAATAGTGCATTCAGTTGGTTGGTTTTAAGTGAACGTGCTGCACTGGACGCAATAATTAACTCGACCGTTTAGTAGTGGGAACCATGCAATTATTATTAATTTCCCTGCATGCTATATAGCCTTGTCAGAAAATCAATTGCTGGTTTGTTAAATTTTTTGAAATTCTGTGAATTGGGTAGTGCAACTGACAAAGGAAAACCTTGGAATCGTTTTAAATCGGGAATACAATGCTAAGTCAGTGGCTAGCCATACAATTCCTTTTAACAATCCACTCTCTTCCGATTTGTTGTAACCTAAGCCATCATACCACCTGTTTATAATAGAACGGTTTATTATAACAGGGTCGTATTTCAGTGTGGCTTTCTCCTGCGCAAACATAAAACAAAAACCTCCATAACAAAAAAAACGCAACAAGTACGGCGTCAGTATTGATAAATGCGTATAAATCTCACCAACACATTTTTTCGCAGACATACTTTTTCACTGACATAGATGATGCAAACTTTGTTCAACAAACTGGTAAGTTAATTTATCGTGTTCTTTATTCAAAGTTTATAGACTTTTCAAAAAGCTATATACCAATCTAATGTGTGTTCGGTTGACTATGTCGGTTTATGGCTCTATTTCATTTAAGATAGGTAACTGTTGCTTTCGCAAAATAGTGCTTTTTATAAATCTTTAATCAAAGTTTATTTCGGCGTATTTATAACGATAGTCGATTTCCGCTTTTATACGATTAGGGTAAGATATCCATATTTATTTCTGAAGTCTTGGGACACACATGAACCAACTGTCAGAATACTACGTAGGCTACACACAGCTACTTTGTAGTGGGTTTATAATTAAATTTACTTTACACTCTTTTGTATCCTTTATAAGCAAGTAACAGTTGTTCATGTATTATTCAAAACCAAACAGCATTTATTCACAAATTACAGGCGGACACATGGTTAACACATTGTGCAATAAAACCCACACGAGGTAAGTCCTGACTTATTTATACCGTCCTTCTCGACCATATATGTGCAAATACATGTTCAGTTCATGATATGTATGTATCGCAAGATGTGCTGTATATCTCGTCAGTGATTTCATCGAGCGACGGATGGAAACCAGCTTGTGTATTTCTGTGTGGGGCATTAAAATTTTGTGTCCGTGGGTATTCTCGTTGCCTGAACACAGTGGTTTAATGGGCCAATTAAAAACTGTATAGTCTATCCATTGTTTTTTTAACAGTTAATCAGCTTAGGTAAAATAACGGTTGGCATAAGTTAGTATGACGATTGCTAGCATTGTAAATATATTTGTCCGGTCGAATGGCTAGATGCTGCGACGTCTTTCAACCAAAGTGTTGCTCGTGTGTTAACTCTACCACATTTTACCCTCCACAGGGAAAAAAACATAACAATAAAATTTTCCATTATAACCACTGCATTTACCTACACCAGGTAATAGGTAACAAAATAATCCAGTCGTCACCCCACAACCATTTTTTTTATTCCCGAATAATAACAATATATATCTTTGGTGAATATATAACTCGCTGATAGATATTTTGTTTTACAGAAAAGACCTGAGTTGTAAATTGGGAGCGGAGTACGACCATTATATGAAGTCTAATAAGAGGTGAGAATGCGAAGAAATAGACACAAAAAAGGAGAAAAAATAAAAAAAACAATACGTTTTTTATATAAAAAATTTCACGGTTTGGACTATGGCTTTTAGGTCCTTGACGTCGCTTTGATCTTATTGAATTATTTGAATTTCTGGATTGCTCTAAAATTACAGTTTTGATGTAATAATATATTTATTTATCGAATATCGATACCACTCGGCCACGATACTAATAAATGAGTTTTGTGTGATTACAGTTAACTTTTTACGACCTATACGCTTATCGGCGTCCATAATAATAACAAGGAAGAATCCTAAATTTGTTCTAACAGTTTAGGAGAATGGTTTTATTTTTTGTTTTACCTCAACAATAGTCGCTTGTACCTCACTGCCCAAAGAATGTTGTAGGTGCTATCACGTTAACACTAACTATAAAACAAAATTCCGAACGAATGAAAATTTGGAACAAAATAATTGGTGTTCAGTTACTTTCGCATGGTTGTTCAGTTGATGTATTAATTTCTAACACAGTACAGACCATATTGTGGGCTATTTACAGATCACAAAGTGTTTTTTTTTTGCATAAATAGTAAACTTAAACATGTTTCTCTGTAAATGTTCCACAGATGGTGGTGCCATTTTGATGACGATAATTATGTGAACGTGGGACGTCTCGTCGCGATGTTGCGCGATGTCAACCACACTAAGGATTTCTACATAGGAAAGCCCAGTTTGAATTATCCCTTTGTGGTAACTATAGTTTTGTAATTTATATCAGTCACATACTAACCCAGCCGTACATACAAAATAAATTTTGCATTTTTTCACAACACTACTTTTCTCTACTACATATGATCCCGTGTGTTAGGGGCGTTAGCCGCCAATTAACATCCGAACGATTGTAGAATAAAAACCGGTCGGTGGCTGACTGATTGTGTCTTTGAGTAAAGCACTTATTGCCTTGGCCCAGTGGTTTATTAAGTAACAATAGTGGATTTGTCAAACATATTCAACGCTATATATTAGCTACGATATACTGAGCAATGTCGTTGTTATAACGCCGTTTGTTTTTTTCATTCACATAGATAACATGAACAACTAAAGATAACTCAAATAAACTATATGCAATATCTTCCATTCCCATGTCACGCCTTAGATTACATTTTATAATGTCTGGGGGGGGGTACTAAAAGATTTACAAACCTTATATATATATTGGTGTATATTGGCCGATGAGAATTGCTTATCTGACAAGCATTGACTATTATGAGGATTAGCATGCCGACTTGTTTTATTATAAAAGCAACCATGTTGCAGACAACCTACGAAGGAGAGGAAGTTCGATTTTGGTTTGCAACAGGTGGGGCTGGCCTGTGCATTTCCAGGGCGTTAGCAATCAAAATGAAACCTTGGTGCAGGTAATCTTTTTTTTCTGATAGTAAAACCATGTAAAGCCCTCCGAATCAGCCATGTCCTTTAAATGATACTTTACTGTGCCTCTATGGTGCAGAACTTGAATACGATTGCAGATCACTAAATTGGCATGCGGTGTATAACAGTAATCACCTATTAATACGTGAGGCACTTATCTAACCCAATACTATATTATTGCATAACAATATAACATATAATTTGATAAAGATCGTATATTTTCAGCGATGGCGGCATTTATCAAACTTCGGAGAAACTGCGAGCACCAGACGATTGTACTTTAGGTTTTATTATTTCCAACCGACTTGCAGTTCAACTGACTGAATCAAATTTGCTTCACTCCCACTTAGAAATATTGAACAAGCTCAACCCTGCCACACTTACTGAACAGGTTGTTTTTGTTTGTCAATTTCCGGATAAAAAAAACAATTTCAGACGACAGACGTATAAAAAACATATCGAGAGACGTACTATATATAGACCACGTTCGCTGACAGAAAGATTCAACCGAGAATTTGTTTAAAAATTAAATCTAACGTTTCTTGCTACAGCTCATTGCGTGTCCTACCCATGGGAATTACAAGTATTCTATCTCTAACTTTATGTATACTAAACAGGTGAGCCTTAGTTACGGACTGGGGGCAAAACGTCAAAACTTCATTCAACTCAACGACTCACGATTCAATATTCCGATAAGCGAGGACCCAACTAGATTCCGAACTCTTCACTGCATCATTCAATCAGATCTTTGCAAACATTCCGTTCGACCTTACATAATCAGAGGTTGACTTCTAAACTGTTATTTCCTTGTGTGAATTATTTATTCTTGCCTGCTGAACACTGTGCACGTTGTTACTTTATTATTTGTGCTGTGGATGTCTTGCCGTTTATATTTAATATTAAAAACGAATTTATGATAAAACTAGTTTGGGTTGGACAATTTAATGCGGGATTTGATTAAGAATGGTCAGACCTTAACAGCCAAGTTTAAATAAATAAAATCGGACGAAATTTATTTTTCGATTAAATTGAAACATTACAGCTTTAGGCTGCACAGGAACTAAAAACGATACTAACTTATTTAAATATCATTACTTCCAACGCAATAAAGAATTAAATTTTCCGTTGTATTTGAAACGAATTAAACGGAAACTTGGCACTGTCGGTAAGGAACGAAAAATAAGTAACGCGGGTACACGAAAAAAGAAGTTCAGAAGAAATAATAAAAAGGCTGTTGGTTACATAACTCAGTGGATGACAATATCAAATAAGAACTTTTTTTTAAGAAATGACAGGAATAAATGAACTTGCTACCATATGAAGTTGTAGATGCACCAGTGGACGGAAAATACGAAACATGACACCGAAAATATCAAATGGTTTGAATATACGAACAAGTTTCAGATTAAAGTGTTCTGTAAGCACCCCCCGGAGTAGGTCGTGATTTGACAGCAGTAAAAAAGCTAAAAAGTATACATAAAATGCATTTTAACGCGGCAAATAATAAATACCCATAACCCACAATTATAATGGAAAACATCATTTTTTTAATTATAGAGCCGTAGTTCGAACTTAAACCGATTAAGATACACGAGTTTTATTCTAGATTAATCTGTCATTCTCACTGTCCGAAGAATTAGGGAAAAAATCACGAGGGGAACTTCCAAATGGAATTATATCTTCATCATTTGCATCATCCCCAACCATATCATCCGATGAGACCATGTGTTGATGCTCGATTTCACCAGGTTCGTATTCATCGCAAGGTCTGTATAAAAGCAGTTTAACACGAAATTCGGATACTTTGTTCAGTTGTGCTATTTCCTGCTGGTCTTCATATTGGATTGCTTCGTTATCTACTTTGTTGCTTGAACTGCAATCGATTGTTTTCTTTTCATCGGCTTTTATAGGATATTTTTCCATTAACCATTTTACCTTCAAAAATGCATTAGGGATATCAATTGCATTGCTACGTGGGTCAACGTAACTTGTTTGGTCACATAGATGGATGTGGATGGGTTCTGTTCCACGTTTTACTATCAAGGGACGACCGTGGAACATCTTGCGGCGTTTCATGATTGTGCCAGTTTCTGTTTCGAATACGGAGAAATTGCGTGAAATATTAATCTCGCTGGAGAGCTCACTCATGGGAGATGATATCGTGGAATTCGTCAGGTTTTCGGAAACTTTTTGATGCGTTTTCGAAGTAGAAATGGCAGTACTTTTTGTGGCTTTATCAAGAGGGCTGTTGGGGTCATCCGAAATTTTCATGGTGTCTTTTGACATATTAGATGAAAAGTTACTCGTGGTAATCAGACTTGTGGTGGCCAAAAGCGCACCAAATGTTGGCTTTGCTAGTAATTCTGACTGTTTAGGGGGTTTTGGTATATTTTGGTTTGGAATGTTTGTTTTAGTGGTTTTTGTGGTCTTGTTAACACAGTCCAGTGTATCATTGGGTTGTGGGCTGTGACTGCTTGTTTGTGGAACAATAGCATCAACCGCTCTTTCTGCGGATTTTTCAGAAATTTCCGAGAGAAATTCACCATTCACAGTAGGTGACGATTTATTCCGAGATGAAAGTTTGCTCCATAACGGGGACTTTGATTTTCGCTTTCGTCTGACCGGTTTCGGCGTTGTTTTTGGAATACTGTTGATTCGAATAGGATTGCTGTGTTTGACTTCAACTGGGGTAACTATGGGTTCAACATTGAAGAAGCGAATGTTTAAAGTGGCAAGAATGTGATACACCACAACTGGTTTGGTTAATTTCGGCAGCGGAAACAAAGTGGACATTTTGCATCGTCGGGTCTTTATACCAAGTTTTACCAACGATGAATCTCCAATTGTGAGATAAGAATCATGAGCTTTAATGGTTTGGCTGGTAGTGGCAAGTTTGGTTTCTTTCTTTCTTTTTTTGCTAGTAAGCCGCTTTGGTGCCCTTGGGCCCTTTTCTTCCTTTTTCTTTAACAATACTGGCTCTGGAGGGTTATGAAAAATAGAAGGGGAATTATAAAATGGGTTTGCATTAGAAACGCTGTTACCCCATAGTTGACTGCATAAATGCGGTGAACACATTGAAACTGGCAGAGCTGGGTTTGAGCATGGTGAAGTAAATGATGTATTTGGGGGAGTTACACAATGATTTCTTGTAGCCTTTGGTGTTGTAATTATGTCCATTGTTTCATAACACATAAGGTTTTGCCGTTTTTCACTATTTGTTGGTGAGTTTTGCTTTGAAGGTGAGGATAAGTTGGTTTCTTCCTCAAGCAGATCAATTAAGCTGAATAAATTGCGGTTTGGGTCCTGAGAGCTGCTTTGACTTGCTGGAAGGTTCAATTCAGGAGATTTAGCGGATTCTTTTGGATTTTTAGTGACATTGGTTTGTGCAATGGCGTCAGTCTCATTAGCAGAGCATTGAATTTCGGATAAAAGTAAATCCATCCAATGGGAGTTTACGATTGACTGGGTAGGATCAGTGGTGTCAGTTGCGTTCCCAGATTCTGGTGCTACTATTGTGGTTTGCTTAGATATAAGGTTGTTGTTCTTATCTTCGTTATTTAAGTCAGCAGTAGGGGTAATTTCTGGGGCCACACCTGCTGCTAGTGCAGCCAAACCCACCACATCGTCATATAGGATTTGGGGGTTTGAGTTAAGGTTGGTGTTGATGAATGATGATGGTGATATGTGACGTTGTTTTGGTTGTGGAGGGTGATTACATGGAGCTGTCAAATGATTGGATGTGGGTACAGGTTGCGTAGAAAGTGGCGGTGGAATGTATTGAACAAAGGGGTTTTGAGTTATAGGTGGGGCCCTTGGCATCATTTGTAAATTGTACGGAGGTGGTGCCTGAAATACAACAATATAGTACAACATGATAATGATACATAAGTTTAATGAAGTGTCACAAGTAATCTGGCATGTAGTAAATATATATTATGAGGCCAGGTTATGCTCATTTCTGAGGATACCCCCATTAAGATTCTAAAAAACCTCGCTACTTGTGAATAGGCAAGAGCAGGTAAAACGCATCACAATACAACCACAGAAAGAATCGAACCTGCACAGGATACACATAATATGGTTGATTATGGTTGAGGTTGGAATAGGGCAGAGTGTATGGTACAGCAGTGTAGGCCGGCGGTAGCGTTGATTTGGTCAGACCAGAGAGTTGTTGGGGAGCTGGAGAGAAACAAACAATTAAATGAACAAAACAAATAATTAATAGACAGTCCCGCTATTCGCATACATCTGTGATTTCGAACTATATTATCAGCCTAATAACTATAGTGCTGATAAGTTTTTATCAAGTTTTATCTCCAAATGTAAAATGTGGCAGAGATGTCACAGGAGCAGTTTCAAAGCCTACTTTCAGGTTAACAGAGGTTTTGTAGTGTGTTGTATAATCATTGGGCATTTTTATGACATCAACTCTCTGGTGAGTGACTAATTATGACTTGAAATTCTCTACACTTAACCCATTAGATTAGACTACCTTAAAACAACATGTCACGTTCATTCTGGTGTTAACAGAAAATAACAGAAAAGCAGAGGTCAACAATTAAAGCACTAGTACTATTGAAATCTGAGGTAATACACAACAGAATTCCACATCATAGTAGGAACAGAATATCCCATCAACTTACATGAACATCCAACTGGTAGCAGCTTCCTTTTTTCTCCTCTACCATTTTTATTAGCCTTATGCATTTTCACCCCAACAACAACTGGAAAAAAAGTGTACAAGTTCAGTATAAAACGTTTTGTAACATGCCAAGTAGCAAAAAGCACGATTTTTTTATGCATTTGGGCAATGACAGTCATATTTTTTTAATCATTTACAAAAGACAGTTAAAATTCCACTTTATTAACTTATTGGTTTTAGTCCTGTAAAAATAATCAAAGCTTGCTCCCAGGCTCCCTTTACTAGATCCAGTGTACACCCTGTAATCACCCAAAGATAGAAACAGCGTTAAAATCACGAACACGCAGGAGTGGCGGGAAGAATCTTCCTTGAACCAACATTGCGTATAGATACAAGAGGTCTAAGATAGACAAATGTAACCACAGTAACAGGGGAGATTTGACGCGGAGCATCTTCTAACATTTCAATTGTTCGGCCATTTACTGAATGCTCACGAACATCTTGCAATGTTATCTAAAGTGAAATATTTGATCAAACTGTTTTTTTTGCAGAGTAAATAATATCAAAATGTCATAATACATACTGATATAAAAAATGGAAGTGTGGACGACAAAAAAAGGTTAAGCAAATTGATAAGTTCTAATCCAACTATTGCAATACGAATTCAAACTAACAGTTGTGATTAGCAAAATAGAAGTGCAAATACAAATACCTAATATCTTAATTGTTTTAGTATGTGTTTAAAATACTGTTAATATAGAGCTAACCTAAAACAAACCTGCGAGCACAGCAACTGGTTCACCAGCGAATTTGTTTTCAGTGGTTTGTCTCCCATGTATTCCATTGAGCTGCTGTCAAACTCATGTTCCAATGGAAGGTCATTAATTGTATTGTTTAATTCTTCATCGGTACAAAATCGAACTTTTGTTCTGCCAGGCATGACCTTTGAAATTACTATATCAACAATTGGTGAAGCAATTGCCCAGATAAAAGCTACATATAGCATTTTTAACTTAAATTTCGACTTAAAATAATAATTTCTTACATATATATTAGATAAAGAAGTTGTTTTAATGTCATTAATGAAACTGAGAGTAACACTGGCAAGTGTCAATAGTAAGCATTCATGTTAAACATTTAAAAGCAAAATAGAAAACAAACTTTCTTCATTAAAAGTGGGATATTATTGCATTGTTTTCAGTCACTACTTACTTTGTAAACTGCAATTTTGGCATAACGTCTGTGCGAGTGTGCAACAGATTTCAAAAGCACATCGACTGATTTAAACAAAGTTATCCCTTCTTGATTTGGAACAACTTCTTTAAGAATGCTGAAAATGTAACAATGAATTATCAATTTTGTATTTTAAAAGAATTTCAAATCATTTAACCATTTTAATTCTCCCTAAAAAAAGAATCGTAATGTATTTCAATCAAAACCTGATAAGCAATTATATATTTGTTAGAAAACATATTTTTGTGGCCGTAATAAATTTGCTCATTCTGACCCAATGAAAGTTTGGTAAAAAGTTTGTTCGTTAAAAATCTGACCAAGCAATGCAT
>CH002874.1:124009-147585 GCA_000149265.1 Ciona savignyi
ACTTTGGAATTTGTGTGGCAATAACTGGAAGCCAAGGATTTCTTCAGTACTGTGTTTCTGAAATGTATGTTTTATTTAAATAAAAATTTTGATACCTTAATTTTGGAATTGAACTGAAGATAACCGACCAACTATTAACCACAATATAAAACAGCTACCAGTAAGTAGTGGTGGACTGGTAATACAATGGATCATCAATTTAAAAAGTATAAAAAAAATTTCATGAGTATATTTAAAGTGATAACATTAAAAAATATGAAAAAATGACGTATTCATTTCAAACCTTAATCAGCAGCTCATTTTTCTTTTGTGTATAACCAGGGTATTGGTTCGGATACATATATGAATGCTTGAAGATAATTTTCCAGTCATTTTCAATAGAATAATCCTGATCTACAAACGTTGATTGCATGTAGTCGATAATGTTTTTCAAGTAGGTAGCGTTATCCACCTGCTCCGCGACAGTAGTCGACTCGGACATATTCGAACAGTACGGGCTAACAACCACAGTAAGAAATTTTACTTCATTATATAACTCTCACATTCATTCTGTATAAAAACGTCTAAATATGATTAAAACGTTTTGTATAACCCATCAAGCGCATTTTAAATTATCGCAAACGTTAAACCACCAGACAATTTATTCAATAGTAAAAACACATTGCTTTCCACCGCTATAAATTTCCCCGCCACAGCGAATGACACGCCCCAATAATTTTTATATTTACCGGGGCGGAATTTGAATATAGGATAGGGTAGAACCATAGAGTACTAATATATAGAGTTTCCACTCTATATATTAGTACTCTATGATAGAACAGTGGTTCTCAAACATTTTAGAGCTGGGACCCACTATTAATTACCACAATTTATGGCGACCCACTTAACTTTATATATAGTTGTTGTTGGTTTCTAGGTTACGCTATCGTTGCAATGGAACACATCTCTGGAATTATGTATCCCAGGCAAATATTTAACGCTCACGCGGACACGGTGAAATAAACGATAAATTTGCTCATACTTTGTGTGATGTCACACAAGATTGTGTGATGTCACAATTATGATAATTTCCCCTTGATTTTTGTATAGGAAATAGCCAGTATAGTTAATCAGAGCTTTCTATAACTTTTTACGACCCACCAAGATTCCTTTCGCGACCCATAGTTTGAGAAACGCTGGGATAGAATATTCATGTTTATTTTCGGAAATGAAAACCAAGGGGTTTAACACGCGGGCAAACAGATCACCTCGCGCCCACCGTCGGGTTACCGGAGCTATTGCAGTGTATTGAGTATGATTCACACGTTCCTTCAATTTGGTAGAAGTATAACCCATTAATCCGCTGGGTTCAGGAAATGTCCGTTAGGCGCTTGCCAAAGGACACAACCGGCTAGTTGGTGACCAGTTTCGGACCTTTCACCTTTCGGTTGAAAGGCGTCGCACTAAACCACCAGACTAACCGGTCGGGCAAATATGCCGTAAAATGTCTTGTAAGTTGCAAAAACGTCTAGGTCGCTGAGATCTCTTATAATAATGTCGTATTTAAAAAAAAATTCTGAATAGGTTCAACTCCTCGCTGAAAGGCGACTTCGGCTAAAAGGCGACGCATTTAACCACCAGACTAACCCGCCGGACAAATAGAGATACAGTAGAACCCCGCTTACCTGACCACCTATGGGACCGTCATCAAGCGGTCGCGTTAGCGGGGTGGTTGTGTTAGTGAATTTTGATTTGCAGCAAGTTGTCTTCATATGCAGCTTAAACGTCTGCATTTTTACTAAATTTTCACCAAATGCCATTATTTTTATCAGATACTGCAGAATGAATTTAATACTAAAGTTTATCTTGTAGGATTCAGTTCTGTCTGTCACATTATTTTTTTGTGCGCGCTCATTTATTCTTATTGTTTTGATCATAAAAAAATTTAACCTTGTTATTTTGGTGACAAAGGCAAATAATTTAGCACATGCGGTCACTTAAGCGGAGTCAAATTTGATGTTTTGGACCAAAATATGGCGGTCCTGGTCTGGAAACCGGGGTGGTCGCGTTATTGAAACAGAATGCAATGCATTACCATAGTAAATTATTCGGGACCGCACTAAAGTAGTCTTGATAATGAGGTGGTCGTGTTATCAAGGTGGTCTCCAAGCGGGGTTCCACTGTATATGAATCGAACACGTTAAACATTCGGCCACACATCCGTTCACATTTATGTTTTTTTAACTAGGTTACTTTGTTCGAATGACCCAAGATATACGTTTGGACATGATTAAGTGGACAATTAAACAGTTAATCGGTGAAAACAACACAGGAGTTCAAGATGGGACGGAAAGCAAAGACCGGGCTGTTTCTCCAGGTTTAAACAGCAAATCGGACGAAGACAGAACAAATAGAATGTTCTGTAGTCAGATCGCGCTGTAATTTAGTGACAATTCGCAGCGGAGCGTTCGAACAGTAGCAATATACTTTTTCGTGTTCTTTAATTGTCGACGTTTGATACTAAAAGAAACAAAGATTTAAATCAGCCTTTAATACTCTAACGAGTCTAACCAATAAATTTTTCGATGCGTAATAGTAATTAAGCGTTATAAGCAAACCACAGGCGCCAAAAAAGGAAATATGGCAGTTGAAGTAGTAAGATGTGTACACTATTTTACTCATAAACTATGAACGAACTTGGTCAATTGCGGCCAGGTTTATAATCTGGTTGGTTGTATTTGGCCCTTCAGTTATTAAGGTTGCACACTTCCGATTTGCAACATAAACTCAGAATTTATTATCACAACAATAAATCATTTGATTTTGTACTTACTGGTGTGACATGACAATACATATTCTCGCGTAAAGTTTGTAAACAAAATGGAAATAGTTTATTACGTAATTACAAAACTTTCCTTGAGTAAATACATTTTGTGGTTAATATTTCTAAAATATCACATATACTATATGCTAGATTTCCATGTAATTAAGCAAATATTTTAACTTTTAAAACTCTCTAGCTTGACAGGTTGATGGACAATTTCGCGGACAATTTCACGAGGTTAATTCGTCCTGGTTGAGTTTTGTATGCAAATCTTTTATTGCCTGGGCAAAATCCGGTCATTACGTCACAAGTTGAGTGTGTTAATGTCATAAACACCCTCATGTCACGTAGAAAAATACAATCAAAACTTGGTTATCTCTTCAAAAACATAAATTGGCGTCAAAATGAGTGACGAAGACCGTACGAACGAGTATTTAATCGACAGCAGTTTAGCTGAAGAAACAGTAGAGTGCCGAAGAAATGGCTATGTGCTTACGGGTAAGTTTCTCGGACAAGGAGCATACGCAAAGGTATACCTTGGTCAAGCAATCCCGGAAACGGCAAAAACAAATAACAAACTACGACAGCTGCTTACCAAACAGAGGGATTGCAGGGTAAGATTTTATTTTGTTGTAAAATAACACAAATGCACCATATTGGAAATTTAGAAAGTTTACCCCCTAATATTAGAAAGTTTCCCCTTTATATATTGACAGGTGTCTATATATGTAGCTACATTGGCCTATATCCTATCTCCCTGTTTTAATTTTAGGTGGCAATTAAAATCATTAGCACGACTTCTACGCCTGATATTTACATTACCAAATTTCTACCACGTGAGGTCGCCACGATGAATAGATGTTTCTCACACAACAACGTGGTAAGTGAAAATTTGATAAAACCCGAAAAGTATAATAGTCACATTCGGGCTGATTGATCGTATCACGATTCGACCAGTCGGACCACGGAACGTTCCGAAGTATTCTGATCGAAAAGTGATAGTTCCTGGCCACTAAACTCGAATCCAAGTTTAAAATTAGTAGATCAAAAGTACAGTTATAAATCAATGGTAATTGTTAACCAAACCATTAAATTTGGGCATCATTTGCGTATGGCAGGGACAAAATATTACAGAGCATTGAGAGCTTTGCTGGTAGGCTATCCTGGCCAAATGTAACACATTGTAAATTTATACAACTGACAGAGATGTCAAAATTAATTTTAGATCCAACTTTTTGATGTCTTTGCAACCCAAAAGAGAGTTTACATGGTGCTGGAGTATGCCGAGTGTGGCGACCTTCTTACATTTATTAACAAATGTTACGCCAAAAAAGCGCAAGCCAACTGCTTGACCGAGGACAAAGCAAGAACAATGTTTAGAGATATCCTGGCGGGAGTAAACTTTATTCACTCCCGCGGAGTGGCGCACAGGTGACACTTGCACATTATTAGATTCGTTGTTCTGTTTAGTTACGTTATTTACAGCAAGTCATTAAAAAATTAAGAAGACTTAGTGAGGATTCTATTTCGTGTTCTAAACGTTGACCGGCAAAATTGCCCACCTGGTGACTGTGGTATAAACATGTTCGCTTAGTGATTTTAATGGATATTTTAATCTGTATGACTCATACTGGTCCGAGGCGTCTAATGAACTAACAATAGACCGGTATAGGTTATATCAAAATTGTTCTGGCATATTGCTATCTTTATAAACTACACCCAGCCCAGGTTTAGTAGACTCTGCCTCTTTATTATTGTGGAAATGAAAAAAAATACTCTGAACCGACTATTGTATCTAAACTTGGCCATTTTGTTAAATATTCGTTTATAACATTTATAAAGCAAATTACTTTACACACAGAAATATAAAAATCACCAAGAGTTTGTAAAAAGGCAATTTAATCCTTAAATAGCTATACTTTGTTAACTACAGGGACCTAAAGTGCGAAAACATTTTGCTTGCGAAAGGAAATGTCGCTAAACTGAGCGATTTCGGGTTCGCAATCCAACCCAAGCAAAGCCGGGAGTTGTTGCGGACACACTGTGGGAGCTATGCGTACACTCCTCCCGAAATTCTTCGCCAACAGAAGTACGACGGGAAATTGGCTGATCTGTGGAGTCTGTAAGTGAAGCTGCAATAAAACGAGTAATTAAGTTAGTACAGACTTTTTAGTATAGTATAGCGACTAGAAAGGTTCGATCGACTATTTAACAGCATATAATTGTTTTCACAGTGATAATGTGTAAGAGATAAGGCATACGTTTATTTGTTTGTATTTATTTTAATATATACACAGTAAAATAAGTTTTATATACACCTATATGCATTTTTAAAGTCTTATGAAAAAAAAACATAAAAAGGTTATAGCACTGTTATTCAAATGAAATCGATAGCATAGTTTAGTTTAAACTAAAATAACGTCATTTTTGTGAAAGCAGACGTTTAAATGATATGTGAAAGCAGACGTTTAAATGATATAAACATTTGATTTTTTGTTGCCAAATCGGTGCAAAATATAAAAGGCATACTTAAAGTGCGCTTTGCAAAATGTATATTTATGCAATTTTATTACCAGCAATTTTTTCAGTGGCGTGATACTATTCGCAATGGTAAACGGTGGTTTACCTTTCAAAGCATCCACAGCAGAGGCTGTGCTCAAAGCGATGAAAAAACCGGTTTGCTTCAAAGTTTGTCTTTCAGCAGGTTTTTCTATTTTTATAAATTAGTTTAAAATATATCGGATAAAAATTAGTAACATGTTAACGATATAAATTTGCAACGGCATTTTAAAAACTGAATACAACCATCTTGGACATTAGGTATCTGTCAGTGTAGAACTGTCTGCGCTAAGATTAAAGTGTCGACTGCGCATGGCACCATATATGTTGTTGTGCATACGCAATTCAATTGTAAGCAGCAAACCTTAAAGCTTCGTAACCCGGCTCTTAATCACAGAATGCAAAGATTTAATACGTGGGCTGCTCAAAATGAAACCACACAGACGAATGTCTCTCGAAGACATGAAGGCACACGCGTGGATGAGGAGAAATATTCCACACAACTTACCAGACACCAAGGTTCCTATGAATATTAATGTCTATTTTGCGTACATTGAGGTATTTCAAAAAAGGATACCACTTGGATAGATACTCACTTATTGTCAGTGTAAAATGTTTCCTTGCGCCATTTTTTGCCAGCAAAATCTGTGTATAGAAATTATGAATTAAATGTTTCCAAACTTTGGTTTATTATATAAAAGAAGAGTTGAATCTTAAATCCACAGCTATTACCATATAATTTGCAGGCAATCGGCGACACCAATTTAAAGGAATTCCCCATTAATCCCTCACCCTTTGATTCCGCACCACCGATGAACGATGGTTCAATTACCGGTGGGTTATGGTTAAACTTTTTTAACTATTGGGCGATTTTTTAACCATTTCACATTTTTAGGATTTGATCGACCGGAAACCGTACTTAAATACCTCCAGGAACGAATGGTGAAGTCCCGGTACCACTCTATAATCGACTTCCATAAAACGATGCGAGAAAAAGTGGATAAAACTGAGGCTCCTCTTGTTCTTAACACTGTTAGAGACGACGGTCCGAAGCCAAAAACACCTCAGAAGAAAACAGCCACAACGTGCGGCCATTTACCGAAGCCCAAACCGAACATGCAACCTCGTACTAACATTCCTAGCTCCGTTGAACCTCCGGAAATAAAGGTGAGGTGCAAGAAAAAACCTCCGCCAAGACTAGTGGAGGTAAACGAAGAAGGGGGGATGGTAGTGTGCGGGGGTTCACCTAAAACGTCATTACCCAAAGTTAACAAGACAAGGCTCGCCGCGACGAACGTTACTGTGAAATATCCCAAGATAACAGTGCCAGGTGATTGATATAGATACGAATACATACTTAAGTATTAATGTCCCTGAGGTGACAAAAATAAGTACTGTCAGAGAACAAACGTCAGCATTCTGTTGGTCGGAAAACTACAGTAGGTGGTTGTTTTGATATGAGATACGATACGCATAGTCGAAATATTACGTGCCATAACAGTTGGGTTGCGGAAGCTATCAAATTGTTTAATCAACTTGATCTAAAACTAAAAGAACATCTTCATCATATACAACTGTGTAATATTTCAGTAAACGCGATGGTGGGTCGAGGGAAACTAACGCTTGTGCTTGCAATACCGCCTTCTTTCCCATATTTAAACATGACTTACTCTGCCCAAACCTGAAAAGTCTGTTTTTAATTGTGTAATATTATTAGTATCGAAAATAACCACCGAACATTCCAGATATAGTCACTGTGTTTACAAAAAATAATACATCGCGTAACATGGTCGTAGAAAATTGAATATTTACCCCACATAGCATATATTTACAATAGAAGGTTCACAGAAAATGTTGGGCGATCGTTGTTCAAGCTTCGGTACGAACAGAAGCAAGCGGATAGCTCAACTCCATTGTCTCTAAGGAAAAGTGAGGTCGACTTAGTACAACCGAGGAAAGACAAAACTGGGCGTAAAACAACCGAACCGATTGCCTTCGCACAAAGGCCTGTCACTTCACCAAATGTCATAAATATAAAAATAGACGAGGCAAGCAGCAGGCATGCGCGTCGAACAAAAGAGTCGACGAAAGACAAATTCCAAAGACTTACGTCATATGCAGGTTCGTGTTGCGCATGTTCTTGAAACAGCAGAATGAAAGGTGAGATATTTGACTAATATGTATATTGCACGTAGGTCCACAGCTGGTAAGTGTTCCACGGTCGGTACCCGCGCCGCCGTCTGTTTCGCCAACGCAACTTGACCATGGAAAACCTCAATTCGGACCAGAAAGCATTCCTCCGCAAAAAATTAACACGATCGGACCCGATATTGTGGCTCGCCCACCAAGGGATCGAAAGGACCGGAGTCAAATTGTAAAATACAAGCTAACATGCTCCCACGGGCACCGAAAGCGTTATGGTCCTCGAATGTCAGTCAGTCCAACCAAGGGGTGCTCCACCAAACAAGAAGAGCAGTCGGCTCCCAGTATACCTGCTTCCCAGCCAGCAGCTACTTTTATGCAAGTTCAGCGGATACGGAATCGTGAGGCGAGAACTGTAAATTCTACTCGAGAAGATGAAGAAGAGTACAGGCCAAAGATCTCGGCTTGGGAAGCAAGAGGCGAATCGACCTCTCCAATGAGAAGAATCGGTTATGCAAAGAATATCGCAAAATGCTCGCGACAATCCGCAGCTTACCACTCGGCGAGAGAGTCGAATACACCTGACTCAATTACGATTGAGGATTTCGTAGAAGGGTTAAATTACGCGTGTCTCCAAGAGCAGAGTAAACTGCTATACAAACGAACTCAAAAGGCGAAGAAAGTTCTCGAAATCGCAACCAACATGAAGCTCAACCATCCGTCTAAACGAGCATCACCACTACCGGTTTGTGGTCAAAGCGCTCATCGCGCAGAGTTCGTACTCCGGATGCGCTCGAAACGATGAAATAAAATGTCAACTTGTATTGACCCAGGATTGTCTCTATTTTCGCTCCATGCCAAGTTGCGATCCATTCATTTATATCAGTATACGAACGCACCACATATGGCTTTGAGGTTTCAAGCTCCGAAAACCTCTCATATATAATTAATTTACTGATGCGAAATCAGGGACATGTCATTAATCGACTCTGTTGAAATTTGTAAACGAGTTTCGTAGATCAATATGTTAAAATTGGATTTATTTTTTTACATAGCGAAACTTACTTTAATATGTAGGTGTAGATAGCTAGGAATGGTATTACAATTAAGGCGACATAGGCTGGTTTTGTAAGGTTTTGTGTAAGTCGTTGTTAATAGTTTCAAAAAATTACATAAAAGCAAAGACATACCTATACCTGTCTAGGAACGCCGCGAATAAACTATACTTTCTACATTGCGCGACAGTAGACATATTGTCTGCTTATTGGCACTCTAGTTTTGTGACTTGGACAAAAAACTAGTTCACCAAAGATTAGACAATGCCCAAGTTTTTAAACTTTGTCAATACCCTGTTTTGAAACTTTAACTGTTGGAAGCTTTAGTTCGACCCAATAAGTTTTTATGCTTACGTCGCACTAAACACACAAGAATTCGGGACTATTTTTTTATTTTAGAAAGGCAGTAACTCCGTGAACTAACGGTTAACTCGGTATGTAAGGTGAAAGTTTGATCATTGAGAGATAAAAACTTACACATTTGGAACCGAAAGTTTGGAAATTAATCACAGTGCATACTAAAAACACAATCAAAATAATGCTACAACCGAAACAACGATTCCTAAACTCGCGGATTAAGTGACGACCTTAAATCCCACCAACCTGTCGGCATAAACTGTTCCAGAGGGCGGGCCAGCAGACGCTTGGTGACTTTTCCCACGGCCTAAAGATGCGGACAAAGCTAAGACCACGGGGTGCCAGCATTACCGCCATTGCCAATAGCAGCACTGTCAAATAAAAATCATTTTATTGAAAATGAGACGTCCAAGTTCAAATTTAGGATTGTTTAACATAGCCTATTTTTAACTTTCGAATATTTTAACTTCGTCCCTAAACTTAATATAGCATAACGTAAACAATCCCATGTAATTGGGACACTCTTAATGGTGCAAAAATGAATCTCGTTTCAACGGACATTAGTCATAATACCGCTTGTTGTTAAACGGCCCATTATAATATGCTGGGTTGAGGAAAAAGTGCCTTGCCCATGCACAACTACGCAGTAGGTTTGGGATATCCATAGGGCGGGGAAGACAAAAAACATGCCCGGTATATTCGTTGCTTGTGGGCTAATTTAAATCAAAGCTATGCCTTGAGTAAAGTTTAACTTACATATATAAATGCCATTTAGGCTGCTATATCTGCTCGTTTATGCTTAACAACCACAAGTAACTCATATTGAGTGCTTTTTATAAATTTACAAAGAAGCGCGATTATGACTAAAGAATGAGTAGAGTCGACTTTGTAATATATATGCTTAGATTTATTTTATACAACTTATTTACTGTTAGATTTTATACAACTTATTAACTGTTAGATTTTATACAACGTATTTACTGTTAGATTTTATACAACTTATTTACTGTTAGATTTTATACAACTTATTTACTGTTAGATTTTATACAACTTATTCACTGATATATTTAAACCTGAAGAGTCGTTTTATCTCTGAACCTTTCCAATCTTCACCAACTGGGTGGTTAGGGCTATTCAATGAAACGAAGTATATTCTTGCAATTCTATCAGCACTTGGTATTTTTTCGCTAAACTTTTTAACCACTTCCTTATAAAAACAAAGTCCTCCTTTTTACGTACCAACTCGTTTTAGTGAAGCCTTTCAACACATGTGGATTAATGATTCTGCTGAGTGCTTTGCGCGTTGAAATGCTGTTTCGTTTGAATTTGGCATTTATATGCGTTTTATTAGCGCTGCCCGTCTGTGCCGTTTAGCTTTTAAGCCAACGTGAAAAAAGTAATGCATGGGACTTACCCTAATCCGATGCACGACTACCGTGTAGTTGCGTATAGTTTCTTTATACTGGCGAGTTAATTCCTTCAATCCAAATGCACTTAAACAATACCAATACAAGTAATCCGTATAACACGTAACGGTCAATGTGCATTAGGTTAATCACACCATTTAAATTTAATAACCAAATAGCATAGTATAGAACAACTGCGATCTTTTGGGCGAAGTAGAAATTTCTTTAAAAGATTTAAGCCAATTCATATTATGATCCCGATAGTGTGTTGTATTTTTAAGTTGAACTGTTGCGAAAAACGATTCACGTTTTAGAAGGGCCGATAATCAAACCAACTACAGTTTATGCAATGTTTGATAAAAGTATGAAACTTTTAGGATTCAATCTTAACACTGTCATCGTTAATTTAAGATGTTGAAACATCTCCAGAATGAATCCTAAAGTTAACTACAGAGGTAGTTGAATTACAAATAATTGCAAACACTAACTTAGGATATATTAATGCTAGAAATAAAAAAAACTTAAATATAACAACGTATTTGATTCCAGGTGTCACGATCATAGTCATTTTTGTTTTCTGCCGGGTTTAATTTCGATGTCATACTGGGCTCGTCAGTAAGTCCGATTTTTATACGAAGTGGTATATTAGTCATTAACCATTTGGCTACACGACCGTTCTACAGTCATTGCAAATATTTTTTACGGGGCCTAGTTTCGATTCAAAGACGGACTCGTCTCTCAGTCAGTTTTTTTTATTTATAGAATTGTTATACGAATCGGTCGCGTTATATCATGCGGCCTCGCGACCGTTCATAATGATTTCCCTTTTTTAAATTATTGCAATTTTTTATTTTTATTTTTTTATTAAAATTGCACGCACAATGCACGGCGCAAAAAAAGACGATAACAGGGAAACAAGTCAAGTCAAAAGTCAAAAGGTTGCTATTTCAGGATAGAGCCCCATTTAATGGCATGTTGTGTAATCTTATTTTTTTTCGGTATTTCAAATTCTGCCGTTTGAATTTTCATACATTCTTTAACAAACGCAGCAATCTTAGGTAAGCGGTTTGAAACACGTGATCGATATATACAAAAACGAGCACAAAGTAAAAGGCAGCAAATAAGAGGGTTATTTTCTATTCCAAATAAAAAATGTTTCATGCGACATAAAAAAGGAATTCTAAGTTTAGAACTTATTCAATCCACAACATCGTTCCAAAAAAGCTTCGTAACAGGGCATTCACAAAACAAATGGATTAAATTTTCAGTAGAGTTATTACAAAAACCACTATTATTGCAAATACGGTCTTGGTTTTTCATACTTATTGGTGTAGCGACACCATGCGGTAACTAATTCTTTACAGACGGCATTTCTACGGACAATGCGTCAAATCTAAACTATTATTTTTGCAAGTTTATATTTACTGGAGAGAAACACGTTAACAAATATCTCAACAATAAAACTTATTATATTTTATTATAATAATAGGATACTTATGTTTATCCCCGTGAATTGGAAAACACAATAGTTAACACACGGGAAATTGTCAGGTTTTTTTTTTTAGTTTAGTTTATTCGTTTTTTGCCCCAGTTTTTAAAAATGGCAAACGAATATAATCACGATACAGGAACGGGAAAAGACGGCAAAACGAACAGTCGTTAGAACACGTCAGTAAAAAAGGATATAAATTAATGAATATAGCGGACGCGGCCGCCATACCTAGGTAAATGAACAATATTTAGCAATCGAAATTTAATTAAGACTAAACAATTTAGAGCCCTGAAGAAGAGTGTGCGGTAAAGCGCGACCAGTACAGTGGGGGAGCCGGCTATAGGAGAAGGTGTGGCCCGAAAGCATGGACCAGAGTGAAAAAAGAAAAAAAACCTAAAATGAAATTCCACTAATGTCAGATGACACTATTAGTTTCAAGCACACTTACCGGGGCATATTTACATTAAATATTGTTATTATAACACACAAATTGCATAACATTAATGCATTTGATTTATTACTTATTTAGGAGTGTGAAAAAGGAGCACTACATTAGTGCACCATAAATAACAAAACAAAAGAACAAAACAAAACAAACAAAATGTTAAAGTAAATAAATAAGAAATAATAATAAATAGATAAATAAATAGCAAGCCAAAAAAGGGTTAGGTTACCAGAGCTATTGCATGAAATGCACGATACTTCTGATTTCCGTATGTTAACGGTGGAAATAATTCAAATTAAAGGAGTTGTGGTGGCAAATTGTTAACGATAATTGCATTGTCATTGCTGCGTGTAGTTTGGTGTGGTGTTATGGGAATGAACTGTGTTTTAAAACAGTTAACATTGATCATAATTCAATAATAACGCTGGTATAATCATTCCCGAAAATAAAATTCTTAACACTTTTTCTGATATGTACCAGCCTGTAAGCTTCATTTTAGTTAAATTATTAACCAAATTTGCTTTTATTTAACTGGTAAACATTTGTACAAGACAGCGAATGCAGGTAGGTGAGCGAAGCATAAAGTTGTAAACAAAATCCAAGTCTAAATGAAAAGCAAAGCAATAACGTGGATTGCAACTGAAATCTTGTTAGCAGTCGGTATCACACTTACAGCCATAGGGACAAGTTTTTTAGTGGTTTATCCACCGCAGCCGAAACAAGAGTCAAATACGGTCACTGAGAAAAATTCTGTAGAGTTTGACTTCAATAATCTCCGGGTAAGCAGTTGCGAGTTTTATGCATATATATAGACATACATTGCATATACCAACCAACTAACACATTGTTATTGGGTATGTCGTGTTTTACGAGCCGAATAATATATTTAGTTAGTTAGGCAAGTGTATATTTTTTCGATTGATGAAATTGTAAAACAATGTTTCATAGTATACATATACAACACGATGCATTTTAATAATGGGACTATGGACATTTTTGGTGCTTAATGGTATATCACTCCGCGGATTAGTCCAACCGATCGTTTAACAACTAAAATCTATCGTTTTAGATTCGCTACAAAAGAGGCCAGCAAATTCATTTAACCACTTTGCTAAATCAAGCAGCAGATGGTTTGGGTCCGAGTGATGTGCTTCTAACAGGGGGTGTACCATGCGAGAATGACGACTTCGTTGTTTGCTCAACTTTCGAATATGTTGGCACTACTACAACTACGATTGATTTAAGAGTAAAGAAAGTAGATGTAAGCATCAAATAGGCCTAGACCGATTGCATGAAGTTTGTCGCTGGATTTAATCGAGATGCACAATAAAGGTGTTTAGAACCGTCGTTTTTCTGCGATAAGAATAATTAGAAAACATTTTGTTCGTCCAATAATTGATTAGTTGAACTTAAAAGTAGGAAAGCCTCCATGACTTACCATACAATGCAATAGCTTCGTAACTGGTCGGTGGGCAGGAGGTAATCTGACATTTGCGCGGACAAGTTTATCCATTCACTTGCATAAAACACAATAACCTTTCCTATTTACATGTTTTCAGTTATCTGACGATTCGGCGGCGTGTTACGAGACATCATGGTTAAGTGAGAACGTCGACTTAACGATGACCGATTGCTTTCCATTCTCTGGACTGGCTGATTGGTTTGGTGGCGCGGAAATGTATTACCAGGATTGGCCAATTAACGAGTTAGTTACGCGAAATTTAATTTAATCATTAATAACCAACTAAATTTAGTCAGGCTACATTAGTTGGTTTGTGTTCCACGAGAGGTTGTTGGTCCAAACACACCTCCCAATTAACTTAATCGACGTTGTGTACTTCTCAAATATTGCCTAAAACTAGTGGTTTAGTTGTTGTACCAAATCTAAACAGAAATCTCTACTCACTAGAATAGCTCCAATAACCCCTCTGTGGCCGTCAGGTAATCGGACGATTACTCTTGTGAGATCGCTTCTTTACGTAATCGCGAGATAAATGTGACGACTGTGATAACTTCCACTGTATTTTCCCAACAACAACATAAAACATGTCCGGCCCGGTGGTCTAGCGGTTAAGTGCGTCGCCTTTCAATCGAAAGGTTGCAGGTGCGAAACTGGTCGCTAGCTAGTCGGTTGTGTCCTTGGGCAAGGCACTTTACGGACATTGCCTGAACCCAGCGGATTAATGGGTTCTACCAAATTGAAGGAACGTGTCTATCATATACAACATACTGCAATAGCTCCGGTAACCCGACAATGGGCGCGAGGTGATATGACGATTGCCCGTGTGTTAACCACCTTGGTTTTCCCATTCACGGGGATAAACATGAATATTCTATCTTCTATCTATCTAACATGAATATCCTATATTATATAGCAATAGCAGAATGCATGAAATGCGAATACAATAATTTTTTTTTAAATCCTTGTCCATCGTGATGGCTCGTCAGCATAGCATGCCGGAAGGTGTTTGCGTCTTGGACTAGCGACTTTACGGCCGTAAAACACAAGAATAGCGTGTTTAACAGAAAATGTATTGACTGTAACATATACAACACTCTTCAATAACTTGACTCTGTACATTGTCCGCTGACAAATTCTTCCCGACACGTTAATGACATGGTAGCGATGCTGTTACATTGTGTGTCTTAACTTTGACACTAGATATTTAAATTTGTTGACTTCTAAAGAAAGTTTATCAAATATACTACTGTACAAATGCCCGTTTTATGATACCACACAATAGGCATCTGTGATGAATAACCGATCAATTAAAAACTGTTTTAAATGCTGACAATAAGTAAATTAGGTTACCCCCATTTTTTCTGTGCATACTTTTAAATTTCACAGCATCCATTGAATTGCAGCTGGTCAAAACAAATGTCATTCTTTCTTTCTGGCGACATGTTCTCCGATCCCCAACAGTACGGGTCAGTACTCGAAAGGTACTGGATATCATCACAGGGTGTTGCACTTTACGTCCAGCCTAACATCCCTCTGCATGTCAGCACTGAAAAACAACACATTTGTTTTAAAGGTAATCTGTTCGATCAGTTGGGATCATCAGCTAAAAGGTAGTGGGATCAAATGCAGCCGCTAGCTTGTCTATTGTATCCTGTCCAAGGAAGATATTGATAGTGGCCTGCACTCTGTAATTTGATGGGTTAAACACAAACTGTAGTAATTTTCCAACATATCTTACAAACTACAAAATGATTAGGGGGAAATTGCTGTGTCAGTTTAAAATTATGGTTTTTAATTCTTTTGTCCAAATCACTTTGACCGGTTAGTCTGGCGGTTAAATGCGTCGACTTGCAATCGAAAGGTTGCAGTTGCGAAACTGGTCACTAGCTAGTTGGTTGTGTCTTTAGGCAAGGCACTTTACGGACATTGCCTGAATCGAGCGGATTAATGGGTTTTACCAAATTGAAGGAATGTGTCTATTATACACAACACACTGCAATAGGTATGGTAACCCGACGGTAGGCGCAAGGTGATCTGACGATTGCCTGTGGGTTAACCCCCTTGGTTTTTCCATTTACAGGGATAAACACGAAAAGAATATACTCCTACCCCACTTCAATTGTAATTAAGAACAACAAAAAATAACTTAAAATGTTAGAGTTGTGAACAAGCTTTGTACCATAATGGATTGCTTTTTTGTTTAGTATACGCAGAAGCTGGTTAACAGTTTCTTGAGTTTTGCTGTGGTTTACTGTTGACCAAAGTACTCCCACAATTACAAATTTCTTTCTACAATGTTCATTTTGCTCACCCAATGTTCTTTGCAGGAGCATATACACAACCATATAAACAGATCAACCCTTCAGCAACCGAGCTGCTCAAATACACAGTTTGTTTAAGCGATTCACCTCAGCAAAGTCACCAAGCTATTATGCAGGTCAGTTTGTACCAAGAAAATATTTACCTTAAATTCCATGTAAACATAAAATTTACATATCTAAATGGACCTTAAACTGTAAAAAATATGCACGTTATTTATTTGTTTAGTCCTATGTTATACTTAATTAGCTCACTGTCCGCACAATATTGTGTCAGTGACATTTGCACACTTACCACCAGATTAACAATTTTTTAATTTCCAAGTAAAACCAAAATTTAGAAGTTTTTCAGAAATATTTCAAGAGACCAACAGGCCTACCTGATCTCAGAATGATTAAATCTCCAATATGGTCGACATGGGCAAGATATAAAGTGGAGATCAATGAGAGTGTAGTGCTGCAGTACGCTGATGAGATCTTGAAACATAACTTCACAAACAGCCAGCTGGAAATTGATGATGGGTTGGTATTATTATTTCTGGAATAAAAATGATTATTAGATAACTTAATCTCATTTTAGTGTCACACGCTTTTAAATTAATTTCAATGAACTCCGTCTGGTTTGTGGGCAAACATCATTTGAAGAGTTTGTAAAATTAGTAACATTTTATGTACTACTGGATTGCTGTGTATTGTGTCAGTGTTTTTTTATTCCCTGGGACTATAGCATTGCCCTATTTTATCACCCAAATTATTTTATCTTGATTGTTATAATGAAGGGAGGTCAGAAATATACTTGTCTGTGATGGCGAATAATAAATTGTGATCTAAATTTCAAACAGTTTTATGATTTATTTTTAGAAACATCAAGATTACTGGTTTGTTAATGTATTTCGATGGAATCGAGGCATTGATGGGTTCAAAGAATCATGTTGTGTGGATAACATATACAAACCAAACTTTTTTGTAGATATGAAAAAAATTATGGCGACCACACCTTTAGTGTCAACAAGTTTCCGAATGCAGCTGCAATGATTGACAAGTTACATGATCTTGGATTTCGTGTAACCACTTGGGTTACACCATTCGTAAATCTGTTTTCGGAAAATTACAACACCGCTGACAAAAGTGGTTATTTTGTAAAAAATGGGAGGGCAAATGAAAGTGGGGTGGTGGCATGGTGGAATGGTATTGGTTCGTCAATCGATTTTACAAACCCACAAGCTTGTGACTGGTGAGTATTTTTAACATTTTATTAGTACAAATATATTTCAGTTTTAGTAAGTGACGGTACTCAAAAAAAGAAGTTTTATGCAATCAAAATATATTTTTCTCAAATAAAAGATAAATTAATGTAGCGGCTCACCGTGCTTAAATGTTTTGTAATAAAAAAGCAGACTTTATTTGTCTAATTTCAGTGGCAAAAATACCAATGTAGCTTAATGTTTAATTTAATTCTCTAAGACACCACAAAAAATAACATTCTGCTATATATTTTTAACGGTTATCTTTTAAATTTCAAGGTATGCGAACTCGTTAGAAAATGTTCGGAAGACTTATGGAGTCGATTCATTTAAATTTGATGCGGGAGAAATTAATTATGTAACTGCAGTTCCAAATTTTGAAACAAGCATGAAGCTTGATAACCTTGGATATTATACACAATATTATTCGGAATGCGCAGCACGGTATGCTTTATTTTGTTGTGTTTTTAATAGCAAAAAGAAATATTTATATTAACAGATAAAATAGAATGGTAATGTATATTGATTAACTTATGCCCAGTCAGTTACCAGCGCAAAATGTGGTCAGTCATGACAATAACATGACATGAGTAATAAGAACAATCAACATTTTCAGTTAATAAATCCCCATAATTACCATGTTAATATTAGAACGATTTTTCGCAGGCTTGGAAACCAGATTGAGCTGCGTGCCTCCTGGAACAATCAACATCTTCCAGTCTTCGTTCGAATGATGGACAAAGACTCAAACTGGTCAAGAGCGAAAGGAATCAAAACGCTCATCTCGACAGCGCTCACATTCAGTTTCCTTGGATATCCATTTATACTTCCCGATATGATTGGAGGTAAGTAAAATAATATGGATATAACTCAGACAAGCGAACTATGGCCATGCGGTTTACACAATTTAAAATGTCGGTTGTTTCCACTTCTAGTGCCATTAAAGTTATATTCCGTTCCGATGACAACTGTCATTATAACAAGTAAAAGTTACACAGAATCCATAATCTGTGTCGCATCTATGTTTAGTTTATGTGAAATAAGTGTTATTTTCTGCAATATTGATTTATGGTTAAGTAACTACTATAGATTTTTTTTGGAAGACTTAGTTTTATGGTTGTTCCATGCAGGTAATGCTTATGGGGATGGCGCAGATGGTTTTCACAAAACACCTCTCCCAGAGCATGAGCTTTACATCAGGTGGCTGGAAGTGACTGCTTTCCTTCCCTCCATGCAGTTCTCCATCAGTCCATGGCAGTACGACGATATGACTGTTCAACTGGCTCAGTATTACGTCCAACTGCATGAAACCATAGTCTATGATGAAATTGTAAAATCATCACAAGAATATGTGGATGGACAAAGCAGTATCGGCCCGATTCGTCCCATTTGGTGGGTGACTTATGGGGACAACAGAGCGTTTAACTGCGACGATGAGTTCATGGTTGGAGACCGCTACTTAGTTGCTCCTGTTCTAGAAAATGCGACTCGTTCAAGAGATATATACCTACCAGGACCCCTCTGGAGAGATGGACTTAAAAATATTCTGTGGAAGGATAAATTGCGAGGGGGGTCTATACTATTAGGTGGGGTGACTTTGTTTGATTACCAAGTACAACTAAATGAGATATCCTGGTGGGAATTAATTATTCAATAATATTCTTGTTAAACATGTTTTGGGTGAGATCCGTATTTTATTGGAATAACAACATAAAAATAAGGCAGTGTTCATAAATTGGCAATTCTTCTAGCAGTTTATATACGTATATACAGGACTAGCACAAAATTAGGAAAAACAAAACACATGATAGCCGGTTGTATATACAGCATTTTATGAGGAGAAGTTATACAGTTGTCATTATTTATCAAGGAATGTTCTGGTTGAAGGCACTTGGAATGAAAGTTTTTTTTAAACTGGTTCTATCAACTCATTTCTTCCTTGTTTGAGGTGGTTGCTGTTGATGTGGATGGTTGATCACCAGATGTGGATGGTTGATCACCAGATGTGGATGGTTGATCACCAGATGTGGATGGTTGATCACCAGATGTGGATGGTTGATCTTCTGTGTCAGAATCAGAGTCTTGTATCATTCTATAAGAAATTAAAAAAATAATTTCGCTCACTGATAAAACTTTCGAAACTTACAATATTCTTCTTCGTTTTATTTTGGTTGTCCGAGAAGTTACTGGTTCCTCAGGAGATTCAGGGTTTTCATTTTCTTTATTATCCAACATTTCTACCTCCATGCTTTCTTTGTCTTGCTATAAAAATTCTAATTATAAACAAACAGCAAAAAAGATTAATCAGAATCAAAATGTTAATTTTATATTATTATTTGTTAAAAAGGGAAAGTGGGAGGAAGAAAAACAAATAGATATTGATACGAAGACAAATATATGGAAAGAAAGAGAGTTTACTTACAGCAGGTTCAAACAATTTCTCGACCAAATCAGCTTCACTTTGTGACTTGGTTGGCTTGCTCTGAAAGAAAGTAGCGATGGGTTTCTGCCAGTCTGGTGTTGGACGTGGACACACCGGGTTTCCACCTACATTATTCTTCTTGCCACCTGCGGACAAATTAGCGAATTCAACCTTTTACGAACAAAATAAATATCCAGAATATCACATTACTGTCATGTCAAAATTAAGATTTTACTTTGGATTGCGTACCATGTCAAAAATAAGTATGTAAGTTCTAATAAACAATTTAGGTCGCAAAAAGTAGTCGCAAAGAAAAAATCGAAAAGAAAATTGTATATTTATATTTGGGTTCAACTTACTTGGCGAACTAAAGTCAACACTGGAATGGCTACTTGAAGCAGTGAAATTCTTTCTTGGCGCCTTCGCAGCAGATGCTAAAAATAACAATTAGTCAAAGTTTGTGATAAATAACTTATTTGGTATTAAAAAGCTGGCTAAAGGTTGAACTTTAATTAGCTTATCCCTGATACTATACACATTTAATCTCTTGCCAAAACCTTAACATAACAATTAAACCTAATAGTTATGACTTGACAATACCTACAAATGAGTCCAGTTTTTATGATTTACAGACACTAACACACCAACATATGAATATCACACAAAATAGGTGCACTATTAGAAATCAGGGTATCAAGTAATTTCTGTTTTGTGGCCAAGAATGCTTAAGCATTACATATTCTGCACATAAACTATTTTATGAAATGTCGTAACAATTGTAATTGCACTCGTAAAACAAGGGTTAAGAACATTTGGATCAGCTGTCTGTGTATTTATTTTTAAACATAAAAAATGCATTGATGCAATAAATTTAATATAACAAATTTACAACACAGCATTTTAATTGGAAGGTTCTTGTTCTTGTTTCAGCATTTTAATTGCTGGTAAACTGTCATATAGTTGGAACTGTGTCACAAGATCCTCCTCACTGTGAATTTGCCTCAATATTTCATCTGGTAAGTAGGAGGAAGAAAATCCCAACCTGGGTTCATGTCCAAACATGGCCGAAAATGGAGATCTACTGATTTCAGAATTAAAAATAGAATTTTTCTGAAATTGCACAAACTTTAGACCTGTTTTCCAATCACTTTCCCTGTTTTCTTGCATCCATTTATTAAGCATGTCTTTAATTTCGTTGTTAATGGATTCAAAGTGATTTTCAGTCTGAAAATATGGTTTTCCATAGACCATGGCCAGTTTAGGCCATGCTAGTTTTAATTCCTTCACAACTTCAGCGGTAAATGCAGATTCACTGTTACTTTGCAAAATTAAAGGAGCTCCAAACAGCAGTAAGATATCAAGTAGTTGATGAGCTACATCAACAGCATCTTTAGATGCAACCTCATGCAACATTACAAATTTAGTCAGCTGGTCTTGATACACAATGATCAATTTTGTCGGCAATGTCGCTTCTGCTGGTTCTATTTCAACAAGATCAAAATGCCCGCGAGAGGCAAGCTCCTTAAAAAATGGGGGAATCCTTGAATGAGCTGCACCATTTGTTGTCCTTTGTCGTTTGTGCTTCTTTATGCAGTCGGGACAAAGGGATTTGTAGATCTCAATCACATCACGAGGAATATTAGCGAACTTTTTATGGATTTCTGCAGTCATGCGATCACGTCCACCATGTCCAGTGATGATATGGGCATGTTTCACCACGTCATATGTATCTTCGATAGTAATGTAGTATGTTGGTTCCTCTTCTGCATTAACCCGCTTTTTGATCAGTTTTTCACCTCCATTACATTGCAGTACTTCAAATCTAAAACCAAATCGATGTAAATGCACAACAACTAATACAATTTACAACTGTCATATATAATAAATCCTCTTTCACATGAATATATGCTTAAAACAGCATTGGAAGCATAATACAAATTTATGTAAAATACTTTACTTACTTGGAAAGAAGATAATAATCATGCCGACTCTTCGTACCGCCATAAGCTGAGGCTGCTTTCAAATCTTCTATCATTTTATAATATTCGTTTTTCGGAATGAGAACTTTTTTGCAGGTTTCATATTTTTGGTAAAGCTTTAATCTAAATTTGTCTTTAATGATGTCAACCATGGTACATAATTCACTAGACCATAGGGTAACTATGGATGTATAAGCCAATTATATTATCACAGGTTAGAAGTTTGGAAAAATCCGATATCGGCAGAAAGATCATTCTATCATATTTTTGCCCCAGAAAATTTTGTAACGACTGAAACAAATTTGATTGATGTTAATTTTTGCTAGGTATATTTTTGTATTGCATAACCTGATCTACTTTCAAATGTTGTTTTCGACTAACCGAAGTAGATATATGACATAACAATGCACAAGTTATTATTTTTCATTTTTAAGTTTATTATGGAGCATTCATTGTATTTTGATTATTACAGAAAACAGTCAATAAAATTTGGTCGCAGATAGAGTTGTGATCTTTCTGATTGCGCCTAATACCAAAACTACAAACATTTAAAAAATCGGCAATAACCGCGACTTTGGATTAAGACCTGAAACGCGACAATGACATCTCTTAAATTTTGCCCCTAAAATCAAGATTTATATATAAAAATAAATAAAGCAAAGTTTTACTTAGTATACCAAACAGTTTCCAAGAACTGCTCAAACCTTTTGTCAATAGGTGGCTTTTTACAGGTAAGCGAAAAAAGTATATCCCATTGAATTTTTCTGGAATTTGGACACATTCAAGGCACTTATGTTTTCTACCATTACCCAAATATACTGCTTTAGTAAAAATATCTTTTTAGCAGAAAAATAAGTAAAACCAATTTTTTTTATCATGTATTATTTTACAGTAATAATAATGATTGACTTACTAGTGATTTTCATTTTAGAAATAACATTTGAATGGAAAATGATTCAGTACCAGTATTTACCACAAAAATACCACAAATAGCTACCTACCGGTACTTTTAGTTTTAGAAAGACTTTGTTTGAAACTAGACATTTTCTTTTGAAATTTTATAGGAAAGATGTACAGATTTTTACACTGAGACATTTATAATTTTAGCTGCTTCAGGAAGTTACTAATTAGCTTAGTCTTTCCGTGTAATGACTGGCGTCACGCACGACTGGTGACGTGCAACACATCGCTTTAACTTGACGTGAAATGTAAAGTTTTACATACTGAAAACTTCGATAGCGTTTAATCTAAACAAAATCAATATCCAGTACAGTTCCTGCAAACAAAATTTGCAAAAAAAACATTCCACATACTCGTGCATTACTGCACCTAGAGTTCATAAATATAAGTACTATACGGGATATTTTTGAAATATTTATAACGTTGCTTACCTCGGATCGCTGCAGAAGTCACACTCGCTTTCGTACGAACCATGACTAGATTAAGAATCACACAAAACGAATGAATTTTAAAGCTATGACATAAAACATCAACAAGAGATTACCCGCCAAATCAAGTCACGTGAGTCAGCAGGCGGTCCAATTTTCGTTACAATGAAAACACAAAGCAGTTTCTTTTTCAACGAATATTTTTTTAATCCACAAACACAATTTAAATTTTTAGATAGTCGTGTTTAAATACGACTACGAACTAAAATTTTCCTTAAATTGCAAAACATTGTCAATTTATTATACAAACATTTCACCACCCTCAATCCAAAAAAAAATCATAAAACCAAAATGACAAAAACCAATCTAATCTCTTCTTTCTTGCTTACATAAAAAATAGGTCGAACAATTTTCTGATAGGTTATTTATTTCATAATATTGACACTAATAGCACAATCCATACAAGCATGTCACCATGTCAAATAGGGTTCATAAACGGGTAAT
>CH002874.1:147811-165799 GCA_000149265.1 Ciona savignyi
TGCACGACGTGAAGTATTTTTCTGCTCTGTACATAGATACGATCTTAAACAAATACAATGGCATTAACGGAATTGTATAGAGCTGACTCGCAGGCCCATGCAACTTTTGCCGATCTCGGTACAAGAGGTCACTCTGCAGGTTTCACCTTTATAAGTTGGATCGTAGCATGCACCACTCAGCGGGCACTTCTCAATCGGTTTTCCCCTGAAATATATTCAAGAAATTGTTGATGTTTGCCACAGTGAAGTGGATGTAGGATCCCATGGAGTAATAACCACAGGTGAAAACAACCCATTTTTCCACCCAGTTGCATCTATCATATTAACATGTTAAAGAAATAATAAAAATATAATATATTGGTGCCAAAAATATAAACTTATATCTTCAAAATCTGCACAAACCGATAGATTGGAATATATGAAGCAGCACAAATATCGAATGGGTTGTGGGCATCGTAGCGTAACTCATGGGTATCACGGGGGTTTTTATCGCATGCAGCTATTATCTTGCGAGTTTGCATGGCTACATCGGGCTTGGGGCCGAGATCAAGCAATCGACGAGCAAATATAGCAGCTCCCTGGGAATAAATGCATTGATTTTTTTTAGTTTTGCTGCAATATTAAAACAATTTAACCTAGTATTTACTACCCCCACACTACTGCAACATAATTTTAATGGTTTAATGGTTTTAATAAAAGGATGGTGGTACAAATTGGTTGGCCCAGAGCATACCTTGTAATTCTTGAGTTTAAAGAAGAGGTTTTGTGCTGTTCTTAGAGCAAGTATGAGGTGAACAGGTTGCCATTGACAGTGGGTCAGGTAGGCTGCCATTTCACATATTCTCTTCTGCTCATCAAGGTTCGATTTGGGGAGTTGTTTTCGTTCTTGTTCCATTGAGAGACCGACGACATATTCCCGACAAATGCTGATCAACTGTTGTGCCTGAAATGAGGAAATGTTGGATGAAAGGTTATTAAATATTTAGACTAAAAAAACTAAAAACTACTGTTTTTGAAGGGGCCTAAATAATCCCCATGTAGTTCAGAATACCAAATAGTTAAAACCAAATCTGATTCAATGTTTGCACAAAGTGCAGGTTTGTTGAAAATAAATGTTTTTTATTAATCTTTAATACCTCACTTATCTCTTGTTTGTTATCAACCACTAACAGAGGAACAGAAAGCAGGATTTCACGGAATTTCACAATCGCGTCATCAAACTTTCCTTGTGTGGTAAGTTTGTATGCATCCTGCAGATAAAAAACTTTAAGGAAATGTTTTTCAAATTGATGTCAAGAATTGCAGCAACACAACTGACCTGTAAACGGGCCGCCAACGTAGCTAGGGTGAGACCCACAACCGGCAATCCAGCTTTGGACCCCGCTTCCCTCCAGTTGCGGTGTGGGGTAGCAAACATTGGGGGAATCCCCGATAGAGCAGTGTATGCCGTGCGTGATCGAGCATATGTGTGCATGAAGATGGACTTATATGGTGCAAAGTCAACCACCCCAACTTGGTCTTGCAGCAACTGGGATTGATTATTATTTTATCGATAAATAAATAATAAAGCCTGTTCATATATATAGACGTATAATAACAAAACAAACATTGTGATTATGTAGGCCAAAACTTTGGATAGTGGATAGACATGGCTAATTCTACCAAGGGTAAAAACCCAGGATTTTCCTTTAATAATCCTGGTTTATTCTCAAACGAAGTTGGTTTACGATTCCCCCACTGCTAATGCAGTTGGAGATCAATGTAACAATATTATTAAAACATCAGAGTTCTCACCCGGAACGCAGTATCGAATGAGCCAGCCAATATATGATCCACAGGAAGTTGGGAATTGTTGCACCAAACTTGGGTCTGTGTGGTGCCTGCAATATCAATGTTTTCCAATGTTTTTAAAGTAATTACTTTTTATTTGTCAGAATTTCTTATTTCTAATTTAATTTAACTTTATCAAATAACGAAACTGCATAGCAATACCAGCTTTACCATTTACAGAACATTTTTGAACTCCATTTCACCCCACTTTGCCCATTTCTGCACAAAAACACCAATTTATAATGCCCCCGAACCTTTGGTTGGAGCTACAAAGTATCCCTCTCCATCTCCCACCCACATCAACAGCGATATCAAGATCGGCAGGAAGATCGAGATCATCATCGTCAACATCCCATCCTCCTCCTTCCCCAGCCCCACCTGGGTTAAAATAGCGGGTGAATGTGGGGAATAAATTGGAGTCCAATTTGCAACATCTGGGGCTAAATACTGCACACAGGTTTATACAATTTAAGCATATCCGTAGATATTCGTTTCATTTGGCAACAAAATCCAAACATCCTCAGTAATTTAATCCAATTAAACGGCTTCACTATTTTTATAAAGAATCAAGCGGCAAACTTCCGAGTTTTCACATCAAACTCCTGAAATCCGCACCGTCATCAGCATCCTGGAACTCGTCATCCACGATGGCACCGTCCTCATCGAGGATAATGTCCACATCATCTCCCCACCCTCCATCATCAACATCCAGATCAACATCTGCTGCAAGTCCTCCAACTGCTCCTCCCTTTCCCACTCTCGACTCCTGGAAGAATCCTGGGGGAAGAAGATGAAAAGATAAGTTGGGTTCATTATCTTAAACAAAACATTTAATCTCTATGAACTCATTGCCCAAGTTTGACAACAGAATAAATTGCAATTATTTATAACCCAAAACATAAAGTTAGGTATTGGAAGCATGGCATCAAATAATAGCTCTGCACCTGTGTGTGTATGTAAAACAGTATATTGTGATTTAATCTGTTGGTTAACTTAATTAAGCATAATGGCAAGCTAAAACTGGCCAAAATTGATGAATGTTGTGTTTTAACCAATTGGGCTTTAAGACCTGTGATTTTACTGTTTCCACTGCAAGGTTGAACTTACCTTTGCTCACGGTGAGAAGAGGCCAGTTCTCCTCGCACTGCTGAATGGGAGGTGGAGGTTGCAGGAGCACCGCGTTCTCTGGGATAGATGGGGAGTCCTCACCCTCCAGTTGGCTTGCCTCCTCATCCAATCCATGGGTCTTCGCTGTGAGATAAGCGAGAGACTTCTGTCCGCATCCTCGAAGGACTTTCACTCGCTCAGCAACATCTCGCAAGATAGAGCGCAGCCTGATAGTGTCCCGATGTGTCTTTTCGGATCTCAGCTGAATATAACAAAACAGGCGATAAAAAGCAGCAAACGTCAAACATTCGACTATGGATATTCAAACGTTTATGCACTGGTAACAGAATTCCATTTTCAATCCATTTGGACAGCGCAATACAAATTATTGTTTATGAAGTATATTAGGATAGTGAAAATGAACTCTTCTCACTAACTAAAAGTCCATTTCCCACTTAACTAACAAAACAACAACAAAACAATTTCTCACCAATTTTCATCATTTTTCGAAGTTTTTCCAGGTTACCAGTAAGTAGATAGAGAAAAGACAATTTGTCGAAATTCTTTGTTCGCTGGTACGCCATTTCCACCACTTGGTGGTTTCCACTAGCAAGAGCAACTTCTCCAAGTGCCTCCCAACATTGTTTGTCGTCGAGAGCTTTTGCTGCCGCAAGTGCAACCTTCAATGGCCAACATACTTAGGGTTAGACCTGGTACAGGTTGCCACACAAATGAACGAAACAAATACATTATAATATGTTTGTTGCACCGACAGTGTTAGTTAAAAAAAAATTAAACTTCGCTGAGATAAAATTTCCTAAACCGTGTTCTTGTTCTGCCATCCAACTATTGGTATTAAATAAGTCAAACGTCGTGTGTAAATTTGAAGCATGAAAACTCTAACTCCGACTTACAGGTATCAACATTCAGGTAGAATTTAGTAAGTACATAAATAATTTTATGAAAAGTTGTTGCCTGCTGATATGTCTGGTGACAACAATCTGGCATGTGAAGCATAGCATCTATTTGATTTTGTAGCAGAAATATAACCAGAAGATGTCTTGAGCTGTTTGTTTTATGCAAGTTAAATATCCAATGAGCCAAAACATCAAAAGAGTGAATACCTCAATATCACCGCACTCGACAGCGAGAGTAAATCTCGTCTTGTCATCTTTCACGAAGTGCAGTGCCACCTCAGGGTAACCCTTCTGCTGCAGATACGCAATGATGGACTGACCGACCAACTTGCTGTTCCTCACCATGTGAAGCACCTCATCGTATTTGCGATTTACCAGCGCCATCTAGGAATGTTTAGCGAATATGTTGTTATACCAATGTGGTTTATATTGATGTTGAGAGTTCCACCTGTTTGGTCCACACCAAATACTTTCGGCTGATATCTTCGACACAGAGACAAACAAATACTTTTAGTTTCACCTTAAATTTGAATTCCGTTGGGTCGATGGCAAGCACTCTTGGACGAGTTTCACGGTCCAAGCAATAAACATTGGTTGCACGTACGCGGGTGATGTAAGATGGGAAGGTCCGAGGGTGCGGATTATCCCGTGATCACTGAGCAATATCATGAGTTGATAAAAAGTTGTAGATATTATTTTTACTTAAAATTTGTCCTAAAATATTTAAAAAAATGGTTTATAAAATTTACATTTTACATACATAATTTTAGAAATCAACATTTACAAAAAATACAATTTTGTGAACATCTTATTTATAGGTTTAATATCTGAGAATTAAGAATTGTTACCAAAAAGAAAATTTTAGGTTAGGTCATACAATATATATTACAACAGTACATGTAAAAGCTAGATTACCTACCCATTAGTGAGAGCATATTTGATGTGGTTCGACGTGGTGTAGATGAAGACTCCACTCTCCTCCCAAGCTCCGGACTTCACTCGCACATTCTCATGGATGGTGGAGAGTGATTGGAGCTTGCGGTTGCAGATAGCGATGTTGTGCTTAGCGAGGAGTGCCACATGCGTCATATCGTTCGACCAAACCACGTATTTCACTTTAGTGATCTTCACTGAAGCCAGATCCCTAAGTTGAATGGCCATTTTTCAATTAGTTTGTCGTGAAATCACCGTATTGTGAATAATAAAAAGATTAAATAAAATATAACATTTAGTAGATAAATTTAAATGGTTATTTGTTTCTTTTTTAAATTTGTACTGTCAAATTAACAGAATTGTTATAACCATATATATACATATAAGGGTCATTCCATTATAATTGAGCAAAAAAAAGTTGAAAAGTACATCGTACCTCTCAGATTTTGTTAAGATTTTCAGACAATGTACCTACACCTAGAAAAATGATTAGGACAAAATTTGAGGTCGCAACTCCTAGCGGTTCAAAAGTTACGGCAGGATGAAAAACCGGCTACACGAGGGCTTATTGTTGGTGAGCACACCTACTTACAAATTTTAATTGTCGATATCTCAAAAAGTAAACTATTTAGAAAGCTGAAAATTTGTATTAAGGTATTTAAAGGTATGAGGAAGCTAAATTTCACATCCAATTTATCTTTAGGGCATTATAAAATAGTTAAAATCAGGTTTTAAAATTATTTCGACCAGCCCGACGCTAGAGGGGGTAGCTCCTGTATGCAAGAACGTTTTGAGATGCAACTTTTTTTAAAAGTTAGAAGAAGCTTAAATGTTTAATCAGTTCAAAAATTAGCTTTGCCAACTTTGAAATGCGTTTTTGAGACCAAATTTCCCAAGTGCACATTTTTCGCCCCCCCAAAAAATGTGTTTTGATAAATAAATTATGGTTTTTTACAGTCTAAAGTATCAGAGCAGCCTAATAACATTTTATTTACTTCCTATATGTACAAAACTTGAAATTTTAATTTTAAAACAACTTTTTGGGACCACACTGTTTCCCAATTTATTCAATTTCTATACAAAACTGAGGCAAACCTGATGAACATTTTACAGAAAGTATTTTATTTTGTAAACATCACACACAACACCGGACTGTTTTTAACTATCACAAAAAGTAAATTATGTGTGACAATGTTGGTGCAATTTAACACTACATATACCAGTACTAAAAGCAATGGTACAGTCATCATGGTTTAAAGCTGTTTTATGTAGCTTCCGATTTTAAAACTTTTCTGCAATGATTTGTATTTCTTCTTGAGAAACTTTATAGTTTCTGCCAGTTGTAGTTGATGGTGGTGTTATAATGCTAAGAATTTGTTGTTTGGGTACCCAGCAAATGTCATCCTTTTGTGGCCAATAAAAAGTGTTAGAAGGTCCATGTGGATGCAAAAACTTGATATTAACATCTTCATTGCCTTTGTCCAACTCTTGTACAAGATCAATCCACCAGCAGTTGTCATAATGGCATGCTATATAATCCATCACTTTTACTTCTGGAACAGCTTCATTGTCAAAAAATGAGTAGGTTCAAGTTAATTCTTTATCTTCACTAACTTGTTTGTAACCCACACGGTTAAGAGCCATTGGAACAAAATAGTGAAAATCAACTTTAAAATCGGAAGAGTGGAAACAAAGATTTAAAATGTGGTTGGAGTTTTTATATTGTCTTGCACATCCATCAGAGAAGTACTCAATTTTCTGGATATTTGTGTATTTGATTCGGATCAGGGAGACCAGTTGCTTTTGGAGCTCATACACAAAACCAGTATCATGATTAAGGTCGTCTGATATAAAACAAAATGAGTGAGAGTGGATGAAAATGATGTTCACCCTCCTTGTAATATACAACAACTGGGTGTATTGTACATTGGCTGGTGTTCCAATGAAAACTTTGAATTTCATCCTGTACTGTGAATTTATAATTTTCTGCAAAATCAGTAAGGACAATTAAATGGTTTTCAGGTAAATTTTCTTTTCTTTGTTTTAAATACTTTTCCTGGCACTTAGCAATGTAAAAGTGCACTGTCAACCCGTCAATAGAATTGGCGAGAAGATTTATAAAATCATGAACGTTAGCAGAATGGTCCACTAGTATTGACCATTCTTTTGAGTTCCACTGTTGGTAAGTAATCAAGTCCTCTTCTTCGTAATCCTCGCACAAATCATAAAGATATTGACATAAAACTTCAAAGCCCGGGCAGTTTGGACACCGATGGATCATGCACATTCTTGATTCCACAGTGCACACAATCATGGCCATGTACTCCTTGTAAGATTTGTCATCAATGCATGCAGTGCATGCACTTGAACCTACTCATTTTTTGACAATGAAGCTGTTCCAGAAGTCAAAGTGATGGATTATATAGCATGCCGCTATGACAACTGCTGGTGGATTGGTCTTGTACAAGAGTTGGACAAAGGCAATGAAGATGTTAACATCAAGTTTTTGCATCCACATGGACCTTCTAACACTTTTTATTGGCCACAAAAGGATGACATTTGCTGGGTACCCAAACAACAAATTCTTAGCATTATAACACCACCATCAACTACAACTGGCAGAAACTATAAAGTTTCTCAAGAAGAAATACAAATCATTGCAGAAAAGTTTTAAAATCGGAAGCTACATAAAACAGCTTTAAACCATGATGACTGTACCATTGCTTTTAGTACTGGTATATGTAGTGTTAAATTGCACCAACATTGTCACACATAATTTACTTTTTGTGATAGTTAAAAACAGTCCGGTGTTGTGTGTGATGTTTACAAAATAAAATACTTTCTGTAAAATGTTCATCAGGTTTGCCTCAGTTTTGTATAGAAATTGAATAAATTGGGAAACAGTGTGGTCCCAACAAGTTGTTTTAAAATTAAAATTTCAAGTTTTGTACATATTGGAAGTAAATAAAAGGGTATTAGGCTGCTCTGATACTTTAGACTGTACAAAACCATAATTTATTTATCAAAACACATTTTGGGGGGGCGAAAAATGTGCACTTGGGAAATTTGGTCTCAAAAACGCATTTCAAAGTTGGCAAAGCTAATTTTTGAACTGATTAAAGATTTAAGCTTCTTCTAACTTTTAAAAAAGGTTGCATCTCAAAACGGTCTTGCATACAGGAGCTACCCCCTCTAGCGTCGGGGTGGTCGAAATAATTTTAAAACCTGATTTTGACTATTTTATAATGCCCTAAAGATAAATTGGATGTGAAATTCAGCTTCCTCATACCTTTAAATACCTTAATACAAATTTTCAGCTTTCCACATAGTTTACTTTTTGAGATATCGACAATTAAAAGTTGTAAGTAGGCGTGCTCACCAACAATAAGCCCTCGTGTGGCCGGTTTTCATCTTGCCGTACTTTTTGAACCGCTAGGAGGTTCGACCTCAAATTTTGTCCTAATCATTTTTCTAGGTGTAGGTACATTGTCTTAAAAACTTTACCAAATTTTAGGAGGGGGGTTAAATGTACGGGTGTAAAAATATAATGGAATGACCCATAACGGTAAGGATGATAAAATACAATTTTTTGTCCCATTTTTAAATATTTTTTTAAAATTTATCCCTAGCCAGATATTTAAGGCTACAACTTCTATGATGAGATCCAAAAATTAGTTAAGATTTAACACAAGAAGCAACCCTGTGTTTGAAGTCACTAATCCCACCTTTTCTGCTGCACATCATACAATGAGATGCCGTCTGAGTTCCTCATCAGCAAAGAGCCACTTCCTGCATAGAAGATCTCATCCACATCTGGGACTTGGATCTTCTTCATGATGTCGTTCTTCAGATTCTTGATGACAATGGTGTGTGTGCGGTCAAGCACGGCAAAGCGGTTCCGTGCGACCCAAATTGATGTCACACCTGATGCTCTCTTACTGTCTGGGGCTGAAAAAGCATCAAATTAAAGTTCTGTGTCAAACAGATTAAAAAAATTGCCATAATACTTGGTGGAACTCGGTCCAATTTGTAGCTGTAAAACTGTTTTTGGTTCCCTACATACTTAAATAATATGTTTAATGGTAGAAAGTTAGTGCAAGTATAACAAAAGGGCATTTAATATTAATAATGGTACTTAATATGTCATTAAAAAAGAAATTAAACACAAACCATGTAATAGAATTGACAAATACATTTTATCAAAAGGATTTTTTTTATAAAATGATCTTACAGTCAGGGTTAGAAGAATCCACATTCTTGGGTACTTGGTATAAGTCGTAGTGAGAATTCTCAATGTTAGAAGCTCTGGACGTGACCAGCACTGCGTTTTCAGCAGCGTTGTAGGACAGAGCATACACGCTGGTTTTTGAACCACTATAAAGGTAATCAAGTGTGTCAAAACTGTCAACATTTTTTTCTTTAAGGGGTGGAAAATATCATGTCATCATGTTAAGAGTAGTTTACATTTTGGGCGTGACGCGTGAGTCAATTTAAAACCATGATTTTGAATAATTATTTATAAAGGATGGCAGCTGCATCTGTGAAATAGACCATGTAAAGCCTATGTATCATTATGCTGTGATCTGAAACATTAAATTCCAGAATATGAAACAATCATTTACATAAAAATTAATTTTAACCGACATGGGATATTCAGTCTTCAGTCAATTATATAAAGAAAAATCCTAAAGTAACACTGGTAACAGTACACATAAATATTAATGGAAAAATCATTATCATGTGTATCCTACTCATTTATTTTGGGATTATGCTATTTTTAGCAAGTTTTATTGTTTGCTATGTGTGAACAATAACAGTACATTGGTTACAAAGAAGTTGAAATTTCACCCCCATGAAACCTCACTCACCTTTTCAGCTGCATGACAGGTATATCTTTGCTGGTGGTAAAATCAAGTCGACGAAGATATTTCTCTTTTACATAGTACAGCATGTTGGCATTGGTGGCGAAAGCTGGACGCTCCCTATCCAGTTTAAAAATCACCATCCCATTATCATGGCCAGCAGCAAATAAGTTTAGACTTGGGTGGCAACCCAAGATCCAGAACCTGTGGAAAACACTTTATGTGTGAACCTTATTTATGAAATGAAAAGGTTTTGACAGTCAAGTTAAAACAATAATCAATTAAACAATTTACGGTAAAAGAATTAATATAATATATACAGATAATTCGGTAATTAAAATGGTTTCAGTGGGTGTATGTTGATGAAAGTCATTAAAATGCCATATACCTCTCCTCCCTTCTGAAAGAGTTTATGCTGGTCCGCTTTCCCATATCCCACACCCGGATCGATTTATCCTCCGAAGCGCTAATGATAAGATCCTGGCGGGGATGGAAGACACAGCAAGCCACATTGTTGTAGTGGCCCCTGCACGAGTCCACCTCCCAAGCTTTCGACTCATTCATCCTCCATAACTTGACAAGACGATCGTCGGCAGCAGTAACGACGACAGGCAAGCTTGGATGGAAGCAAGCCCAGTTCACACCACGGTCGTGACCCTGGGAAAAGATTTCCATAATAATCACAGTTTATGCAAGCTTCTCATTGAAATGGAAATTAAAATGTAAAAATAAAATTTAAAAAAAGATAATGCAGCGTCTTAAAATAACTGATGACTATCATAGCTTTCCAACCTCTAAAACATGTTTGACCATAAAGTCTGTGCTTCCAAACAACTCGATAGAACTTGGACCCCCACTACCAGCACCAGGGGTTCCCCGAATTGTCTCCTCTATGCTGCTGCCACCCGGTGATAAGTTCTTCTTGCGTAATCCTGAGAAACAACAAACTTTTACGAAAAAAAAGACATGTTTGTACTTTTCTGTATAAATATTTTGTCCTGTTTGTATTTACAATAATCCGGGGGACATAATGCACAAAATGTTAAATCTGTTTGGCAAAATATAATACAAACCTGAAATGTCCCACACTCTTGCGGTTTGGTCAAGAGAAGCGGACACAATGAGATCCTCAGTTGGGTGGAAATGTGCAGACATCACATAGTGGTTGTGGCCGGTAAGCACCGCAATGCAATTCCGGGATTGCCAGTTCCATATTCTGATGGTCTAAAAATGAGATTTGTTTCAGGAGTTTGTAGAAGTAAAAACAAATGGCTTAGCTATTTTAAACTTTGAATCTGTTGTTTAAAATTTTTTCCTAGAACATTTGTCCATACTTTTACAATATTGTTACCTAGCTATTGTACCAAATTGCAGTATGATTTTATATTTAATACCTGGTCATCTGAGGCACTTAGGATCCATGGATATTCATGATGGAACACAGCTGTCCTGATGTAATCCAGATGTCCAAGCAAGGTGAATAAACATCTTCGTAGTTTATAGTTCCAAATCTGAGGTTTAGAATGGTCTGTGCTTTTATTGTAGCTTATGTTTTAGAACAAAAAAACCTCTACAAGATTATGGATAACAGGATTCCTTGCATTTTCACTGGATTTAATAATCATTTTTTTAAACCAAAAATCGGAAATTCAGTGAATACAAAAAGCTTGTATTTAAGCTTTGATTAAATGGATTGTCATGAATCACATATTATACCTTGATTTTGTAATCATCACCACCAGAGACAAACAATGGTTGTTGATTGTGGAAGCAGACACCTCTAACAGGACCTAAAAATGTATTCGCATTAAAAAATGTTATAAGTCGGGATGCACAATATAGGATAGTTAGGTATTCTAGAATATTCCTAGAATAATATATTTCGAATCTAGAATTTCGAATCCTATTCTAGAATGTTTTACCATGTATTTAAATTTGCTATGCTGTGCATAGTGAATTAGCCATATGCTTTTAAACTGTGATGAGAGCAATTTACAACAATATTTTACCATTACATATTTTTTAATCATATGTAACATCTCTAAACACTATCTGCCATGAGGGAGGATAATAGTCTAGTATGTTGTTGTTGAAATGAATGGCTGAGAAAAATGCTCCAGACAATTTTTATTTCACCAGTTTGGTATCAAGACTAGCTATTAATGCCCTTGCACAATTAAACATTAATTTACTATTTAACACAGTTATACATTGGTAAAAGTATAATAAATTAATCACTGCAAAATCACCTAACTAAATAACATATAGGATATCATTAAATTGAATACATAGGATATCATTCATTGTGTTTATTGAAAACATAGTTGTTTAAGTGAAATATATATTGCAAATACTAACGTGTTTAGTCTGTAAATAACTCTTCTGCCTTTGGAATAATTGCGTCATATTTAAAGGTGCGATTAACCACGTGATTACAGCCTGGCGAACGTGACCTACTTTCTTTGTGCGTGCGTTCGTTTTAGGCGCGCCTGTCCACGATGCACGTGTATGGGACAACTGATAAGATAATGTTGTTGTGGTTTTATGCAAGTTGTATTTGCGAGCTACCGCTTTAGAAAATGTTCGGACGTTTTCGCACGATAGATGCACTTTCGGTATGGAGAAACGCATTACGGGTATTACATACGAATGAAGAAGCCATTTTACAATTTTGAGATTACGAATTTACTTCAATGACGTTTCTTATCATAGTTATCCACTGTCGCACGCTTGCTGAAACGATACGCTGACGTCTGCATAATCGGCATCTCGTGTGTTGTTGCGCGTTGGATCGCAGCCAATATTTTACGTTTTTAATTTCGAATCCTAACTATTCTTATTAAATTGCTTGTAAAGATTCGAATCCCTAGAGATTCGAATCTCAAAGATTCGAAATTCTATATTGTGCATCCCTAGTTATAAGATAAGCTACTTGTACTTGTAAGACAAATCAATCAGTCAAACACCAACTCACCATCATGTTCCTCAAACTTATCGATCAATGTGCACATTCTGTAGTCCCATAGTTGAATGCAACCATTGTGGAGTGAAGACAAACCCACGGTCTCTTCGGATGGAATGATAGCCCTGTTAAGTTCCAAAATATATTTTAGGTTTTAAAATTTTTTATTATAAAAAAATGTTTATCAATTAAATGTATTTAAGCATTGGATAGATTGATATTCTAGTTAACTATATTTTGGCAGTCAACAGAAGATTCACATAGTTCTCACTGTAGTTTTTAAGTAGCCATCTTCACAGAATGGTGCTTTTGTAACATGATGGTACACAAAGTACTGTATCATGCATTTTTTTCCACAAATGGTTTTTTTACTTTAAATTTTGTGTCTGGCTAGCAATATTTATTTGTGCTATCATACCAAAAATTTCCTTTTATGTCCTGTGATTAAATTATTTGTCTCAAAATCAAAATCATAAGATCAAATTATGCCATGTCAAAATAACTTTTAAAGTTAACTGCGCCACCGCCAGAAAAAGGATTTTATGTGCCTCGAATCACACCAATTTTGCAGTACACCCGACTAAGAAGTTTGGTCTTTTTTAACAAGATTTTGGAATTTCACTAAGAAAACTTTTTAATTTGGCCAACAAGGGACATTATACATATGTCGTTACCTAGTCATTTAAAAAATAATTCATAGAACTACACTTCACCTTTGACACGGGCAGACTTTGTTTCAAACTTCGTCAGCATTCTGCTGTTCAATTGTGAAGGTTGCTTCTCTGAAGAATTTCAGATGTTAGGTAATTTAAGCCTTACCTAAACTTTCAGCAAAATAAATACCTTAAACGGAAAAAAATAATAAGTAACTTGAACTTTAAACTGATTGAAACAACAGTGCAAAACAACAATTTTGACCATAAAACTGAGCAAATTTGCGACACGTCAAAACTGAATTGAAGAACTTTAACCCGAGTCGAGCCGTAAACATAATTATAAAAGAGTCGTAAACACAAATGTAAAATATTTTTTTATACAGTTTTTTGTTTTTGTTTTAGCGGTATCCGGGATTAAATGTGTACCTTAAATAAAATTTATACAAGTTAAAGAATTCTATATTAAAATAGTTGGTTCAGTGCTATAGCAATTCAAATTCTACTTTTGCTACTCGGGTTATGGTGCTTTACATAATTTCGCATAAAAAAATTGCAGTGTTGTAAAGAAGAACTTTCATCGCAAAAATAGCTCAACTTTCCCGTTCTGCGACGGCTATTTTTAAAAATGGGTTCCGAGTAAAATGGTTCCCATTTGTTATTAAATGTTAGCAATATAAAGGGGCACCGATTTTTTGGCTTCCATAACTATATCCTGCTTTGTAAAGCCTTATATTTCTTTTCCGTGCTACTTTTGTTTTATTACTAATGCCACTGGGAATTTTATTATGTTTTTTTGAATTTCTTGTTTCTCTTCCTTAAACTAAACCTAAAAAACTCTCCAGTGTCATATATTCAAGATAGGATTTTCATGTTTATCCCAGTAGATTGGAAAACGCAACGGGCGTTAACACACGAGCAATCGTCAGATCACTTCGCCCACATCGTCGGGTTACCGGAGCTATGATAGGATATTCATGCTTATTCTTTAAATGGGAAAACCAAGGGGTTAACACACAGGCAATCGTCAGATCACCTCGCGCCCACCATCGGATTATCGGAGCTATTGCAGCGTGTTGTGTATGATTCACACGTTCCTTCAATTATGTATAACCCATTAATTCGCTGGGTTCAGGTAATGTCCAATAAGTGCTTTGCCCAAGGACACAACCGACTAGCTAGCGACCAGAATTGAACCTGCAACTCTTAGGCTGAAAGGCGACGCACTAAACCACCAGACTAATCTGTAGAAATATATATTCAGTGTTTTGTGTATGATTAAGACGTTTCATCAATTTGTAACACATCATTTTATTGGGTCGAGGCAATGTGGAACCCATCATTTTACATAACTGCCTTGCCCAAGGACACAACCGACAAGCCAGTGACAAGTTTCGAATCAGCAACCTTTCGACTCAAAGGCACTAACCACGCTAATCGAATTTTTCGGGGGTAGGCTAGACCTAGTAGACCTGAACGCAAGTCGGTGATTCTTGCGTTAGCGGTATTTTTCGTGAACTTCTGCGTGACGCCATTACGGCATCGCAGCTTACGGGTTGTTGTTTAAAGTTTTCTAACAATTTCTCAAATCCAGCGGATTGTCGGGTTCTACTAACTTGAATCATACACAACACACTGCAATAGCTTCGGTAACCCGACGGTAGGCGCAAGGTAATCTGGCGATTGTTTGTGTGTCAATACCCTTGGCTTTTTCATACACGGGAATAGACCTGAATATTTTTTCTATATCCACGTTACTGGAAAAAAAACTTCGGTATACGGTCTTATTTTTTATAGTAACGATAGGCAAAATATCGGGCCTATAACACAATGTTTATTGTTAGAAGGAATGAAAAATACTAAATTGTTACCATATATTTGCCACCATATTCTACATTATTACCCAATTTAACTTAAATAACACAAAAACAAAATAACTAGAGCCCACAACCCATTTACACCTCTTACCTTTTTAAACTTCCGATTTCAACATTTTTGGTTGTGAAACAATGTTTAACATTATTGTTATTTTTACAAACAAAATATAAGAATGTAGTGTGAGCCATAAAACACAGTACATTAGTATAAAACAATTGCACATTGGTTGCATGATGTTTAAGAAAACTTTTGAAGCTTATATGCAAAGGTAACATTAAAAAGGTAAAACAATATGTGTTAACCATTTTTAATCTATTACAGGTTGGATATCTTGTCAGTACACCTAAAGATAATCATTATGAAAGCGCAAGCTGAAGTTGCTAATAGTTTTCCATGCAGATGATATGATTTGTGGAGTTGGTGATTCGCCCTGCTGTATCTTCCAATGAACATACACACTGGCACAGAGTAAAGCAAATCCGGTCCCAAGCAATGAACAATTTATGACCTATGGAAGTTTAATACAAAACGAATTATAAATAATAAACTAGAGAGCATCAACCACATGTTAACCATCACTATTAGTAAGACATAATGTCAAAAATAAGCCATATGTTTATGCATGTATAAACATTCAGGTCACCTAGTTAAATTACACAAAAAAAACAACATACATTTCTAAACTTACTATTACCTTGTTAGCACGTTCAGATTGTAATATGACTTGGTGGTACCTGATTCTCGTGAATGCAACCTTGAAAAAAATTATGCATCAATGTAAACAATGTATTAATTAGGGTTAAATCGACAATGGTAATATAAGCGGGTTAGAACAATCCAGCATAGCAGTAAGACACCAAACCTTATGTATGGTCAGATTAAGAGTATTTATTAAATTAAGGATAGTTGCAACAAGCTTGCATACAGTTAACACACTAGAAACTTATTTATCTCATTAATTAACTATGTTCATTATTTATAGGGTCGAAGAATCAGACATTAGCACATTTATTATGAAAAATGCCCGTCTTACTACACTATTTAGTCACGTAAATGCAACATAAAGTACCATGGAATACTTTGGTACAATGATATTCGGAAGAAAGAAGTGAAGAATTGAATCGATCTTCTTACGGAAAAGAAACCATGGAGAAGTGACACTTGACCTCATCTGCGGAAAAATACAAGAATGGTAAATTATATTTTTTACCTTGTACCAATTTGTCAAGGAAAATATTAATAGGATTAAAGATAAATAGAAAAAAATCTGCATTTAAAACAAAATGATAAAAACCTCACAGACTTAAACATCAGTTACCTCGATATAGTTCTGATGAGAGAGCTCAGATATTGCATGGCCATCTGAGCATCTCATCTCTGAATACTTTGGAAGAATTGTGTCTGAAAATTAAAAGTAATAAAAATAGGTAATATGACCATTAAATTGGGTAGGAGGAATTTCTTCAGAGAGCTGTAACGATTTTTTGGATATATGAAAAATGCAATTGAATGCTACATATCAGATCGAACTTTTTTAGTAGACATCAAACTTATTTAATTCATCAAAAAATCCGTTTTCGTACGCGTTTGTATACGAGCTACTTATTTGTGGTCAGCTTTAATTTAAGACACAAATTAGTCTCGGAACAGTGGAAATGATCGGTTAAACAACATTTTAGTTTCAACTTACAATTGTTTTCCATAAAAACAATTATCAGCATTTAAATCGGTAAATCACCAGTCTCATCACAACATGTGATGACAATTGTATAATGCTTCACAATGCAACAAATCTTGGTTACTCTGATTTTAAATAACCAATAAGGAAAAGAACAATATTGCCTATTAGTGTGACATTTTACCACTACTATTAGAAACAATGAAATACTGCACCATAAAATGTAAATACAGACTGCAATCAAAAGTAATCCAATTATGATTTTTTATTAATAAGCAATAGATGTATTTATTTTGGTGGCGGGTAAAAAAATGTAGTGTATATGCAAACACTGGTTAGAGAGTCATGTGCGCATGTCGCACAGTCCGGTTATACGGCGTTATTGCAGTATGTGTTGTATTAAAAAGAGCAGTTGCTTTAGCTTTTGCTAAAAACCAGTAAATTTTGGGTCCTTGCCCAACGTGACATGCGAAAAGCAAGCTGCTAGGTCACACAATCATTTGGTATATATTAAGTTCTTGATGCTACTCTTAAACAAATAATAGAAAAAATGCAATCACTTTATAGAATTTATGCATGCTATTTTCCACCAAAATGGCCATGCAGTTCTCACCAAAATCACAGTCATATTTTTCCATGAGTTCATCAAATAGAAGTGTATCCTCCAAACCCTAGGTTACAAAGCATAAAATATTGAAGATTTTGAAGTTTGTTGGATTGGAATTTTAAACTGGTCTGAATATTCACTTATTAACATAGATCAGATCGAGGATGTACAAGTATATATATATATATGTGTGTGTATATAACTATATTGTGTGTGGCTTTTTCATACAGGTTCCTTGCTAAGACACTTATGGATGTTTTCTTAAACTAGCGGGTTCAAAGGTGTCCAAACTTAAAGTGCAAACATAAAAAACTCAAGCAAACAGAAATAGAATCAGCAACCAGACTGTGGATGTAGTCATACAACATTCTTATTAACAACGACTGTCATTTTCCCACCCTTGGAAAAAATTATCTTATCTAATATTAAGCATGTACATAAAGATAGAGCCAGTGTCAAGATTGTTAGTAAATATATATAATACAGTTCAAGAGTACTGTGTTGACTAACATACCGCATTAAGTCCCTGTCCATAGAAAGGGGTGATGGAATGAGCTGCAT
>CH002871.1:0-28439 GCA_000149265.1 Ciona savignyi
CAGAAAGAAATAGGTAACTGTTTGGCTTTGCATAAAATTCTGCCTAGAAGCTTCTATGTGATTTTTTTTAATAAACAAATTAAAACAAAACATATATATTAGTCTGACTGATGTCATTGTGATAGGCCTAGTGATGTTTTATTTTTGTTGCCTCAATTGGCTCAATTGAAGAGTCAAAACAGCATTTTGCTTAGACTACCCTCCCACCCTGCATAGTTTCATCATTAATCATAATCTATTCGTCCTTTATATCTCAAAGACACACATGAATTTAAAATGGTTTATACAGTTTACCATATTTTTTGTAATGCTTTCTATTGTCATAAACAATATATTGCAGCACCTTTTATGTATTAAAAATAAACAGTATATTGCAGCACCATTATTGTATTAAACAGGGTTTTAGTTATTAATAAGCATGGCATTTGCAATTCTATACAAATTGCACTCAAACCTTGCCTTAACACCTCATGTTCCTAGATGCACTTCAGAGCTCAACATCATCGCTGAGGAGAAAACTCGATCTTCTTCGATCCGACAATGAATCTTTATCTGCCGAATCCTCTCACTTTTGTGAAAGATTAAATGAATCCGAAAAAGAAGCTTCCAGACTTCGCAAGGATTTGGAATGCTTGCTCACAGCTAAGGTATTGTGGATAATAAATAGAGTAGGGATTTTCATCACATAGGCTAACCAAGATTTGAATTTGATTTAAAATGTTTGTTTAGTCTCTTTTACACCCATGACAAGGACAAACCTTTGTATATTTGTGACCCATGTTATAACCTTCATTAACCTAATGTGATTGGCATGTACGTTATAACCCCCATTAACCTGATGTATAAACTGCAGACTGCTGAACCTGACAATATGAATTCATCACAAGAAGAAAAGTTTGCAATGATCATCAAAGAATATGAAGCGCAGTGCAGGGTACATTTCTTTAGAATATTAATAATATTTGCTTTTTTTTATTAGTATATATAGACAAGTGTAGTATTTTGAGCAATGCAAAGTGCCCCATACTAAAATTTCCAAAGAGTACATACTGTCGGCATTTTATATTAAAACAATAAAAATTATGAATTTTACAAATAATAAACAACATGCACGCTTTAACATGCCTACGAAACTTTTCTGGTCGCAATATTTTATTACAACACTAAAGAAAGTGGTATAAAGGTGATAGACTTTCTTTACCTTCAAAAATAGTAACCTATTTTTTCCCGGGTTGGTTTTGGTGGAATTTGTCTCAAGTCTATGCATAATTCTACTTCATGCACTTTACATCAATCCAACATCCAGCAACTCCGGGATCGAAACGATGAGCTCTTGATCGAGGTGGAGTCTCTTCATGGGAGGATCAGACAGGATGAAGTTGTACGGGAGCACAACATCACTCTGCAAGATGATCTTTCACCAAAGAGGAAGAAAGCTCTACGAAGAGGCTCAACATCGGAGTATTTCGATCGCACAAGTGCAGAGTATAGTGATTTTGAAAGTGGTAGGTTTGTGTTCGATTTTAATGAGCAAAGCTTCAGTTTAGGGTTTTGACACTATGGTTTAGTTAAGTCATAATAAAAATCGTAACGTCTTAGATGTTAATATGGACCATTCTGATAAAATACACATGTTGGTAGAGTTGTTGGATTTTCAGTTTGACTTATTAATATATGCATTTCAAGAGAAAATTATTTTATATTAATGGGTGCAATTTGAGACTCTGACCCGTCCGACTTTATGTCTAATTAGGTTAAATAAAAGATAAAAGTATGAGTATTAAAAGATTAATAAAAGTACATGTATATTTTTTTATTGTAGATTTAAAAAATGTTAAATGTATGCGTCAACAGTTAAAACTTCCTCCAGATGGAGTTGGTGAAGTGGATGTTGATCATCATCATCGATTTCCACACCCGGATCAGTCAGAGAACTTTGCTGGAATGAGGATGCTGGAGTTGGAAAGGCAAGTGGAAGAGCTTAAGGAGGAGCGGAGATTAAAACTTGAACAATTTTCAGAGCAACAGGTAAAATAATGAAATCATTTTGACATGGTTGCTTTTATTTGCCAAGTAAACAAATGTGTATGTTCATTACTCATCTATCCCATTCACATTATTCAAATTCATTAAGAAAGTAAACTAACTTTGCATTGTAACTTTAAGCATGTGGAATTATTAAACTGCGTTCGATTAACAAACTTGATTTTTTTTTTTCCGGATAAATTAAAATTTGTTTCAATAATTGGGGAATGTTTCTTTTTTATGCACCCATTTTATATGAGACCCAAATAAAACTCTTTAAAAATCCAATTTTGTTTTGCTCAGGGCTTGCCTTCAAAGCTGGACTTACAAAAGGAATACCAAATCAAGCTGGAAAAAGTCAAGTCATCCATCCCTCATAACGATGACAACCGCGCTTATGAAGATCAACAGATCATGACTATGCAATTGTTAAAGGAGATGACTCAACAAAAAGATGAGGTTAGCATTGTAATAACAAAAAAACTTATTTAATTTATGCGTATATTCAAGTTCTGAAAGCTAACTCTTAAATTTATTTTATTCAACCTAATTCCCTCAAAGTGAATTATCAAATTTGATTTATGTTGAAATTGAATTATTAATTTTAGCAAGAATAGGAAAACAACATATATTTCCCTAATTATAAGTGTATGTCATTATCCCATATGCATTAAACAGTTAATAGGAATATAACACTTGAAGGAACTGTCACGTAATAGTTTTTAAAATAAGAAGCTTTCTCCATTTATTTAGATTTGTTATTAAATATGTATGTAAGTTAAATTACCTGATTTATTTCCTTCCAAGTTGGAACGAAAGTACTTGGAGATGAAGGAATCATGTGAAAGTAATGTTAGCAATGGACAGGAAGAGTTGGCAAATCTTTGCCGAGAGTTTGCAAACGAAAAAGCTGATCTTGTTGCAAAGCATGAACAAGAGGTGGTTGTTCAGTTTCTTCTGCCCTTTTTAAGCTGCCATGCTAAGACTAACTCTTTTATCCTGGATATTGTTGTGTCTTAAACACAAAAAATATTGAAATTTTATCAGCTGTAAAAGCAACAATACAGAAATAGTTACATGAGCATGGCAGTTCACTGTAGTAATGGACCAGAAATGTAAATCAGAATGGCATGATACCTACATAAAAAGTATAAAATGATTGTAATTTAATTAAGTGCCGGAATATCCTTCTAAAATATTATTCTTATAAAATTGAAAAAACTGTGCAAAGGTTGTATCTTACTGAGTTTTATTCAATAGTTTAATATCCTATTCTTGAATCATACTTGTGGCTTACTAACCTTAAATTTAATAATTAGATTCCATGTTAAAGTTGATCAAAACAATTGAATAATTGTGATTTTGCAGTCATTTCAGGTACCAAATTGTTGCCATCTTTAGTGCAAATTGCAATTTTAAAATGATGACAACAATTAAACATTCAAAACATGTTCAATATACATTTTTCTATTTATATACATTTTACATTTGTCCAATTAATTCAACTTATGTTATTCATCCTGTGTTTCTAAATGTATAATTTTAATCTTATAAAAATTATTTATATTGACATATCTTATTTTGAATCTGAATATTCCTACCAGGTAAAGGAAATGGAGTCCCAGGTAAAGCTTTTCACCCAACAACTCGCTGACGAGCAACGAGCAAACGAAAGAACAACTGAGTTGTTGCAATCAGAACGAGATCAACACCAACATGCCCTTGTTGCCCACCAGGAGATTATCGCCAAGTTTGAAAAGTAAGTGCAAAAACATTGAGAGATTGGGTTGTGGTTGTGGTAAAGGGTTATATTTTTCGAAAAAATATGAAATCCATTGTGTGTGGCACCATTAAACGGACATTACAAACTGGAATAAAATAATAATAAGAAATAAAAATTAATAATAAGAAATAAAATGTCCAATTCAGTTAAATCGTTTGGATGTGTTAGCTACTATGGTTTGAATCTGCAGTGGCAAATTTTGGGTAAATTGCGTTAGGAAAATTACAAGTCGACAGTAAATTTTAATGCGAACAAACAAGATTGAGGTATACATACACCATACCCACTGTGAATCCTTTTTAGGTAAACACCTTAACACTCAATCGCACCAAACCATTGATCATATTGCTTTAACTCCCAATAGAATATTATAAACTAATAAGTTAAACTTTTTAACAGTGTAAGTTAATAATATATAGGCTACTAAGTATGCAGTGGCAAATAACATTTAAAAATACATTAGTTGAAATATCCACGTAAAGCGCGCAAAAATATAAAAACAATTCAATTTTTTTTGTTTCTGTTTTATTAAAATTACATGGACATTAGGTTTAGATTAGTAACTAGGGAACCCATTAGTTTCTGCTTGCAGAACCATATGTTATACCCTTATGTGATGTTCGTATGTGATGTTCCATGGGTTTAGGTAACCAGGGTTAGGATCCAACATCCACGGATATCAATTTGACCACCATCTTTTCAGCAGTTCTTTTCTTTTCTTATTTTGTCATTTCTTAGTTACAAAAAATTTGTTAATTGGTTATCTTAAAATTTTTCTCTTTGTTCCCAGGACGTCCGCAATGAAGGAAGAGCAGGCGACGAAGATGGTGAGTTGTGTGAAACTGGAGGAAGTGATGCAGGATCATCAGGTTGAGATCAATCGTCTCAAACAGAAGCATCGTGATGAGATGGAGAGCGTACAGCGAGATTTGCAAACCAAACTTGACCAGATGTTGTCCGAGAAACACAAGGTTAGTTCTTGAAGCTTTAAGTTATTTTTGACAAAATTAATTAAGGAAAAGTCTGGGATGGCCCCAAAAAAACAGAATTAAGTAACATTGACCTTAGACTTTTAACCCAAATTCTGTTTGATTGTAACTATTATTAATATGTGTGGTTACATAGTTGAATTTTAAATCTTAAATTTTTGGTTTTTTTCACCTCAGTTTGCTGAGAGGTCGTCAATGTGCAGTGAACTGGAACGTTTGGAGGAAAGCGTTCAAGTGGAACGGCAAGAAATGCATGAACGAATCCATGAGTTACGAGAAGCGTTCGAGCGTGAAGCATTGGAATTACAACGATTGTTGGATTGTGATAAAGCCAAACTAAGAAAACAATTAAGGTAACGTTTTTTCCGTGTTTTATGTTTAGTTTATTATGATTATATTAAAAAATGTAGTTAACTGTGGGCAAATGTTAAATGATCATATGTCAAGTTACATATGTCTGTCTATTCCAATTATTGATTAAACTGATGTATTCTGATGTAAGTGTCGTTATTGTAAAAATTTCTTGTCATAAATACCCTTTAATTTCCTTATCATAGACATTAAATTAGATTGTTTTTTAGTGAAGAAATGGCAAGTTTGAAGCAAAAACTAGCTGAAGAGACTGAGAAAGAAATGAAGAAAAAAAGGCAGTTGGTGGAAGAATGTGAGAGGCTGGAAGGAGAGAACAAAGAAAAACATGCAAAGGAGAACTTGATGATTGATGAAATGAAGGGGGAAATTGAAGACCTACAGGTAAAGTTTTACCGATGTACAAGTTTTTCGCATTGCAAGTGTAATTAGCTGTCTATAGGCACTTTGCCCACATTCCTTGTGATCCTGTTGTAGTGATTGATATTAAGTTGACCAATCCCTTTAGGCTCGCAACAAGTACTTGGATGACATGCTTTCGAAGACCCGCATTTGTCTTGAGGAGGAGGAGAATAGATGTAAGCAGCTGAAGATGATAGGTAGGAGAGAGGACCTCCTCATTCTGGAGGAAAGAGTGCAGGAGCTGGACTGCAAGATAATTGAGAAGGAAAAAGTCATCAAATCATTAAAGCAACAGGTTGGTCCTTTTTACATTTTAATCCGAATTTTTTTGTTTGAAAACTATTACCAGTAGTATTGAAACTCGCGGTATATAATGGGAAAAACCAATATAAAAATTAATACGAATGTTTAAAGCAGTATTTCTCTACCCTGAGTCCGCAGACTTAAAATTTAAGTCTATGAGTCAGCTCTCACAGTTGGTTTTGCTAAAAGTCAGTGCATACGTCATAACAAATAAACATAAAATACACCTTATTTACCATCTTAATCTATGTGTCAAATAAATAATGATTTTTTTTCGGTAAAAATTATGGAAAACTCTATTTTTTATACCCATGGCTTGAGTCTGCGTATAATACTGCGAAGGATTGAAACTCTTCGTGTATATTAGTAATTATTTTAAATAGATACTTTAACAATTGTGCCACAAAGTAGCTTCAAGACCATTTCAGTATCAACTCTCCCATGTTTATTTAATAAATACCAGCAGTTTAAATATGTCTTATTGTGCTGTACAGCAAATATCACAATCTTTAAATCCACATTATAGACTAATTCTGTATCATATTTACTGCTTGAATAAGCCTTATTTTCTTTCTACACAGCTTGCTGAGCAACTTGACTGCAGTCGTGAAAAGGCTCAGGAAATATCGAACCAGCTAACCAACACTGATGTTACACAAGCTGAGAATATTCACTTAAAGAAAGAAAACAATACATTGGTTGAAAAGGTACGTTTTGTCCCATAATTTGTAGTAATATGTGCTGATTATAAGATCTAGTTTAATTTTATAGACCCATAGCATTAGGCTATATGGTGTAAATAATGGATTGTTTTATGGATTCTTTGAAATATGTATGTGATTTGTGACATTGTATTGGTGAAATCTCTTAAATCTTGTTCTAAAGGACTGTCGCTATGGCATTTCGACATGGTGTTTGAACTTTCAGTTAAAAAAGACATTAAATAGACCAAGGTCAATAGATCTGTTGTTGTAGTTTGTCTGGCGGTTTAGTGCACTGCCTTTCAATCGAAAGGTTGCATGTGCGAAACTGGTCGCTAGCTAGTCGGTTGTGTCCTTGGGCAAGACACTTTATGGACATTGCCTGAACCCAGCAGATGCATTGGTTCTTCCAAAATGAAGGAACACGTGTATCATACACAACACACTGCAATAGCTCCGGTAACCCGACGACAAGCGCGAGGTGATCTGACGATTGCCCGTGTGTTAATCCCCTTGGTTTTCCCATTCACGGAAATAAACATGATTATCCTATCCTAGTTATGTCACACCACATGGTCCATACAGATGTTTAAATTTGCATAAATTCATTAGGTGTAGGTTGTTAATGCTATATTACTCATATAAATTTTTTCGTAACAATATCTTAGTTTACACACATTAAATGTAGTTAATTAATTAACACAGATCCAAAATAATGTTTTCCATGCTAGGTCCGAGGCCTTGAAAAAGAGCAACTTTCTAACCGAATTGAGCATGCGGGGCTTATTGCGAAGTGTGAGCATCTAAGTGCACCAGTTCCTTCACCGAGGAACAAGTATAAAAGGTTGGAAGAGGAGAGGTTAAAGGAAAAAAGGAAACTGGAGGAGAAAATACAAGATCTTCAGAAAGTGAGAAATAAGTTTATTTATTGGTGTAAGGCAAACTAGAGGTAGTTGCAGGGTTGCAGGTAAACTGATTCAGATAATTTTAGAGGTTAATACTCTTGATATGTTCCTTATTTATTTATGTTTATTTTCTTGTATTTGTTTATTCATTTTGTCATTTTTCAATATCCACCATCTTATAATAACGAAGTAGTTTTTGATCTTTCTTGCTTGGGCCTAATCGATAGATAGAAATAGAAATTCTAAATTAAAAATTTGATAACATTCACCTAATTTAAATCATCACTTCATCATAGGAAGTTGATTTTCTGCGCACTACATCTCCTCGGAGTTCTGATCCTCCGTTGCGAGCTCAAATCACTTCTCCGGATGTTGAGAACGATACCGGATGCTACAGTGACACAGGAAGCATAGCGTCATCATCCAGTGATAACGGGAAAGATGCTCTGAGGTTGAGACTCAATAAAACGAGGTCTCAGTTGACTGATCAGATGAGGAAGACCAGAGATGTGGTAAGATCGATTATACACGTTCTCATGTGTATCTCATTTCATCGAAAATTCGTTAATTGTATGTTTTATAAGACTGCATTATTTGAATTGACCGAAATGTCTGTTTTGTTTTCTGTTATTGCTGAAATCGTGTGGCATTAATTCTTGTTTTTTTAGTGGAGATAATAATAAACAGAAGAAAGATAATTCAGTACATCTCTGAATAATTCTATAATTTGATCTCATATAAACCACCTTTAAGGTAAACAAGGTTACACATTCCAGTTAAAAGGATATGGGTTTACTTAATATAATATTGCACTATAAACAACCAATAGCAATGCATGTAGCATAATTCAAACAAGACAGTATTACAAGTCATTTTTTCTCAGTACAACAAGCTCTCGAAGACTGAAATCCTGGTAAAAGATTTGTATTGTGAGAACGCCCATTTGATGAAGGCACTCCAGGTTACCGAGGCACGACAGCGTGACGCCGAGCGGAAACTGCGGGATGAAACGGACAAAAATCAGGTTCTAGGAAGGCTGCTGAAACAAGTGTGTCCTGATGTTGTGTGAATTTTCCCTTTATGTTTTTTTAACTTTAAAAGCAATTTAAGGTGTGTTGTGAATTGAGGATCGATTCTCTATCAATGGTACTACAAGTACACAATCTTGAAAATTTTCTATCTAAATATATCGGTTGACTATCATTTTTCTAAGTTGACTATCATTTTTCTATTTTGTTCCTTCAAGTTAAATCGCTATTATTTTCCATTTTCGATTATGTTATTTATATATCCTTGCTTTTTCTACTGTGTAACATTGAAAAACGTTTTTGCTGCTTTACCAAACATTCACATTGAAAGATTAGATGGTTTGGTTATTTTCAAAACTCAATATTAAGCAACCTGAGCTCTAATTTCTTAACCAAATTTGCCTACTTGAAACTACCCTAGAACAAAGGCAGCTGCTTGTTATGTGTTTCAGCCTTCAACACATGCAATACACACTAAGCACATATTTCCTTATTTCATGGTGCCATAAGCCTGAGCTGCTTTGTTCACTGTTTCTTTTTCCCACCTAAATTTCCAACAAATACTTGCCTGTCAGTGTTATTCTAAATTTTTAAATTCAAATTATTTGATACATCCAAGTCTTTATCCTCAGTTAATCTGGTTGTAAGTACCATAAACGGTCAACTCAGTTATTTCTTTCTAAAAAAAGATGAATTCCAATTAAACATTTTGTACTGTGCTGTGTACGTTAATTTGCAACCACGTAATACGACATTCTAATTCTTCCCTTTTTTTTAATTAATTTTCCCACTGTGCCATTGAATTTCGCAGCAATTGAAAATAATAGCTTTTGCTGCTGTGCTTAGTAGACATCTATTTGTTCATATTTTGCATTACCTAGAAAATTTGATGTTTAATTCGATCTGCAATCTTTTTCCGGATGCTGTACACGTTTTGTGTGGGAATTTGCTATTGGTTTTGTACAACAACGTCCAAGGGAATGGGTTTGAAAGTAGAAGACTTTATTTTGCACTTTGTCATTTATTCAAGTGTTTCAATATCTATACGTGTGGGTAACAGTTGTTATATTTTCAATGTGTGTGGCGGCTATTCAATAAAATTGCAAATTGGAATGTGCGATAAAATGTGATTTATCATTAACTGGCCGACAATTTTTTCTCTATATATTTTCATCAATTTGCGTTCATAGCAAGGTAGCTAGCTAATCAGTTTGTCAGGATATGTGTTCTGGGAAATCTACAATAAAAAAAGTATACACGGTTATGTACATGAAAAGTCCATATTTTAAATGGTTCATCAGTGTTGTCGTTAGAATACTTACAACGCCTCTGATATACGATGGAGATCACTATAATATTTTGTGTATCCACCTAGTTCAGGCAACGTCTGGTTGCTTTGGCCGTTGTTTAAATACGCGGAAACTTTTCTACAAAGTATTTTTAGGAACCTTCAGGGCTGTTCCAATGTACGACTATCGTTGTCCCAAATCGAAATAAACTTGTAACATATATCCATGACTTAACATAACCTTTTGAATAAGTCACGTATGGAGTATGGAGCGGGCAATTTGACGCTAACAGTGGTGAACACAGAATTTTACTTACAAAGTTTTCCGAAGATAACCCTGTAAACATTAAAGACAAAAATGCGCCACCAAACGGGTTAACGAGTAACGTAGCAACAGCCGAAACTTTCAATCTTGATTTGCTACAAGATATTTCCTTTGGTTTATCTGTTGTTATTTTCTTGTATTTTAGCCTTACGTGTAATATATATTTTTACGTTTTTTTAATATAAATTCATAATAAGAAAGTGCCAAAACGATTAAATTGTCCTTTTGTTAAAACTTTCTGATTATTTACTTGGCGTTTACATCATTAGGCGGATTTTGGGCATGAATGGGCTTTAAGACAGTGGGTTGGGAATTATTATAAATTTCCAGATTTTATTTTTTTTATGAGTTCCTGCTTAATACTGTCTAATACTTGGACGATTTGTGTATTATTTTTTATCTGTTGATTACAGGTTAAATTTTCCATGTGGAAACTCAGTATAGTCAGCGGTCTACTTGGTAAATGGTTGATAAAATCGTTATTTTGGCAGTTGATCATAAAGATATTGGTTTTTCTCCAGTCATTTAAAAATAGTGTTTAACCCAATCTGCAGATTATTTTGTCCGAGTACAAAAATGTGCATCTTTTCTAGTTTTCTGACAGAATTTTAATTTCTTATGATATCTTTATTTCAGCCTCCTTTGTAGTACTGATCTTTACTTATACAAACCATGGCTACAGAGGCAAAGAAGGAGGAGCCGCATGATTTTCGTCGTTTGCACAGCTACCCTTTAATCCGGCACACCGACATGCCAGAGGAGATGAGGGTTGAAGCAATGGAGTTGTGCGTGACTGCATGCGAGAAGTTCAGCACCAACAACGAGAATGCTGCTAAAATGATCAAAGAAAGCATGGACAAGAAATTTGGATCATCGTGGCATGCCATCGTGGGGGAGGGTTACGGGTTCGAAATTACCCACGAAATGAAAAACATTCTTTACATGTTCTTTGCTGGCAACATGGCTATTTGTGTTTGGAAGTGCTCATGATTTCAACTTTATTTATCTACTATTGCAAAAATAGCTCAGATTTTACCCCCCCTGATTTCTACACCATACAAGTATTTTTAACAAAATGCGTTAAATTTTTATAAAATCACTCATTTTAAAAGATTGATTTTTTATTCAATTTCCAAATTGCGGAAAACATTTTTGCAAAGTACTTTTTTCTGTATCTCCATTTAACTTCAATTTTATTATGTTCAAAGTTTATAACTGTTAAACTGTTTGTTTTTAGACTTTCATTTTGTTATTTGTACTGAAACTCTATTAAGCATCATGTCTGATGAAGAGGACATAGAAGAACCCGTACAAAAAGTGAGAAGTCGAAGAATATTTATAAACAATGTGGACACTTACACTGGGAAGAATATCGCTCAGGTTTGTACAATTTGTATATGATCATCATTTGCCTTTAATTAATTTTTTTCACGATGTCTTTAATAAGCAATACAATATAGCCTATAGACTTTATATACCTCAGGTCGACTAGAAATTTTTAATGGATGGTTTAATGTAGTGTTGCTAACAAGTACATACTAATACAGTACTGGTACAGGTATAAAATATGCTATTGGCAGCTTAGACAAGTCTACTGTGATATTCTGAAAATTGCATACACATGTGGAGCGACTGTACTTTGCAATTTAGAAATTTTGAACACACTCTAATAGGGAAACAAATACTTCTGGGAATTTTTTTAACGATTTCACCTAAACACAATCAATATCCTAGCGAATGTACAGCCGATTTAGTAGTAACCAATCATATTTGTAGCTTTTCATAGTTTTATTCAACTTTTATTAGACTCAATGAGGCATGTGCAATACTTTAAATATGTTAACATTTAATATGCAATGTCGATTATTGAGAATTTAGTACTAATTGATGTTTATTGTGACTAATGAATAAGATAGGATACTCTTGTATATACAAGGGGATGGTGAAATGCGGTGGTGTAAAATAGTTTGTTGCCAGATTTTAATGCAGCGTGCAGAATATCACAAAAAATTTGCCTCAGTTTTTGTTTGATGAAATTAACTAGGGAATCACTGAGTTCATCTGATGGACACAACCGACTATGTAGTAGTTAGTTTCGATCCAGCAACCTTTCTGATGATAATTTGACAATTTTCGAATGAGCTAAATGGCTTGACATCATTGCAACTCAACACTACTCCTCATTCCACAGTATCTGGCTCAATGCGTGGTGGGAGCATCACTGGAAGATGCTGAGGAAGAGGGAGATGATGATGCTGGATCCGTCAAATCTGCCGCTTCACGCAAAGAAGGCGCGTACAGGGTCATCGGGACGCTCAAGAATCCGAACGGGAAACCCCCAACTAATATAACGGAGATTGTAAATGTAAGCATTTTATGTAAAGGAGACAACACCAGTTAATGTGGTTAAGAGAATCAATTAAACTTTCAGTTTAGCAAAATATTTGTGATCACATCCACAATGGCTGCAAGTACAGAAGTCACATTAGTATTAAACCCATAAATAGTCTTCTAAAGCAGTGGTCCACAACCTTTTTACTGCTTAGGACCAGGGAAGATTTGTTAATTTAACTGCGTCCCATTAAGGTGAATATTGATCATTTGTTCTGTTGAGTGGGCCTACAGTAGCACATCCAGGAGATTTCTTAGAAGTGCCATTTAAATTAAAGATATCTTTTGTGCTAATTTTCACTAAGTTATAAGTTTGAATGACTCCACACACCAGGTTTTTCAGAAAAATGTGCTAACAAGAGATTTTGTAACATAACAAGTAGACTTGTGACATTATTAAAATAAAAAAAATAATTTGATAAACAATTACGCTAGGTATAAGAAAAATTTGCAACACCTAAAAATTGAATAAAAAAATAGAAGTTATAAATGCGGCTGATGCAGCCCAGTACCAACAGACCGGTACCGGCGGTTGGGGACCACTGGTTTAAGGAGTGGTAGCTCACTTAAATTGACAGATTTTATGTGGGCATGTTTTGAATATACTTCAACATCTAAATATCCATGTTATTCATTGTTCCAGAGTTTATGCGACTAATGTGAAGAAAAAATTATAACATCAAGTTAGGTTTAGTTTTCCTTACGGTTATATCCAAACATACAAATATATCTTCAGGATTTTTTTTATTATCTTTAAAGTACCGGTATGAATAAAAAAATCTCAGCCAGTTCTAACGACATGTTGATACCACCTATCAATTCCAACATTTTTGCCATCAGTACAACACCAGAGAGGAGCTGTTGGAAAAGCTGCTTGAGTGTGACATCATAATATACAATATAAATGATGACATGGATTCAATAGATGAGGCAGTATGGTCAGTATCTGCTCTGCACACAGAGATGGAACATTTTGATGGCCCCAAGATGTTTATTCTTCTCTCGTCTGTTCTTACATGGGCAAAGAGCAAGCCACTTGACCCAGTAAGTAATGCTTTGGATAAAATTACTCAGGCATTTTACTTATTTTATGATTAAATCATTAGTGGTGGACAGTTGATTTGGTTAGGCTCAACTTGACTGTAGGTTTGAAGCCAGGATAAGTTTTAGCACCTAGTTTAGAGGTATTGACTTGTTAGGAATTTCCTATATACCACAGAATCATAGGACTTATTTTTGTTAATATGGGTGGAATAACAACACTCGTGATAACTAGGCAATCTTCAGAATGGGAAATGGGAATTTCCAGAGTCATATTTCCAGAGTATTTTTAGTACCAGTATATGTATAAATGCGGATTTCAAACTTATTGATATAATAATATCGCAAATACAATTGGATATTACTCGATACAACATCTTAGGATGATCCGGAGATCCCGTTTACAGAGGATGACTACAGAAGAAGGAAGCCGCATCCTAACTTTAAGGAGCACATCAGTGCAGAGAAGACGGTCATCAAATTTGGAAAAACGGTAATTTAAAGTTTTGGGTAGCAAGGTTGATTTAGTTTATTCGTAGATGTAGGGGGTATAATAGCCATTACAGAACAGCCAATCTTTAGAGTATAAAATGTTATTAGAATGGTTCCTGGAGTGTTTTATTTGGTTTAATTGTGTTGAAGTATCGAAAATTTAAATGTGTGATTTAAATATGTCAAACAGATGCAGCGTTGTGTTGTGGTTTGCTCAAGGTGGTGATTAAAACAGTAACTTAACATATGTGTACAAATTTTACATATGTACAAACAATTAGTTTCTTTTTTATTCACCATTTGGATATTTGCAAGAAATGTTTGATTTTCAGAACAAGCAAAAGTTCCAGACATATGTTGTGGCATCCGGTCTCACTTATGGAATGGGGGAGAATATATTTCATTTCTTATTCAAGGTATGGATGTCAAAGCATGGTAGGATCAAAATTACTAATAAAAGAGTTTTTTAGTATTCCAACAAATTTAGTTTAGTGTAATTTAATTTAGTTCTGTCATTAAGGTTATCACCTAGTTTTGAATACACAATCTTTCGGCTGTTGAAACAACTTGCTACACAATTAGTTGTTTACACGGATCTATAAAAATAACATATGGAGAATGTGTATATTCTGAAGTGCTGATATGTGTTGTTTTCACATAATCTTGCAGACTGCATGGCTCGGAGAGGCAACAGCTTTACAATGCTTCGGAACTGGTACCAATATTGTTCCAACAATTCATATTAAAGATCTCGCAAGGTGAGGCTGTTTATTTTCTCAAATAAAAAAATAACAGCCTTTTTTTTACCAGAGTTGAGATATTTGGGTCGTCTCAAGTGATAAATCTATCTTAGAATTCACTTATATTTATGAAATGCCATATAAAATATTTTTAACTCATTTAAAAAAATGTTTGGGCAAACTGGCTATTTTCACACTTTTTATTACATTTTTTACACAATCTAACGGACTATTTCAATTGTACCTCTTTCATTACATTCAGTGTGTTGCAAAATATCCTGGATGGGAAACCCAAGACAAGGTACTTGGTGGCAGTGGATGATTCACAGAACTCGCTAGAAGAAATAGTGAGGGTAAGCAATAAAATGATTTTATTCTATAAATAAAATTACAAGTTTTTTCTTGGAAATACCAACAGTTTAACATCTTGGATGTTGTTTTATTAAATTATTAATATTTTAAACTCTAATTTTTTTGTTAAGTGTATGAAAACATCTTAAATAAGCAGCCATTCATTTAACAAAGCATAAGATTGGGAAAAGCCCATTTTAACTTATTTAACTTATATACCGATATATATTATAAACTCTGTTACACCAAAGAAGTCCTGACAACTGTTTACACTATATTTTGCTTTTACAACCCAGTGCATCAGTTATTACCTTGGAACCGGGAAAATCCGTAAAATTGCCAAAGAGGATTTCGATTACATGCGACAAGTACACTTGCGTGGTTTAGATTAACATTTACCTTTTACAGACGTAACTAGAGTGTGATGTAGCCATGTTTAATATTATTTGTGATTTTGTGTGCTAACATGTTATATAATATAAGTAATAATCGATACTAATGGTAGGTTTTGAATTTTTGTTGTTGTTGTTTTCATTGCTTTTTCAAGAAAAGTGCACCAGATTTTGTTGACCATTTAACATATTAAACTAAACCTTTGTTTAAATTAATTATTTTCATAGAAAATGCATCTTGTTTTTAGGAAAACTGTATAAAATCAAAGTGATTTTAATCATCCCACCGAACAGCTCCTGATAATTAATATTATTTTAGGCAAAAGTATTGGAGTAAAATGTTCCCTAACTGGACATTGAGTGATAGAAATTATTCAACCCCAACCATTCATAAACCCTTCCATATTCCTACTAGAATACAAATTGCCTATCCATTCCAGAATTAATTCGAATTTATTGTGTATTTAGATTGTGAGCACAAAAGGAGGAACTGGTAAAGTGGAACACATTTCAAAGGAAGATGCTTTGCTTATTAAAGATCTGAAAGTAGGAAATTCAGTCTAAATAATACTGTAGCCTAAGTATTGTGCAAAATCAATTAGTTTTTAAGTGTTAGTTATAATTCTGCAGTGTATTGTTTTAATTGTTAGAAATTTGTTGATAATATTTTATTTAACTCGAATTAACAACATTTATGAACATCTGTTTGGATTGGTCTGTAGATTATTTCCCCTGAGCAAATCCAGCCCAAACGTGAGCAACCAGTACCCGACAAGACTTTGCTGGTGATAAAAATGAGTATCTATAACAAAATCCAAACATTCTGGCAATCAAACTTAACTGTTATGTAGGTAGACATTAATATTCCTATAATGGTGTACACATTTAGGTCTAATGAATTGGATCATTCATTTTTTGTCAGACCAACAGGTGAAAGGTGGCTGGATGGAAACTAACCACCAGCTAGTCGATTGTGTCCATAGATTGGGCACTTAGTGAATGTTTCTAGAACCAAAAGGATTAAGTATGGGTTATAAATTATAATAATAAAAAATAGCTGTCTTTCCAACATTTTACACTGCAAAAGATTCGGTGACCAGACTGCAAACACACAATACACAAGTCAATCTTACATTTAACCATGTTATAACATTCAATGTGCCTTTCCCCGGTATGAACTATTCCCGAACCTCCATAGCAAAGCGAGTTTGACTCACTGCTGGTGAACCTGAGGATGGAAGCAATGTTCGTAAAAGAATCAATGAGCGTGCGATGGGTGGCAGAGACGGGAATGGTAGATGCCATCGATAGCATTATTAAAGAGTACAAGCAGACCAGGGGACTTCTTGTGAGTACATTGTCCTATTTTGAAAAATACACAAAGTCACTTTTTAAATTTGGTACCGTTTTAGTGTGATTTTGATATTTTCCTTTAAGATCAAAACATATATTGAAAACGTGATAACATTAAAATGTTTCCATCCACCCAATTTTTCTCATTTTTTCAGCCGATGAGAGCTTGTATTCTGGGTCCTCCTGCTTCTGGAAAATCAACGATTGCAGCAGCCTTATGTAAGCAATACAAGCTCCACCACATCACTATCAAAGATGTGATTGATGAAACACTTGAGCGACTGGAGCAAAGTGCCGCGAGGCTTGAACAGGTTTGAAATGCTATGGCTTGTCAGGCAGGTGTATCCTTAAACACTTCGTGGACGTTATCTGATTCATATGGTTTGATACAGAGGCGTGCAACATACAATCTGCCTTTTTTCGTGACCCGCTACAGACTTTATACTTATTAGCCTAATAATTTAAAAAATGTTTTTAATTGTAATGGTATTATTGGCATTTGACTACAGTATAAGACTACATCACACTGTGATTAAATTCAGTCTACAGTACTGTGATGACCTTCTATTGTTGCAGCATATTGTGCATTGTATGCAAAGTGCCTTGTTCCAGCAGTGCTACAGTATTATGTGAATTCAGTTTATGAATCTATTGCCATATGTTAGGCACTTTAGATGATTTAAGAATTTATTCGATGTATTTGATGCAGACGAGCAGTGGAGGAGCTGAAGATGAGGAAGAGGATGATGGAAAGGCTCAGGAGGACTCCGAGTTCCTCGAACAGATCAAGGAGGGGAGGGAGAACAATGGGGGAAGATTCGAAGACCAACATATCATCCGATTCTTTCGTGACAAGCTTAAATCGATGCCATGCCAAAATCAAGGCTTTGTTCTTGATGGATTCCCGAAGACATATGAACAGGCCAAAGATCTATTTGCATGTGAGTAGCAATTTTACTAGGTTTTTTAAAATAAAAATTCAAACTGTTTCCACCCATTCTATGATGATGGCAGAACAGATGTATGTTTGTATATATTTGGTCTCAGAAAATGTGTTTGTGGACATGGCTGTCTGATCAAACTAATGTGTCGCCTGACAATGTGCAATTGGGTCTGTAGAATTATATTATTATTGAAACTTAAAAAATCTTTAAATGATTATCCAAATTCTCTCTCCAGTGGAGGATGAGGATGAAGGTGATGATCCTCGTAAGATCAACTACGACACCAGCATCATGCCGGAGGTGGTGGCGGCGCTCAATGCAGAGGATGACTTCCTCAAACACAGAGTCATGAACCTCCCCGAAGCAGTTGTACAGGTGAAAGTTTTTCCTTGTTTTTAGCTATCACTTCTTTTTTCATGATATTTTGGTACCAGTAGAAAATGTAAATCATCAAACTTTTTTAAACCAAAGTATGTTCGATCATGTGATTTCAGATAATACCCACTTAATACTAAATGGCTTTTCACTCAGCTAGGTACTTTTAATTTTTTAAATATTAATATTTTCCCTACCTTTACCATTTCTGACATTGAATTATCTTTATTGGTTCATTAATGGCATGACTTTCTAACTGAGCTAGGTCTGTTTAATTCATAACATATAACCTCAATGTCTTATATTTGAAGGGCACCCACAACACAGAGGACGGATTTTTACGTCGATTACAAGAATATAGATCGGTGAACCACGTGGACGACACTGTCCTTAACTATTTCGATGAGCTTGAAATTCACCCAGAACATATCGGTAAGAACCAGAATGGTTTGTAATTAACTAGCTTGGGAATGTAATTTGTTTCAAATTTTTTAAAAATGATACAATAACAACATATATGTATGATTTAATTTTAACATTGCAATACACCTGACAAATAGATGGTGGGCATGTAATTATGTGGTCATAAGTGTTTTGATTGCAATTATGTGTAAGATATTTTTCTTGCTAAGGTAAATAAATAATACAGTTAAATAAAGCTCCAGTAAACTACTTTTACAATTTGGATTGATGGATGTCTTATTTGTATTCTGACTGGTAGAGAAATCATGTTAAAAGCTGTATCTGGGGTCTGGGATGTCCTTTAAGTGCCTTGTCAAATAACGCAACCAACTAGCTATAACAAAGTAAATGTTTATTCTCTAAAACTTTAAATTTATTTTCAAAGATTTTTAACTTTTCTGAAGATTTTTTCAAAGATTAATAATTGTTTTATTAAAAAGTAGATTGTCGAAATTTTAATCTCCACAGATATCACGGATAAGACGGACATCAAGCACGAAGCGATCCTCGAGAAGATCACGACGATGATGGGGGAGGCGAGGAACTATGGTCCCACTCCCGAAGAGAAGGAGGAGATGGAGAGAGTCGCTGCGGAGGCGAGGATGAAGAAGGAGCAGGAGGACAGAGAGATCCGGGATCGACTGGAGGCGGAGGAGGCAGCAATAATGAAGCAGCGGCAGGAAGAGTGGGTGAGGATCATGAGATTTGGTTTTCTGTGTCACACCGTGCTGTCATTTCACACCACGAATACTAAATATCCGAAATCACCCAAAACCTTGTACAGTTGTCCTACGTATATTGCACTGTTGGACCCATGTCTTTAATCAGATGGATAGTTAGTTGTGTTTATCCATGAGATTGGTAACCTATATTGAAAGTTTATCATCATATAAGTCCTGTGCGACCGACCACTATCGATTTAATATATGTGTGTCTTCAATGTGTGAAGCAACAATAGATGATTGCCAGTGTTACTTAAAGTAAATTTCATGGATTGAGGCTCTGTGTGTAGGCTACCTTATAAAGTTTGCCGATAGTACAAATGCAAGAAATGGGTGTTTAGTTTGATTTTTACCCTGGTAACAAAGAGAAGAAAATAAAACAAATCATGATACAGAAACAGGAGAAGACGGCAAAATAAACAGTCATTAAAACACTTCATCAAAAAAGCATATAAATATTAAATACAGAAGACGGTTTAATGAATTAAACCCAAAGAAAATTAAAATAAAGTGATATAAAGCCCTGAAGAGGGTTGTGAAGCAAAGCGCGAGCAATACTGAGGAGGAACTGACTTGGCATGTTAAGGGTGGACCAGGGTAGAAAAATAAATATAAACTAAAATTAAATCCCATTCAGGAGTTATATATATATATTTAAAACTATCAATCTTGTTACACAACAAGTTACTGGATATTGCATCGTGGTAATCTTGATATTTTTGAACAGATGGAAAGATTGGAAGAAGTCAGGAAACAAGAACGAGAAGTTTTGGAGCAACAATCCATCCCACTACGTAACTATCTCATGAAACACGTCATGCCCACTTTGACCGATGGCCTCATACAATGTTGTCAAGTGCGTCCTGATGATCCGGTCGATTACTTGGTAAGTGTGTCGATAATTGGTGTCAGAATTTAATTTGGTAATAGTTCGTCATCCAGTTTACTTTTGGTTTATTCATTTTGTTTTACTATTAAATAACGGCAAATGAAGCAAATCACGGCACAGGAACAGTTAAAGACGGCAAAACGAACAGTCGTTAAAACACCCCATTTAGAAAAAGGATATTAATAAATAAATATAGCTGCCGCCAAACTAGGCAAAAGAAAACAATCGTGTGGAAACAAAAATTATTAAGACGATATTAAGCTCAACCAAGAGGGTAGGTAAAGAACTTTAGGCCATTTTTAATGTTTTATTTTCAAACAATTTTATATTTTTTCAATTTGTTTTAAAGGAAATAAAACGGAGTAAAATCAAAATGTGTTCTTTTCGAAACCCATAAAAAAACTATGGTTCCAAAACGCCAAAGTATGAGTTGGCGACCTTAACTTCCTTAATTTATCGTACATATCCATATTTAAAGACATAAAACATTTTTTGTTACTTCAGGCGGAGTTTCTGTTCCAGCAAAATCCGCAAGTTGATTAGTGACAGCAGGTTTCGAAATGTATCTACATCTGTGATCATTTAGATTTTCGTGTTCCATATGCATGTTATTTGTAAGTTTTTAATACACTATTCAGCGCTTTTGTTGGTGGTTGTATTTTTTGAAATTTTACCACACTTAAAATCAAGCATCAAATGTATGACCACCGTGGGGATCGAAACCTCGACCGTTGGATTAAGTCCAACGCTCAACCGACTGAGCTTGCAGGGCGGTTATTTTAAGCACATTAAACTTACTACCTGGTGGTCTAGCGATTCCGGCCCGGTGGTCTAGCGGTTAAGTGCGTCGCCTTTCAATCGAAAGGTTGCAGGTGCGAAACTGGTCGCTAGCTAGTCGGTAGTGTCCTTGGGCAAGGCACTTTACGGACATTGGCTGAACCCACCGGATTAATGGGTTCTACAAAATTGAAGGAACGTTTATATCATATACAACACACTGCAATAGCTCCAGTAACCCGACGATGGGCGCGAGGTGATCTGACGATGTGTGATAACCCCCTAGGTTTTCCCATTCACGGGGATAAACATGAATATCCTATCCTATCCTAACCAAACGCTGAGTAGGACGATATACTTCACACGGATGACTTACTTACTATAAATTCTATGTTATTGCGGTTAACGACCCCGCGAGATGAGGTATATAATAAAATTGAAATTACACCACGTACTTACAAATTTAATGATATTTCTAAAAACACTCTACGTATAAATAAAATACTTTTTAGTATGACTGTTACAATTTTAGGTAAGGTTCTCGATAACCTGTAGTCAGCAGCTCTCAACGTTTCGTATAAAAATGCTTGTATTCATTTAAGCAGAATACCCTAAAACACACCACAACAGGTCATATAAAAGCAAATAGGCGGTTAAGTTCAACGGTTTTTAGCGGGAAAGATAAAAATAAAGGTGACGGGTAATTAGCAATCAACGCACGCATCAAAATTCGGAACCAAGATAAAACATTGTAACATACCGGTTTCGGTTTTGAACAGTCGTTTAATTTCTAAGTGATTAGTCTAACGAAATTTACGACGATGTCGGATTAGATCATTGGATTTAAAACAATACAGATATCAGAAGTAAAATGCACACTCAATATTCATCGGGATCCAGCAACAAAATATCGTAAGAACTATTATAGACACCGTTTAAGGAACACTGTTGCATATCGGGCTGTTATAGTCTTCTTCCGCTTTTTAGAATAAAACCGATATAGCTGACAGCCGTGAATATAAAAACAAAGTTAAGATGTGGGCTCGCGCTTTTTAAAAGCTGAATGCTTGAGCGTTGGCTGTGCTTGTTTAGGCTGGCTGCCTAACGGTCTTTGGCGAGCTGCGCAGCGGAAAGTCTATTCTCCACAGATCGCACACTAATAATTATAGTGACCACGATTTGTACTGTCTTAATCTTAAACTCGAAGTTCATAACTCTTGATTCACTTTAGTTATATTCTGCGTCTCATTCAATATACGGTTTATTCTCGAAGCGAGTTACTTAGTACGTTATACAGCATGACGGCAGTTGTATAGTCTAAGGTACGTTATACAGCATGACGGCAAGTTATCCCAAGTACGTTGTTGTAGGTTATGTTTTTGGTTATTTAAATTTCCAGAATATATAGGGACTTTACAAGGTGCGAAAAGTTTACGTGCGAGACGTTTCACATCTGCACGTTTGACTAACTGTGAGAATTGGGTGAAAAAACTATGTTAATGATTTAAACGGCAAAAATACAAAAGGCCCGTACAAGGTGATAATTACGTACAAAGTAATAAAACGTGAGAGTCGGTAAACTTGAAACGCAAAAAAACGACGTTAAAACACAAAATGTTTTATACATAAATTAAAACAAATATATACTATACGAAATGCTACAACATCTCATTTTTTCCACATTTTGTTAAGTGTAAGAAAATAAAATCACGGTCTCGTTGAGCATTTCGGATGTTCAGTCGAAATAACAATCGAAGTCATGTGGTGAACGATCTCACGAAGTTTCGAGCATTACACACGTTTATCCTGCAAAAACTAGAATAACCTGGTTGGGAGAATTAAGTACAAAGCTAGAATTGTGCAATCGTGCATAAAAATCTGGTGTCATGTATGTTAATGCGTGATAAATGTTAGGTGGAATATGTAGTAAAAGTGACATCTCATATTCAAGGTAGCAACGCCACAATATGCATCACATGAGCCATATTTCCATACTTTGCCAGCTAATAAACCAAGGCGTGTACGCCTGGTGACTCACTTCCGAGTGAGCATGAAATAAATGCAGCGATGATCTCGCTAATGCGACGAAAGCGCAATTAATAAAAACGCAAAAAAACAAAAACCCGAGCGACCTGTCATATGTAGGTTTTACGACTCGTAACGAATAAGGGAAATAATCTTGCGCGGATGTATTTCCATCAACAAACAAAAGAATACTTTTAGCAAGCAGGACATAAGCCGTGTCTCGTCATTACTGTGCGGTGTTTGTAAAAGCCTGTTTTACACACGAAATATATTCGGTTCGGAACATCCGAGCACATTGACTGAGAGGCGATTAGACAATTAGACACCGCATTTACATGCGGCGCGATTACCATAGCTATACGGAAGTACGCTGGTATCGTTAATAAACTGTGGCGTTGTGAAGCGGGTACGCTCACTTATTTACACAGCATCAGCGCAAATGCGCGGGGTAGAGGCGATCAGACTTCGCAGAAAAAGAAACAAACCTCGAGCCGCTGCTAAAAACGAGTATATAATCGCATGAACGAGACGCATAATTTGCGTGAGGCGCGATTAAAAGAAAACTAACGCCTTGTCGGCGGTAACATTGAAAATCTGGCGCGAAAGAACAAAACAAACGTCGTTCGACGTGTAAGTGCGCCTAATATACCGGATGGGTTGGCGCAGCATGGCATCATTGACTCAAGCTCATGATAGCATAATCGTAAAAGCGTTACTAACCTTGTTTAAGATGAAGTGCATGTAGCAGTTGTTGAATGCGCGTTTGCTCTTCGTGTTTGTAAGAAGTCTGTAGAGTAAAACACCGATATTATGCATTCTTGCAATAGCCTAGTACCATTCAACCAAACCAGGAACACTAGTATTTGCAATCGTTGCAGACTAATAATTACATATATATAGTATAAAAATAATAATAAAACAAAAAAATAATCTAGAAGCTACAAAAATAATAATACAACCCTTTTATATTTCGTAAAGGGAACGTCGTCTTGCGTATTCTCTTCTTTCGTCGGCGGAGAAGATGCTTATCAACTTGATTTGAATAGAGTGCGTTGTCTTGTTATATAGTCACCAACTTCGTCCAGCGAAAAGGGGCGTTTCTTACTTGATGCTTGAAGTTGCTTGGTTTTGAAATTGCTTCTTAGATAAATTGCGTTGGGCCACTCGTCGTTGCCAATGTACTTGAAAATTCTAGTTGAAGTTGACGTCGGAAATTGTTCGTTTCGGTAAGGTGCGTGTCCATCATCACGTCGGGTTCAACAATGTGGGCTCGCGCTTTTTAAATGCTGAATGCTTCTGCTCGTCGCTTTTTGATGGAGATCTTTATTCTGGTTACTTTGAACTTGACATAGCTTGCTCTGTCCTCAAAAAGCCCACTAATATAGTTGTATAGCCACGACTTGTAAATTCTAGATCTTGAACTCGAAGTCTAAAACTCTTGATTCACTTTAGTTATATTCTGCGTCTCATTCAATATACGGTTTATTCTCGAAGCGAGTTACTTAGTACGTTATACAGCATGACGGCAGTTGTATAGTCTAAGGTACGTTATACAGCATGACGGCAAGTTATCCCAAGTACGTTGTTGTAGGTTATGTTTTTGGTTATTTAAATTTCCAGAATATATAGGGACTTTACAAGGTGCGAAAAGTTTACGTGCGAGACGTTTCACATCTGCACGTTTGACTAACTGTGAGAATTGGGTGAAAAAACTATGTTAATGATTTAAACGGCAAAAATACAAAAGGCCCGTACAAGGTGATAATTACGTACAAAGTAATAAAACGTGAGAGTCGGTAAACTTGAAACGCAAAAAAACGACGTTAAAACACAAAATGTTTTATACATAAATTAAAACAAATATATACTATACGAAATGCTACAAAGAGTTGAAGGAATATTTGGCAATTATCGAAGTAATCAGTTCTTAGCCTTGTACACAAAAATATTTCGCCCCACGTGGGGCTCGAACCCACGACCGTTGGATTAAGAGTCCAACGCTCTACCGACTGAGCTAGCAGGGCGGCTGTTTTAATTAGATTAAACTGATTACCCTTAGCCTTAGTCAATCACTGAGTTGGTCTATCTACTTATCCTGATGAATTGCCTACTTCAAATTGTAATTACAGCTGACGAAGAACGACCACACTTCAACATGAATAGTGATGTTTAACAAAGCCATCTTATAAACTGCAAAATTGTATTTATCGACATCAACACACAATGGACTCGCACAGTTAAAATCATCACATTTTTAAATAAGTAACCTTTGATTATAAATATCCTTTAATTAAATCACAATACAACACATATAAGTGGCACAACAGCGCCCCAGTTCTGTCGAAGAACACTGATAAAATTCAACTAAGCTCAAAACTATTTGTCGGGCGTTTTAATAGTCGTTTTCTACCTACACGTTGCACTAAAATAGGAGAAAATTAAAAACATCTATAAAGTAAAATCCTTTCGAAAAATGCGTTACAGGAAACTATTTTGGGAGAAAAACAGTGGAGAGAGAGAATAGTGGTTGCAGAGATGAATAACTTGATTGGTTTTCGCTTTTCTGAAAAATAAATTAACTTATCACTACAGAGAAACTATACTTCCGCAGCAATATAGACATATTCCCAAAAACCGGAAAATCTAATTTTGTTACTAAAACAAACTTCCCAGAATATATAAGGTTTTTTCCGTGGTCTGAAAAAACGACGGACATTATCACATTACTAATGTACATAATACCTCTTGCGTTCAGCCGTTTTACTATAGCGATTTGTGTCATACTATAGACTTTTCCGATATTAAAAAATCATTGCGGACAGTAATTTTCGAACAAGTTATTTTTCGGGTGGTCCAAAGAATGAATGCGCTTTCGCGGCCCAAATGTAGTAAATGCTTATCCGTATAAAGACTATATATAATTTAATTAAAAGACAGGTCGAAGACGTAAATGATGTAATTCACCTACACATCACTGGCGATTAGTTTCAGTGGACTCTTCCGCCATCTTCCAAATCGTGTAATAAACCTTCAGCGAATTCGAGCTTTTTAGATACAGCCAACTTTGAGTTCCTGCTGTCGAGTATCTCATCGATATACGGGGCTTGTTGGGTGCCGTGTAAAAGTAAGCTCCACCGTAATATTTGGCCTGAAAGTATGTAAAAAGGTAAAAACGAGTTGATTGCAAGCGGTATTAGTTTTGTTGAAGAACAAGGCACTTATAGAGGTAATCGAACGATTGTACTGTTATGAAACCCTATACTATTATGACAACAAAACTGGAATGAAAACACGCTACCTGGTATTATTTCGGTCTAGTTTATTCGTGTACCAGGTAGAACTTTCACAGATACACTGTGTGCTAAAGCTTAAATCTTCGGGTATAATATTAGTTTTTTTTTTCTGTTTTGAAGTCCCGTTTTATTCCATGCTGTATAAAAATCAGTCTAGCTAACGGCTCGGTTACTCAATTACAAAAAGATATAAAAGGTGTCTTAAAAACTCTATTTGCAAGACAAGTCATTAACCTGTTTGCAAGAGAGTGACGGTTGTGAAATGAGGAAAAAAAGTAAAAGTCTAACCTGTTTGGGGGACATCTCCTTTGAATGCAACTCGTAACGTCCATAATCCTCTTGGATCTTCCCCCCAAGTGTGTGTGGTCATGAAGGGCCATCTATGAAAGAAAAAAATGTTAAAAATGTAATTTACCGTGAGTAAAAGATGGTTTGGAGGTTGGATAGGTTAGTGATTTTATCACTCGTATAAGGAACACAAGAGTTGTGACACAGGCATTCGCCGTAGTGTCGAAACGTCTACGAGGTGTTTGTATTTAGTTATTGTTCTGATTAAGAATGTCCGATTTAAAAGTAGATGAAAGCAAACTTTAAATGCCTTGGTCGTGAAAACAGCACAGTGTAGAAGATGTGGCAAAGAGTTTATTTACTTTCGGAACCCTTGTGTACTGTCGTCATCGTTTGGTCGTTTATTGAGAAGAATCGATTCCGTTCCCAAGGGGGAGGTCATGTTGATCGTCAGGTCGCCACGACGGGAACTTGCAACGGTGATAAAAGCCTGTTAAAATGTATCATATAAGAAAAATGTACGCCCCACGTGGGGCTCGAACCCACGACCGTTGGATTAAGAGTCCAACGCTCTACCGACTGAGCTAGCAGGGCACATGCAACACAGCAATCCAAAGTTGTATTGTGTTTCCAAATGCATAAGTGTTACGTAGGCCTGACAAAACATATGACGTCATGGCTTTATACACAAGGATCAATTACAACTCAGTAGAATAGATCAAATCTATGGCTAGTACTAACACATTTACAACAATTGCTGATCATTAGGTAGGTTATGGTAGCCCTGACTGTTGCTTAATATTATATGCAACTCCAAGCATTTTAACCTGCTACGTGGATTATACCTCGCATGTCCAATGAACCGGATAGCCGAAGCTATCTTTTAAGGTGATACATTGGCAATGTAAACTTTTTTAAATTAAACAGCAAGCCTAGATGAATTCAAATAATATTTTGAACGATGGCTCCAACCTGTACATGTTCCAGGTAACGGACGTGATTTTGTTTCCCGTCGCAAGCAGTTGTATCCACAGTGAGCTCAAGCACGCCATCTGACGGAATATCGAACGGTTGTTCGATAACGCCTGCTTCACACCTGTATCTCGGAGGGACCGTCGTCCAAGTTGATGCCATCTTTACCTGATGTAAAGAAAGCATATTCAATTTTGATTGAATAACGCAATCATTTTTTGGGGGGATCGTGCGTGCCTTTTAATTTGAAGCACCCGATTTTCCATCACTTCTTTACTATTTTACTACAACTGGCCTTCGAATTAAAAGGTACAACTTCAAGCAAATAAGTAAAGAATTAAATATTTATGCTTTAAAGCTTAAAAACAGCGGTCCTCAAACGTGATATGTGGATCCAGCAAACGAATTATCGCTGAGTAATTCCAAGTGGCCAATCCTCATGGGTTTGCTAAGTGCGCGTAAAGTGCACTTCCGTTTATCTAATTACAAATTATTTCATCTTAGCGTGATTTCGACGTCTGTCGTTTTACCTGTTATCGGTTTTAAATTTAACTTTGTTTTTTTCCCATACTTGGAAATACCAAAAAATAATCAGTAAAAATATACACAACAGACTAATATGTTTATAAAAATAGTTTTGTGTCGTTCAAATAACCTTAACGCATCACATAAACCAAAACACAAATAAAATTATAAGTATATATGTATTAACTCCGTAAAATACTACTAAGTTATACATACCATACGCTGTGCATTCAGAACACCAAAGCCGAACAAGTGATTGAACATGAGACCATACCCCGTTATTTTGCCA
>CH002871.1:28539-43211 GCA_000149265.1 Ciona savignyi
CTCGTCGTGGAGCAGATTGGGCGTAGATGTCAAAACAGTGAGGTGCTGTACGGTGGTATGGCCGAATGGTTAGCGCGACCGATACATGTACCGAATACTATGAAAAAACGGTCCTAGTGACGAGCCCATCATAGATTCGAAACTTGGCTCGGTAAAAAAAAAAAGTGTGTCAAAACAGTGAGGTGCTGTACGGTGGTATGGCCGAATGGTTAGCGCGACCGATACATGTACCGAATACTATGAAAAAACGGTCCTAGTGACGAGCCCATCATAGATTCGAAACTTGGCTCGGTAAAAAAAAAACAGTGTGTCAAAACAGTGAGGTGCTGTACGGTGGTATGGCCGAATGGTTAGCGCGACCGATACATGTACCGAATACTATGAAAAAACGGTCCTAGTGACGAGCCCATCATAGATTCGAAACTTGGCTCGGTAAAACAAACAAAAAATCAGTGTGGTGCCGGGAGATCAATTGATTAGTTCAACTCAATGATTGCGCGTAATATTATTTCATGAATGAACATTTTAACTATAATTATTAGGAATAAAGATAGATGACTACATGCTAGCCTAATGTAGCGCCGTCATACTATTGTAAAAACCAACTTGGATAAAATGGTTTGATAAATAACACGTGTATTTTGTATGACCCCGAATGTCCTTTCTAACTCGGTATGTATCGACGCACATATGTCTAATTATGGGTTATCGGCGTAACTGCGTCTGTTGCATATTCAATTAGAATAGACATCTTGTCAGTTCGGGTCACATATACAGCACTACGTGGAATTTTGTGAAATTAATTTTCCGCTTTCGCGACGTAAATAGACCAAAACGAACTGTGTTACCGCAAGGAACAATGTTACCGCAAGTCACTCAATTAAAATACTTCGGGGCATTTCCACTCTTATTTTAAAATCTAATTCTTTTGGCTAAACAATAAACTAATTTATTTTACGTAATTGCAGAAAAAATACCTAATTGTAAAAAAACTGTGAAAACATATTTGACTCTGTGGTTTTGTCATTTAGTCACTAATGATCGATCGATTTACTGCCGAAAAGGCGTGTTCGCACAAGGTGCCAACTGCTGCTTGCGTCCATGCACGGAATGCGCGTCTAACATTTGTACAATTCAATGAAACATGATATGTTGCAAAACACTCAGAACATTTCTATCGAAAATTCAACACACGGAAAGCCCAGACAATTCATGACTCATGGTAATCTGATGATTGCACGTGCAATTCCAATCCCAGCCTCATTGGATGAAACATAAGAAACCGATCCTCAAATAAAATTCTTACCTGTACATCTCTCCATGTGAGGTTCCGGTTCGCCTCTAACGCAAGAGCGAAGACTCCGGCGGCTTCGGGAGCAGCAGCTGAAGTACCGGAATGGCGAAGTGTACACTGCCCGTACAGATCGGTGGTGGCCTGCAGGTTATTATTAACTTGATGTACAGCTTACCTTGGATAGAATATTCATGTTTTGTTATACCGGGAACATTTTTAAACAACGCGTGATGGGGTTGTTCAACAAACATTTTTTTGTATTTGGGTGTACGTATCGCTTGCTTTAACCATTCGAATATTGTGTTTATCACCACAAATATACAAATGGCTAATAAGAGACGTTATTACACGGGAAAGGCGTTATCAGAGGGTTACATGTCATGGTACCTCGCGTCCATCGTTGGGTAACCGAAGCCACTGCAGTAATATAATATAATATATATATAAATATATTATATTATTCAGACAATCCTTCAGTTTAGTAAAAATCTGTAATCCACTGGGTTCAGGCGGTGTCCGACAAGTGGCTTGACTAAAGACACCACCGACTAGCTTGCGTCCAGTTGGAAACCTGCAACCTCTTCAATAAAACTAGGCGACTCACTAACTCACTAAAAAATTCTGTCCTACAAACACAATACCGGAAAGTGCTTGGGCAGGCTTTAACGACAATTGCGTTTTCCGATACCAAGTATAAAGTCTCTTCAATGCTTTTACTCTAAAATGTAGTATTTCGATATAACATACCACGCCTGAACCAGCACGCTGTCCTCTACCGTTGCTAAACGTCGAAGCCAAGGTTGAAGAGCAACTCTCGTCATACAAAGCTGTTTCTCCATCATTGATTGCCGAATTGACCGAGATCGTCCACATAGAAGCGGCGTAACCGTCACAATTGCAATCATCGTTTGCACCGCCATCCCCCGAAGCCCATACGTAAATGGATCCCAAGCCGTTACGCCCCTGTCAGGGTAACATGTCGTTTCGTACATAGAATTGTTAGTTTTACCACAAAGAGGGTAATCGAAGTTTAATAACCCCGGCTTCGGGTTACAGGCGTGCTGCATGCGACAATAATGTTTTTTATGACTGCAACTTCAAACGAACCATCGGAGTTACTAGTATGCACAAAGTCTTTTTTATATCACCACTGCATCCCAGGCCATGGCAAAACCCGGGTAACAATATCAGGATTCGATTTACATGTATAAGCAGGAAACCACTTTGGGAACGGATGTCAAATTATAACTGAACAGTTTTTAAGGTTATTATCATTGTTGGCTTTTCGTTATAATGATTGTTGGCTGCAGAATCAAAATACACACAACTTAACTACTAGTTTCATACTAATTCTCCCCTGACACATTACTGCCTATGTACCGACCTTTATATTTACATATCAGTTCTTTAACCCCAAAATTTGTACAGCTGTGTCCTTCGGTTAGCCCGTTATAACTGGTGCTATTTACTTATTATACCGCCGTAAATTTTATTGGCCACTAATCTCCTTCGAAAACGGGTGTTGACATTCCAAGTCATTAAAGTAGTTGATTCATTTATTTATTTCATGGATCCATTTTCAGTTACCAACCCGAAGAGGGCAGTAAAAACTATTGACAATTCGTACAATGTTTTTTTACAACTCGGGTTAAACAAATATCTCATTAGTATTGGACAGTTGATTTATGCCGTGTTGGGAGAAAATTACAATGATTTATTGCGTGCATAAATCTTTCATAAGGGACTAATTTTCAAGGTAATAACGCAAAATTTACTGTTGAATTTTTAATACATTTTCGGTAGATGTCAGTTAGCAATATATTTTGTTGCTCGGACTGTACTTTGAGACTTTTAAAACAAAGGCCTACGTAATAAACAATTTGGCCTTCCTTAATAAAAAATGTTATGTGGTTCTCTCTATCAATTTGCACACGCCAGATGTCACCAGCATGATCGATTTATTTTTTAACAAGCGTCTAAATTTAGAACATACTAGGAAGAATGTCAGGTGAAACTAACCGATTTAATGAGGTAATTTGGATTTGAAACCTGAACCAATTAAAAAGGTAAAACAAATACACACATACCTTGTTAACCCCGTTTACAATCGCCCTCAGGGTCAATTCCCTTGGTCCGTCAACTGTTTTCCCGTCATCCGTTGGCCCCCACGATGCACTATTAAAATAATTACATTTTCTATAGATATATTGTGTTTTTAGTTAATATTGATCGGTCTCATACACGTCGTTTTATTACGATCTAAAACGAAAAAAAGAATGAATAGATATTGCACAACATAAGGCAAATGTAACCGCAAAGTCGCTTTGTTTGAAGGCAGGCCAATAACCGCTAGATCCTCCAGTGGATATAACAGGATAATCGTACACACGACTGTGTTGCATTTAGAGTAATATTCAATAATCTGCCCCTGTGATAGTTTTTTGCGATTTATATGTCCCATTTGCTAAATAATATTTCAGTATCAACCGCAAATGTGCTATAAATTGCAAAACGATTGACGTCTGAAATATAATACCAAAACATAATTATTTGATTCTCCAGAATTCGTGTTTAAATGCGCATTTTTGAGAGCTATGTATAACTTTATACAATTTTAATTTTGCACGACCATGCATTTTAAAGGTCATTAAACTGCCATAAAATATTTAAAGCCTATTGATAAAGTGTATCTAGGGTGAATTTTGACTGCTAAATATTAACAGGGCTTGCAATCAATCCTATATCAGTTTACGTTGCAGTCTATATTTAAAGCGCGACTGTAAGTCATTATTTGTAGTCTAGACAAACAGTTCTCTTATATGTGTACAGAAATAATATTTTTATATATGGGTATCCCTATTTTCTTTGTTTGTTTTAACGAATATCTTAAAATGTGTTGTTAAAACCATTATTTTACAAAAGTGGTAGTGGGTAATTAATCCAAAAACAAAATTGGAACATTTTAAACAGTAAACATTGAAAACTAAAAACCTGTCTACAGTACCTGTATATATCATTCAAGTGCGGCTTATAAGACATTGATGCTGCTTCAATAACGTCAGTCATAAACGGTTGATCCAACATTCGTATCCCAGCGATATTCGAGTTGTAGGCGACCCCCACCCCACATATTCCGTTGTCGGCCGCGCTCGACACTTCTCCCGCACATCTAGTACCATGGCTGTAAACAAAAGTCGATTTTGATTTTTTTTTTGGAAAATATGGGATTCGTTTTAGCTACGTCCAAATAGGACAACACGATAAACATTGATTTATATTTCCTGGGGAGTGAAAGAACAGAATTACCGTACAGTAGATAACACGACCAGTCATCATAAATGGAAGGATTAATTGGTACCAGAGCTATTGTGGTATGTATGAAATTGACATCAGTTTTAATACAATGGATCGTGAAAGCATTTCACTGAATTCCATTTTCACGTTCACAATAAAACAGAAATTGGCCGGTGTGAATTAAAACAAACATTGTACTAGAGATTGCTGATTGCACATTAACTGAAAACGCCCAAAAGATCGTGATAGGTTATATAAACAACCAGAATTGTTGGTTGTAATGAATGCATCAGGCCCACGGGTTTAAAGCTATATATAATTCATGTGAACTGTTAATGTGGAGTGAAAATGGTCATTAAAAAAAGAATCACCTGTTCCTTTGCTTTTTGGCTTGTAAGCCTACCTTTTTACAGTTTTATCTCTCAGGTGTATTAGTATTTAAACTCAGCACAAACAAAACTAATATTTGTACATCACTTCTGCATTTAAGCTGCGTAGGCTACGTATTTGTTTTACAGGTAATTTATTTTTTAATATTAAATGCCACGGTACTACGAGCCTTTAAATAACCGAAACCAATATTGTCAATATTTTAAGCGCTTTGAATTTCAGCCAGTTTTATTATTTGTATTACAAATTTCAAAGTGGCGATACCAGCGCACTTTAATTAAGTATCATAAGCTCGCGTATAACATTACGTTTGGGTTTAAAAGCTCTACTAAACGTACCCGCATTGATCGTAAGAAATCGGTTGATCGAATTCTGTCCAATTTATTTTTAAATTGTGTCCCATCCATCTTATTACTGCTTTAAGCGGGATTGAAATCAATGTCTAATTGCGTTGTGTGCGGGAGCAAACACAATACGAATTGACCAACTGGTTGTTTTGATTGGAAACGGATTCCAAATATTTGGCTCAATGCACATTCCGTGTTGTAACAGTTATCCTGTTTCCCGTGTCATAACGAAATTCGTTGTTTAGGGTTAAATTAAGCTAATTTTAAACAACGTTTTATTTTTTGGATTTTGGTTTAACATTTCTGGCTCAAAGTCCCCGTAATATTTACCCAAACGTATTGGATTTCAACCCAAGCGTATTTAGAGGCTGTCAATTATTGTTTTGGGAATTTGCACTCAAGGTTGTTCACCCCGACTAATTGTTACAGATGACCTTGCACAAACCACAGTTGTGACTGAGGTCGTTATTCTCAAAATGTATTGCTTTACCTGTTAAACCAGTTAAATGTGTATCGAGGATAAGGGTACGGGTCGTTGCTGCTGAAATCGTAGCTTGCTTCTGGGCTCTGAAAGGCAAAATAAGTTATCAGATGTGTGTGAAAGATAAATACGCTTTAAAGGTGGTTAAGACTTAAGCAAATCGTCATATATCTGGCGCATGCTAAATTGTGTATTGTCTGATTTAAAGTTGTACATTCTTTTTAATCTCATGTAAACCGTTGCATTATCACTTTAAAGACTATTTGCTTAGCGCGCTTTAGGCGATAATCAATGTCGTGTTTACGTGCAAGATCACCTGAGCGATATTTCTTCAAGTTGATTTTTATTTACAGTAAATCTTTTTTACGTGCATGATGAGAAAATAGCTGTAAAGTAAGCAGAAAAAACATCCGAACTTTTCATATCAGACCTCAACCGGGCCGCCCGGAAATTTTAGTCTAAAGGCTGTTTGCTTTAATGTCTACAATGAAACCTATAAAGGCTGGTTCAAACTGATTTCTACTAGTTTATGAGCTTGAATAGCGTGGTCGCGATGTAAAGTTAGCTGACAGTAAAAACGATTAACTTGGTAACGCTCCGTTGAAACTCATGGCAAGACAGATCAATGCAGGCATGCTTCGCTTAACCAAGTGGTTTCACGTAGTCAGGGAAAACAGAATTAGCTTGAGCATTGATGGATCTCTGTCAGTCGAATAACTCTTGTTGAATATATATTTTTATATGTCTGTTAACTTTTGCATGGACAGTTTAAAATAAAATTTGATCGGCTATATTTACATGTATTATGTGTGTTTTTAGATGCTATGTTATGTAATTTTTAGTTACCTATAAAGGACGTTATCAATGCTTCATAGCAAAGAATGCGTATTCTGTATCAGATATGAGAAAACTTGTAATCCGAAAACATTCGAAATCTTCCGAAACATTCCGAGTACTTTTAATATTTCAAGCTCTACTTCTGCTGCCTGCAGCTTCAGGTGCAAGAATCCAAACAGAAACGTCAACAGAGCCAGAACAACTGTTTAACACCGTTCGTTCGATGACATCCCGAATGGTGATTAGGGTAAAAGGTCGTGACCCGACACGTCACCTGACCACATATTACGTCAGAGATGGGGATAGTACGTCACACCTTGAGTTCGGTTTTCCACCAAAACATATTCGTCAACACAGAACAGGTGGGTAAAACAGTCTTTTTGTCAAATTGTTTTCTGTCACGGAAAAATATCGACACCTTGAGTAATATAACACCTGGATACCAGGTGGTGTAACATGTCCTTAATTTTATAGCCATCCATCATTAACTTAATTTAAACAAAAACCAATATTCGGGCAACTGTTCTTTGGGCACGAGGTTAGTTACTTAGCACCCATAAAGCCAATGCCTTATTGCCCTACCTATATATTAATTATAAATACCCCCAGCTTCGGCAATTGTCGTTTCTTTTTTTATGTTGACGTGATATACCTATATGTCCTTTCAACAACTGTGCTGTTCATAGTGTGCATAAAGTTCAAGTAAAAACAGCCCTGTAAGTTGGCGTTCCATTACAACAGATTGTAGAACTCAGTTCACAATTGTGTTGTTACGTCGGTCAGCTTAATCGCTGGCTAGAGATTTTGGGCAAAGCAGGATAGGATAGGATAGGATATTCATGTTTATACCCCGTGAATGGGAAAACCAAGGGGTTTAACACACGGGCAATCGTCAGATCAACTCGCGCCCATCGTCTGGTTACCGGAGCTATTGTAGTGCGTTATATATGATAGACAGGTTCCTTTAATTTGGTAGAACCCATTAAACCGCTGGGTTCAGGCAATTTTCGTAAAGTGCCTTGCCCAAGGACACAACCGACTAGCTAGCGACCAGTTTCGCACCTCGAAAGGCGACGCACTTAACCGCTAGACCAACGGGCCGGGACATCGCCTTAACCTATAGTAAATTAATAGATTCTCTATTAATTCTAAAAAAAATTCTAAAGTAGGTACAACACACTAAAATAGCCATGTTAACCCGACGGTGCGCCCGAGGTATTTTAATGATTAACCTAAGTCCCCTGAAGATTGCCCGTGTAATAACTTGGCAACCTTGTGACAACTTCACAATTTTCCATTACTTCAATTTTATATTTTATACTATTTAATCCTTTTGCAACCAAATATTGTATAAACGACCATTTAGTGGTTGCCCTTAATCAAACAAATGTTTTTATGTAATAATTCTGTTTTGTAGAAAGAATGGAATTGTTCGACACTGTTTTACAATCCACGGGCGTTCGAAAAGTGACATTACGTCATCCTTGGCATGACTTATATATGACATCAGACACTAGACATCGAATCAGATCGTGTTCTTTCGAAACAAGTACAACTGTACCGATGAACGCTTATATTTGTCCAAGCATACCGTACATATATCTGGAAACTTGGAATTCATCACGAAACTGCAATGTATCTTCTATTTCGCCATCAGGCGGCTGTGACTTTTCCGCGAAAATTCGATTTAATCGTTACTCCAGAACCGATAAAATAATTGGACTAAGTTATGCATATGTCACTGACGATTCGTGGCAACTTCAAAGTAGAACTCAGATTAGTGTTCTTACTCATGCACTCACGGTCGCCACCAAGCGTGCGTGGGTTGAAAGTGTAAACGTTTTATTTGAGCAGCAAATCAGCAGGTTTCGCACTCGCAAAAAAAGAAACCCGCGAAGGTACAGACGACGGAGGTGCGTTACCAACCCGGTTACCATACGAAATCGGTTCCTAGCTCAACTTTCTACCGAAACTCTGAAACAAAGCGTCCGCGAAGAGCTAAGAACGAACAGAGCCTGTGCACCGAATAGCACTAAAAGCCGTCATTCACTCGCGAGTCAGGTCCCGCTGTCCGAGATGGCAATCGAAGACAAGAAGTCACTGACCTGCTGCGTAGGTCATGTGGTCAGAGCGAAACTAAGAGATGCACTGATGGGACTTGCCGACACCCGATGTGTCCGAAGGTCGAAATGGGGGAAACTAAGCGAAGCAAAAAGATCTGCATTGCTAGATAGATATCTTACAGTGGCGTGGCTAAGACGAAGTACTGAAGCCGATCGGTGGCTTACAGCAATCATATCTGAGTCTCTGGAATCCAGAATAACAACGTTTTGTTTCAGTCAGGAATAAGCGAATCCTTATTTTACATGTATGTGTAAGTTACTATTCCTGATTTTCCAACGCAACACCGTATTTATAAGCAGCATATCAGCAAAGGAACTCGCGGACACCTTGACCAAATCTTGCCGATTTTATATTTCTTTACTTTGCGTATTGATTATGGAGTTTAATTCATATTGTACAATCTCAATAATAAACATATTTCAACTAGATTTTTCTACTTACATAGTTATCCCTTAAATCCGGGTGCAGATAGTCGAGTCCATCATCCATAATTGCTACAGTCACACCTTTCCCAGTGTATCCCATGTTCCAAGCGGCTTGCACATTCAAGTCTAGTCCTGGCTTACCACCAGCTTGTCCAGTATTGTTCTGTAGACAAATAAATGTTTTCATTGCATAGTTTAAATAACAATAAAATAGAAGAAAGGTAAACTTTAATTTAAATCTCATTCGGCAGCTCATATACTAAGGTTTTGAGAAGGTAAGGTTTGATTCGAGTTTACGCTCTCTTGTCCAGCAATAAAATTACATTAATTGTAAAACAAAAACAAAACATTCAAACAGTTTGCAGTTTGAAACAAGTCAAACAGTTTGATTTTCCCAATGATAAACCTCCGTGTGTCCCTGGAAAAGGCATGTACAATCGCCCACCTTAGTGAAATATAATTCGTTAAATACAAATCAATTTGGCGAAACGAACTGATGCTAAAATGTACTTACAATATACCATTGGTATGGGTACAAGGGATCTAAGCCTTGGTAAGCAGCTTTTACTTTGTTGTGGCCTCGCTTTAATCGGTCATATCCCAACAGCTGCCGCACTTTTTGCACCTATAGCAATAAATAGAAGGGAGATAAAACAACTGAGATGATTTATTTTACCTTTACCGCAGTACACTGTAAAATGAATAATTAAAACTCAATTTCGTTATTTCTATGGATTTCAAGATTAAAATTTAGCAGACATAAAATTGGCGTGAAATTATTACAAAGGAAACTGATGTAGTAATTACGAAAAACTTATAATTAACTTTAATCAATAATAGATCACATGCTTAATATAAGATGCATATATACTTTGCTTGCCGTGAAGCAATTTTGCAACGAAGTAGAATTAATTTCATGGTCGCAAAGTGTAAAATCGATTGCAAGGTGATTACTCTACTAATTCAACCTTTGGAGATAATCGAAGATTCCAAAGATAGCGCAAACTCGGTGTTTCCGACGCTGAATCTAACGTTCTGTGCCGGAAATGGTAAAGCCCGTCATCTCCGATAACCTGCAGTTGAACAACGTATAAGTCATTTTAGACAATTGATCAGCCCTGTTCGCGTCTTTTTTTTTTTAATTTTTCACAGACGCAATAGGCTCACTACTTTAACCCGAGATGCGGTAGTAGCTTTCCAATACATAAGACTTTATGTTTGCTCGGAGAATACGCGATTTCCTGTATAAGCTTTGATTCCAAGATAAAAGTTAAGGTTACATTTGTTGACCAAATTTCGTATTTCACTGAAGTTTTACGCCAATAATATTGCAAACCTATACTTCTTTGGTACTTCTGCTTTGAAAGCACAATCTCGTATAAAGAGACAGGTATTTGCGAGTGGGATTGGATACTTGAGTTTATTTCTGTCGGTGTAAGTCGGAAGTGAGGCGTTACATGACACGACATGCGTTGCAATGTCACGGATTAATAAACCAAGAGCATATTAAAGTGTACCAAGATTCTTTTTAACGCATTTGATGTAACTGATGGGTTCGACATTCGTGCAATGGCCCGTTTCATTATTTAAACCTACATGCTGAAAATAGATTCTGCATGCTTAATACAAAACTAATATTATCTTTAAACTTTGCAGCTAAGAATTACTATTTTCATCACATTTAAAAACGCATTTTATTGACTGGATAGTTAGATGTCAAGTTAGTAACAAAACAGATGGCGTCTTAGGAAACAAGGATGAAGTGACTTTGTAGTGTAAAGCTATGTCTACCGTGCTCAGTGTCGGTGAATCGATAGTGATTGATGGATTATATTTATATTAAGGCGGTGTCATAGCTATGGATCGGTCTGTCTCAATCAATTCCGACTAATGGGTTAGAATATTTGACCGAAATCCATACGTGGAAGGACACAAGGTCGGTGGGCATTTTCCAAACCGCACGTAGACTGTTGACTGCCAATCAGTCCAATTAAACAAGACAAGGCACAAGTTACCCACAGCGCTGATCAATATATTTTAATAATTCATCACCATGTCCGAACTGCATGTCATTGTCCGAATTTGGCGGTGTACGTCAAATGATAATTATTTGGGTTTATTGAGTATGGTTTTATATGCTCATATATAAATAATTAATTCCACACAAAAAACAGAAATGTGACAAGCTTGGTCTGTAACAAAATTAAGCATTATATTATATACCGAAGATATATAGTCCGGCTTGAACACTATGATGGAAAATTTAGACGTGCATCCTGCATTTAGAATTAATTTGTTTTCGTCGACTAGGAAAGCACTAGGTACATATTTGGGGTTGATGTTTAAATGTTTTTAAATGGTGGACATTATTATTTGTTGATCAGGTTTGTTAATTCATATTTCAGTTGATCAGATTAATAAAATAACACGTATTTATCGGCTCCATGTCTTTCCCTGTTCTTGACATTTCATATATGGCCATATTGTAATGACCATTTCTTTATCGATATCAAATATCGATCGGATTAAGAGCTATCTATCGTGTTGTATTGAATACGACGGTAGAAATGATACCTTGAGGTGTAGATTATACGACCCTTTATTGGGATGGATTGTATGTAAATTCATATCCACTCCATTAGCAAACCTAATACAGTTGTTTCATGTTCACATTTAAAAAAAACATTATACCCATTAATAAATACAATTTTAATAATTGTGTGGTAATATGCGGTATACTACCACGAATTACCGCATATTTAAGAATTGCGTTATTGCGGTTATCGGTACAAAACAGAAATTCATATAGCTTTTATAAGCTGTGTTCAGTATATTGGCCTTTCTAATTAATGTTATTTCTTCCTTTACAATAAAATTAATATAAATCACTAACAACGATTTACATGTCAACTAATATATACACGTCATGTATTGATGACAATGTGTTTCAGTATATTTATGTTCAGTTTAAGACATTAAAATCTGGGCGCCCACTGTGAACCGTGTTACACTGTGTTTACCAAGCAAATCTTTAAAGAAAAGGAAACGCCTTAATGTCAAACAAAGGTCTTGGGCGTTATACTGATAGACTTTAATACTAAACTTATACCTGTACATAATGTGTTTTGTAGTCTATGTGCTTACCGTTCCGCGGTTTTCAAATCCATGTCTGGCTGCAAGCCAGTCCGCATGCGCTCTCTTTGAACCTTGGCCAGGAGCGTTTATAGTTACAAGAAAATCGTTGGTGTAAATTCGTCTTTTCGTCCCCGAAACAAACGAGGCTTTGGAACGAATCGCGGCGAACTCACTTTCCCAGCTGAGCACCGATATTAGTAAGAAGTAATATAATGCTCTTGATATAAATCGGGCTGGAAAGCCACAGTGCGTAAGAGCCATTCAAACTGGCTGTTATCTAACTTCGTATCTCTGTGCCACGATATCAATATATTTCATAAACTTTTTTAAAAATCTTATTTTCCCTGATGATAATACACAGTAGTTAGTTAGCGCCTAGATTGTTTATTGAATTCTACAAACGTAATGCAAGACAAATTTCAAGTAAATACCTTACCTAGCCTCACTACTAGCCACCACTATTTCTTGCAATAAAAAGTTGCCTGCTACAGTAAAGTGATTAAATAAAATTATAATAAACTGTTTAAAAACACCAACTAAGTTAAATATCAACAACCAGTTACTTCTGACGCGGGGAACACACAACGGTGAATGTGTGCTCATAATATGTCTTCCTCTCTAAGGTCAAGCTTTATACGTCTTGCGCCCATAATCGATAACCAGCCTCAGAAAAAATCTATTTCGGTTGAAAAAAATAGCGGGTCTCGATTGACGTAGCAGTGACGTAACAATCCCAATATTCAAGCTTTTTCCCTGCTTGCTTTATAATCGATATGTTTGTTTCTCATTTATCAAGCGTTACCGTATACGAATTTATACATCCGTTTACGTTAATGACTGAATGGACAGATGTTTGAAACTCAATGACGTTTAGTAGATTTCAAAACATTTTTGAGTATTCTTTAACTAAATCTGTCTTTCCCTATTTATATAAAAAAATATCTATAAAAAAAGAAGAAAAAAAGCTACCTGAACTCACTTCAGCTACCTGAACTCACTTCTTTAAACTATCTCACTTCAGTTAATGAAATGTTAATACCAATGGACGTGACGTTGTCCTTGCTCCTTTTCAAGTGAGAATTGTGCAATATCAGCTGCAGTAACCTTAATTACGATGCTCGCTTTCAGTCATACATTATTCATGACTGCATTATAGCATTGGTCAGCCAAGCGGAACGAGGTACCTGTTGCAGTTGTTATTTCTCCCTCGGGATTTTGCTAAAACGACTTTACGCGTGTATTTTACGAGTTGGCGATTCTTAAAGCGTTATCGATTGCTGGCGCCTGCATTGGATTTTTAGTGACACACAGGTATGTGCCTGGCACACATGTGTTCAATTTTTTGTTTTAATATTTTTGCATTGTTTTGGCAAACAATGGATTACTGACATCGGTTATTGGAATGGTTTGATTTAAGGCTTATATGATTATATTATGAGAAATGTCAGAAAAACACCAAATCTACAACTGACAGATGATTGTGATCACCACAAGACAGATGACAAATCAATCACCTCGTTGCTTACTAATGAAAGCGATTGGATCGACACTGGGCGGCGAAAACGTGTTTTTTTGTATTTCTTAAGCTGCGATGGGCGCATCAGTACGGTCGAGTGGCCGAATGGTTAACGTGACCGATACATATACCGACTACCTACTATACAAAAACGGTCTAAGTGACGATATCAGCATGGTTTCGAAACTTGGCTTAGTAAAAAAAATGGGCGCATCACGTGACCGTTTTTAAATACACAGTCACACTGAGTGTTAGAATGTGACTTCACATAAATTTTTGCTTAAAAAGTGGTTAAGTCACACTGAATGTTAGAATGTCCTCACATATATTTTTGCTTAAAAAGTGGTAAAGATCAAGCCTTGAGCAGCACCCTGTTTATAACCTTAGTCCTTTAGCCACAGCCAAGTGATCCGAATAAATATACTAAAAGGAAATTTGCATGTACAAAACCTACGTATGTAAGTCTATAAGCTAAAAAAACTTCGAAAACTGCTACATTGTAAAGTACATCATTGAAACTACGATGATACATTTTAATACTTTGGTATTGTTTGGTGTCCCAATACTAAAAGTAAACTGAAATAGATCGGCAAGTATATTCTTTCCATCACCTGTGGTTTGTCTACTGCCCTCTAGATAACAAAGGAATATACCTAAACAAAGTTATAACTTATTGTAAAGCTTGTAAGCACGATTCCTTTATTTTTCCGCAAAACGTTTTTTTAAACTAGAATATGAATGAATTGGTTGCTCTTAGCATTTCTCATTACCCTTTTCCAATCTGGTTTACCGGGCTCACTTTTAGTCCAATAGTGGGCTTGGTACTGCA
>CH002871.1:47342-60316 GCA_000149265.1 Ciona savignyi
GAATTTATCACTCAACATTTTGGTTTCTGCCTATCTAGACCATGTGTCTTAGAAATGACAAAGTTTCATTGCGATTCCATTATCTCTTCTGGTATATGTCGAGTCGACACGCCATGACTGTCAAGCTTTTGACTAAAAATGAAAAAAATGAGGCAAAAACAATATAGTTATTAGTTTCCGGATTATATGGTTCAAGGTTACATGATAGTAATGAGAGATTCCTTTAAGTTACAATTTCAGATAGAAGACATGAAAAAAAGAGTTATCACAGTCAGATTGGTGTTTACCATTTTTTGTCTGTTACAGTGTGTAGTATGTATGTGTGATGTAATTAGGACGTTTCTACGGTTTTGGACGTTTTCTACTGTCTAACTAGATAGTGGATAGTTTAATCCAAGACATGGTTGTACTTTCCATGTTCATTTTGACTGCCTAATTTCATGGTTATGTTGTAGTGCATGTAATTGACATTAAACCCTTGTGTTTGATTAGGTCATTTTATAATAAAGTATAATGACATACCAAAATATCTCCGGCAACTGAACTGCAGTTAAAAAGGCTATTGTAACAAATGCTGTGTTATATAAGCTGTCCTTTTACCATCCTATTTTGGAAAATAAGGACAATCTTGCATAGTTCAGTTTATTACTTCTTTGATATTTAAGTATTCAAAACGCATAAACTTAAAATCAAAACAAACCTGATCGTTTTAGACCTTGTGCCAAATCTCGTTGCTGCGTAACAGGAAAAAGAAGATCAGTTGATGCTCCCATGACTAATGTTGGACATTTTATACGGGCAAGACCAACTGCATTCTCGTTGTAAAACTCATCAATATCAAATAAGTCCATTGCCTGAATTTTTAACAATTTTGTATAAGTTTAAAGCTTTAGAAGATGAGTTAAACAATTAAAATAATCCTTATTATTGTGCAAAGAAACAAAACATGTGCTTTATAAAAATTGTTGCATAATGCTATGAAATTTTGTAATATTTTGTTAAAATTGCAATTTTATGGATATTGCAAATTTTAACAGTTTAAAACACAAGAATGTTCTTGTTACCTTTGAGATGTATAGTAAGGAGTTAGGATCAAATTTGGTTGCAAACTGCAGTCCTTGGTATTCAATATATTGTTCAATTTCAAAATTATGGCATAAAGATGGCTCCTCCCCGGGTAATTTTAACCTTCCAAATCGCTTCTCCCATTCAACACCACTTCTGTAGGTAAGCGTTGCTATTTCTCGTGCCAGTTTCATGCCTTGTAAAGGGTAGGTACCCGTGTAATAGTGTCCAACATTCCAGTTTGGATCCTCCATTATAGAACGTCGCTGTAAGTAGCGCAAAGCAATTGAGGTAGGATGCGTTTTTGCACATGCCGAAATCGAAACAACTCTGTAAAGCATTTGTCATTTAGTACTTTGGTTTAGTTAATTATATATTAAGCTTTTTTACACTGAACGAACATCAAAAAAAGAATCTGAGCACAAAGCTGTTTATCATATTTGTAGTTATAGCAGATACATATCTACCAAATTAAACAGTTCATTTTTGTATAGAAGATATGTCGCAATTTACATACAGTACAAAGTTTGAAACACATTTACCTTGCAACCCTGTCTGGATAGAGACTAGACATTGCAACTGAGCACATTCCTCCTAAAGAGGAACCAACAGCTGCATACACCTGGAAAAATTGAACGTAATAACTGTTATGCTATAATCTAATAGTGTCGCTTATAAATCCACAAAGCTAATGGTTGTATGTTTGAAACCAGCCTTGTTCTTCAAGGGATATTTAGCATTGGGAAAACTATTTAAAAGCGGTTACTACTCTTAAATCGTCTGGGTTGTAATAACAAAATAGAAATAACTTCTCTATTGTACTAAATGCAATTTTCTGTAAGTACTACAGCAAGTCAGCAACAACATAAGTTATATAAGGTAACACTGCATAAATCCTTATATATGTTCTGCCAGGATGCCACTTGTTAGGATTCAAATGACACATCCAACCATGGGTATGAGCAGAAGCGTTTCTAGATGCTGCAACACAGTTGCCAGTCTGCTGTTTTAAGTATTGTTGCAGCAGCGATTGGGCACTGGTATTTTATTTTCATGCACCGCTTTTTTTTAAATGTAAACTTTATTTACCTTCTCTATTCCAAGGTGGTTAAGGAGATGCATTTGAGCCTCCACCATGTCTTTAATGCTGACCATTGGAAAGTGGGTGCCATAATGTTCACCGTTAAGGGGATTTTTTGAAGATGGACCTCTGAAATTATAAAAATATTGGAAATCTATAAAAATAATAATAATTTTGTATACAGAAACAAAAATCCATTGATTTATTATGATTTTCCCCAAATTTACAGACATTTGTTTTAGATAGTAAAAATGTACGTCCAAAAATTGCTAATAAATAACATTAGAAAAAGATCATGTTAAAAGGAATTTAATTTGTTTCTGAGCCAAATATTTTTTAACTAAAATTTCAACAAAATCGATTTGTCAATTGACTTTTATTTTACTTACGTTGTGCCATAGCATCCTCCTAGTTGATTAGCGCAGATGACATAGAACTTATTAGTGTCCAAAGGTCTGCCGGGGCCGATAAATTTCTCCCACCAGCCTGGTTTCTGATTGTCCTAGTCAAACACAATGAGTTTGAACAGTAGTAACTATGACACAGCACTAGGCAATTCAAACAATTACATAACAAAATTATTAAATGTGTTAATGATAAACTGGTAAACACTTCAGTTTCTAAAATCAATTTGCGTACTCACATCAACGAAACAAGTGATATCTATGTAAATAGAATATTTGCTTTCTTTGACGTAGGTACGCAATTGACCTGTATGTTATGTAAACGGAAAATTAAAATTGACATTTTCGAAAACAGTTTTTATCTAATATTATAACCTGTGATCAACATACCATTATAATAAATAATTTCATACCTTTTATAAGATTGAACTGTATGTTAAATACAATGGTATAACGACATATTAAATCATTGGGTAATATTCTGTTTGGCATTATACCTTTTGACTTGCAGCATGAGAACTAGCAGAGAGCCCAGTAAAAAGCAAAACTGCATTGCTTGCGTCTTTGTTTAATTCTCCCCATGTTTCATATGCAACCTATTAACCAAGAAACTAAACAATTATCCAGGTTACACATAAACATCACAGCTGATTTGACACAAACCTCAATCTCAGGAAGAACTCCTTCGTTGTATAAGAAATAAAAAGCTTGTTTGTGGTGGTATACCTTATATCCACCATCAACTTTATGGTAGGTGGGTTCTGGTCCATCTTGAAACCTGTCAAAATAAAATAATATTTAATTTTGGCTCATTTGATATATTTGTTTTTATTTTAATAGAGAATAAAAACTCATTTTATATTTGGTCATTAATGAATACACAAAACTGTCAAAATTTAAAATAAATGTTGACTTTTACATGTTTAAAAAATGGTCAATTTATGATCGTTTAAAAAATATTTACACTTGGTCTAAGACAAATAATATTAAATGTGTGTAGCAATTTCGTGTCTCAATTTTGAGCGTCCTGTAACGTATAAGTAAATTAACATTAGCACAATAAAATGCACATCCTTACCTTCGATTGAGGCAAGGAAAATTAAAATTACTGCCTCGAAATTCAACTTCTTTTGGAGGTGTTTTAATTTGCTTTAGGGCTTTGTAATCAGCATTTGTTAGTTTCGTGAATGAAGTCTGCACATCAGAAAACTTCTCAACAGTGGCTCCTTTTGAACCAAATGACTTGTGTGTGGTATGAATGCAACACCGGTATTCAAAATCCTTTACTCCAGAACCACTCTTTATTGAGCCTATAACTTTACCAACAGTAATTGGCCTAAATAATTTTTTCAGACTCATTTTCTAAAAAATATTAATTTTTCATTGCTTTTAATCAATATTAATTTGTGTCAACAGAGTTACTGATTATGTATTAGTAATAATACCGTTTACGTTATGCCAAAATTTAAGATTAATGATAAAACAAACAGCCACTTATTTTTTCTGCGCATCAAAAAAATGAGGTCTGTTCACCAATACTAATAGTATACTGCTATTAAATAGAAACATCTGGCCAACATTTTGAACAAAACAATGGTTAAATAAAGCGGGTATTAAAACATATCAATAATGACTACATAAGGTAATTTTACATCACCTTAACAAACGAGAAATTTAATAAAACTACAAACCGACGTTTAAAAAATAGATTAACACTCCTTAAAGTTTAAGACTGCAGTTTTCTCCTTTTTAGATAATAAAATGACTAATCTCACCGGGTGCAAGAATCTCACGAATTTTATTCCTGACTCGGCAATAACAAACAACAGCAGATATTTGCAAGTCATGATGACTGTGCCGACTGCGCAATGACGAATAATCTATGACGAAAGACAATTGTATAAATACATATACCACTAACTTTAATGTTATCAAAACATCCGTGGTACTCGAATTTAAACAAAAAAAAACAACTTTTTTCAATTTTTATCCAAATCAAAAGAGACTTAAAATACGTTTATTATAAAAATACGACTTGTAAACGTATTTCTTTTCATATCAAGCTGCCGGAATTTCGCTATCTTACGTGACCTCTTTATTGTCAGTTTTACATATGCAAACATTGACACGCATAATACGTATGACAGCGGCGTGGTACATAGCATGTGGTGCTTGTGGGCGAAATGGAAATTCACAGCGCCTTGCAACACTTTGGTTGTTAGTTAAGCGATTCACATTGGAGAATAATTGTGCAAATTATACAGCGAATAGTAAACTTGTTCTGGTTTTGGTTATAGAGTAGATGTTTAATATTTTATTCCAAAACAATATTTCATAACGCATAAACCTGTGTGGTCAGGTAAATCTAATGCTGAATTTGTAATTTTAAGTTTTATTTCTCATGCGAAAGGTAAATTAACAAATGAACTTGGTTAACAGCTTCGTAGTCAATAAAATAATCACTCTTTACGCCCACCGTGAGAACTAACCTTGTCTTTGGTCACTTGCGTGTTGTTTGTCCACGTGTTTGTCCAATTTGTTTATCTGTGGGTTAAACAAGTTTGTAATTGTTTGCTTTTACGTCATACATTTATTTCCTGTATACAATCCAGAGCAAGGCCAGCACTACTTAAGATGCAAGCGATTGCAGATTAAGCGATTTCTAAAAGCTCGATTTAAGGTTGTCCCACGGAGCATATATATTTGATTTTAAGTTTGGACTCAAAAATGTAATAATTATATGCCCGTTTTTTGACATTTCAACACCCATATTTTTAGATGGCCGACGTTTTTTGATAGCCGATATAGGACTGAAAAACAAAATTTATATTCCAAAATTTTGACAGGAAATAGAAGATGTATAAAATAAACTTACTTGCAAAACACAATTGAAATATGATAATTAGTTTACCAGGGCCAAAAATTCGTGCAAGTAACTCACGTGATGCACTCAGTGATTGTCGTGATTACTCATGTGACGCACGTCGTACGAGTAAGAATTTAATCTGGCAAAAAAATAATACAAGTTTACTGCGACCGTTTTCTATTTAACTGCTGTATACCGTTTTTTTATACATATGGTGCGTCCAAATACTGAAGTATATATATAGCATCATAATGTCACATTGTTATAATACCAAATTTAAACACTTGTTACGTTATACAAACCACAGATGCAGCCATGTTCACTCGCCTTACTCGCGTGAGCTTCAACACGCGAGTAAATTCTATACTCGCCCGAAATTTGATGGATTTTTGTCCATGGTTTACCCTATGAAATTTACTGTAAATATATAGAAAATATAATACAATATTACGACATTAAAAAATGAAAGTTATTTAAAATCAAGACTAATCGAATGAGAACTTAAATACGAACATAATAGGCGAGCTCCGCATCTTTCGTCGTTTTCCCGTATATACCGTAAAACCATTCATTGAACCTCCAATAGAGGCCACTAAACGAAAGTGTTAAAATAGAGATGGCGTATAACCAATTAAGACCTCTATGAACGGCAGGATGTGACGAGTGGTACCCTCCATAAATCAGTGTTTTTAAACGATTTGGCTGCGCGCCGGTGTTCTCGTTTAGCTGTAAAGTTTTGTAATCGTGAAGCAGTGCTTTGTGAAATAAAGGTGTTGATTGTGCATCTGCTAGCTGTTTTGTAGGGAAAAAGTTGCCGATGTACGAAGGGGTATGGGGCTCAAAATTTTTAAACAAAATTTTGTGGGGTTTTGAGTTTAGGGGTCAGATCCAAGCTTTAATTTTAAATTGTGAAAAAATCTAAGACTTCCTATGTCTGGATTTTGAGTGACAGTCGTTTTTGTGAGGTCAGTTTGCATTGGAGAGATAGGAAGAATAATTAGTTGAACACCTCCTAGAGCGACGCCCTCTTCATGAACGCCACCTCGAACAGAACGCCATAGAGGAAAAGAGAAAGGTTAAAACAAGCGCAGTGGCGCACAAATAGAGGTTTTACGATAAACGCAACCCCACTCATACCAATGATAAGTCTGCTTTAACGCCCCTTAGTTACCGGGAGAAAATGTCCAAGTGGGATAAATATGTTAAAGATGTTAAATAATATGTATTTTATATGGAGTAGGAAATTACGGATGAGAGAAATGAATTCCTGACAGATTACAGTATACAAGAAGCCGTATTTCGGCACTAACACATTTGTTAATAGATGGTGAAATAGGATAGTGAAATATTCACTACAAATTTTGAAGGAAGTGTTAGGATAGGATATTCATGTTTATCTCCGTGGATGGGAAAACCAAGGGGGTTAACACACGGACAATCCGGCCCGTTGGTCTAGCGGTTAAGTGCGTCGCGTTTCAATCGAAAGGTTGCCGGTGCGAAACTGGTCGCTAGATAGTCGGCTGTGTCCTTGGGCAAGGCACTCTACGGACATTGCCTGAACCCAGCAGATTAATGGGTTCTAACAAATTGAAGGAAAGTTTCTATCATATACAACACACTGCAATAGCTCCGGTAACCCGACGATGGGCGCGAGGTTATCTGAAGATTGCCCGTGTGTTAACCCCCTTGGTTTTCCCATTCATGGGGATAAACACGAAGATCCTATCCTATCCTATCGTCAGATCACCACGCGCCCACCGTCGAGTTAACGAAGGTATAGTAGGGGAAGAGTGGGTAAAATGGGCCCTTTAGTTGCAAATCGGATTTTTTACTGATATAAAGCCCGCTGGACTTAAGTTTTTCATGTGGTGTCACCTAATACCAAAGTGTTCACACATAACATGTTAACTTTCTAATAATTTTTTTTAAATATATTTTATCAACAAAGAAAAATATTTCGTTAGTGGCCCATTTTAGACAAGGGTGTAGTCTAAAATGGGCCCCGGCTCGTTTTCGATATTAACATTTCGCTAGATAGCAGTATCAATATTCGCTTCCCATATAAACAATGTTATTACTTTTCTTTTTATGATGTAGCTTGTTTTTTTTTTAATTTAACACTTTGGATTACTGCAATTACTTTTTATTTAATACCCAGTTACTAGTATACTAATGCAATAACACCTTGCTACTTTAGTGGAAGCATAACTATCAATTCATGTTATTAATAGCATTTAGAAAACCCGTTTAGTTTATTGTGAAACACATAATATGACTGTTAGTGCTAAGTCTAGCCCTTTAGTACTGTTAATGCTAAGTCTAGCCCCGTTAGTTACCAAATGAACACAGGGGGCCCATATTAGACAGGTGCCAACATACGACTTAAAATCTCTATAAAAAATTCTTTAAAAAAGAAGTTTTATTACTACCAGTAAAAGTAGGTCTAGGCTGTATAGTTCTATTTAACTACAGTAAAAGTTATTTTAGTATTTGATCTTTTCTATTATATATTAGCAGAAAACAAAAAAATGCAAATTTAGATTCAGACCTTCTCAAACCGAAATAACTACAGAAAACATTGAGTTTGGTGATTTCACGCTTAAACTTCGGTTTGGAGATTCCATAGTTTGATATACTGACACTGGTTCTGGCAGCAAATTTTATTCTTCAAAATATATTGAAAATTGGAGGGGGCCCATTTTACCCACGTGGCCCATTTTACCCAGTTTTCCCCTATGTTGTGTACGATAGACACGTTCCTTCAATTTGGTAGAATCCATTAATCCGCTGGGTTCAGGCAATGTATGTAAAGTACCTTGCCCAAGGAAACAACCGTCTAGCTTCCGAACAGTTTCGCACCATTAACCTTATCAATAGTGACTACTAAGGTAATTTTACATCTTCTTTTTTTTTACCGAGCGAAGTTTCGAACCCATGGTGGGCTCGTCACGAGGACCGCTTTTTGTATAAGAGTCGGTATATGTTTCGGTCGCTTTAACCATTCGGCCACACGATCGTGTAAGTTTACGTCACCTTAACAAACAAGAAATTAATAAAAAATAGGTGTTAGTTTGACCGTAGTGCCATCTTGTTTAATAAATGTCTCGGAAAGGGGTTATTTCCCAACGTTAAATATTTGTCCATTTCATAGAAATGTTATGCAACACCGTAACGTCTGCTCGAAGCCGCGTAATGTAACCTTCTGTCCAAAGTCCAGATTACAGGAAAAATCAATAAAAGGTAAGAAAATAGAACATATACCTAAGATGAGATTTAACCTTCCAGAACCAGACCAAGTAATTATGAAAAAGGCGTGCCATAATACGTAATTCTTTGATATTTTGCTGATAATGTTTGGTAAGTTACATTAGCCTATTTTCCCACAAGAACATTTTTTAAACACTAGTCGAAATTATTGTTTTTTTTAGTATTTTTATGGGTTAGGCCCGTGTTTCGTGATTTTGATTTTCACCTAAAATAACCTATTATTAAGAGATTTGTTAGAATTATAAAACAAACTGTCATTTATTACTGTGTTTTTATATCTTTTATTGTTTTAGGTACCGAAATTCAATTATGTATATGTTATTTATTATTGTTAACATGGAAAAGAGGGAAAAACTAAAGAGAGGAAAAGTAGGAAGGAAGGAAACTGCACACAAGAATGAATATTAGGGCATTAAAGTCAGTTTTAAACATGGGGTTAGTAGAGTTAGGGTTACTTATGGGGTTGAGATTACTTTTTAGCAAAGGGTTAAAATTATTGCTATAGTTTTGGTTAGCAGTTTTCCCTCCTTCCCTCCCTTGAGTGTTGCCCTGTAAAAGAAACTGTTAGCTGGTTAGCTTGGTGGCACTGGCGTCGATTCCCGGGGTGGCAGGGGTGGCATGCCACCCCAGTAAAAAAATGCGGGGTGGCAACATACAAAATATACCATACTTGCCACCCCAGTTTTTTCACTCATTACGGTATTTTTTTACAATGTGTTTACTGTAAAAAAATAATTTGTAGCACAGAATCATAAAAATCGCGACCTTAAATAACACTTAAGTTCATTATTATTTCGAAATGTTAATAAATTTCACCTATACATAACACCATTCACAGGTCGATTGTTTGATTGTCAACGTAATATACGCACCATTCACACGTCGATTGTTTGATTGTCAACGTAACATACGCACCATTCACACGTCGATTGTTTAATTGTCAACGTAATATACGCAAGCATTCACAAGCTGATAGTTTGATTTTTAACACAATATTATCTTTAAGCAGTACTAAATAATCGTAAAATCCGGAGGTAAGTTTATTCTAATTTAGGGCGACACCGCGCTAAAGTGCGTTGGACAAGAGCCAATTGCGCAATAGTAGTCTGTCAGCTAAGGCACATGGCAAAAACACTTAACCGACATTGTTTAATTTGTAATCTCTCTATTATATGAAAATACAACACATAACAATAGCTCCAAAAAACTACAAATTCTGAATCCAACGTCAATGTTAGAATAGTAGAAAGCATCTATCTAGTTTGGACTGGATAATAATTTCAAAATAATACAGGACTACACTTTAAAAGAAAAAAATTACAATAATACCGAATGAGGAAATACATGCGATTGCCAGACACGCGCTCCATATATTTATCTAATTAAATTTGCCGAATTGTCAACTTAGCAAATCGGGTGCAACAATCAAAGCGACGTAGCCTCTCGGAGATTTGATTGACAGCTGGCTGCTGGCGTAATTGAATTTAAGTTTCGAGTTTTGTGTTAGAACGTTGTAATTTGATAAAAACTTAATAAAAGTGCCGCCGTGCGCTTTGAAACTATTTTATTTATATTTTGACAGTTTTTTGCAATTAGAAAGTGATCTAAAAAAACCCACGGCATTTTTTTGCCGTGGGCTTTAGTTATTTGGCAAAAGTCCACGGCAATTGCCTTTTGCCGTGGCGAATTTCGAGGACTGCGTATTAAAACCAAAGTTATACTAAGTATCGTAACGTAACCGTTTTAAAACTATAGCCTATGTTAAACCGACCGATATAACTTTAGATTATATTTATACATGCTAAACGAAATGTCAAAATACAAAATTATTTTAACTCGCCGGTATCCATCTTAGATTACAAATTTGTTATTGTACAAATTGTTTCTAAAATAAAATAGCCACCGTTATCTTTATAAATCCATTTCTCGCCCTCTGCCGTTACCTGAAAATCACATTTCAAAGAAACACCTCCCTATTATCTTACATTCGTATCGGCGATTGTGGCGTGGGTATGAGTCATCTAAAAGAAGCACGCGGATTCTCCGTTCGGCAAGGGGCGTTTAATAGAAGTACATGGAGGGGCAAATTAACTTTAACAATTGAAAGTTGTTTGTGCCTTACTAAATAAAGTCGGTTTGGACATCGTTTTGGACTTGGATAGTAATAAATATTTTTTTTCGTTATAACACTCTTGTGTTTTTCACGTTGTGTTTTAAATTATTTTCCAATAAAAACGAAAAAATCCTCAAAAGCCTCAAATGACAGCATGTAAATCGAAAAAAAGGCCCGGAACTTCTTTCAATGTTAATATTTATATCCATCCATCGTCGCGATTAAAACAACGTCAACGTTATTCTATATAAATAAGGGGCTTTCCACACATTCGAATGCCGACGTGTTTGTTTTATCTTGCCGCCTGCGGTTGCCGACGCAATCTTCCAAATAATTAAATAACTTCCAAATAATAAGACGAATCTGTAGTGCTATAAAGATTATACATAGTGATTCACTAATAGGGAACGATTCGTAGCGATTGTGCGAAGTCGGCTAATTTTTGCCTGTTTAAAAGTTGGTTACAGCTAAATAAATTTATGCCGTCTTGGCGCCACCCCAGTTTTCGTTTACAACGCAAAAAAATCGACGCCTATGCTTGGTGGGTTAGTGTGTCGTCTTTTAGTCAAAGGATTGCAGAAACAAAAATGTTTGCTAGCTAGTCAAATTTGTTCTTGGCAATGCACTTACATGACTTGAACCCACAAGAATAGTAGGTTCAGCTAAAATAATAGGAAAATATCATTCATACACAACATTACTGTGGGGACCTGACCATAGAAAGGTAATCTGACAATTAAACATGTGATTATGCTCTCTTACTTATTTGTGATCTAATCTGATGATTACCAATGTGATTACGCTTACGCACCCAGCATTTCGTCATTTACTGGGATAAAAAACATGAATAATCATATCGTTTATTCATAAATTAAAAAATATTAATGTGTAAATTAAAAAATATGGAAGTGCTAAATCAATTTTCAACAGAATATTGAATATAAGCTGTGCGGACTGTAAAATGACCAGCTTTGGATCTGTACCAATGGATAAGGTTGAAGCAAAGGAGGAAATTTACAGACTGAAATGTCAGATACTTGAAAAACACTGCAGCGAACTTCAAGAGAAGAACAACCTCACATCATTTCATGTTTTGCAAATGGAACATATCAACACAAGACTGTTACGAAAGCGCAAAATTTTGCTTAACAAACTAAATAGTCACAATGACAATTATAAATACGCAAAATTAAAATTTATAACAGACGATAAAAATGACATTCCTAGTAATTTAACAGCTTCTAACAAGGAAAAAAACATTGAAGAAGCTGCTCCGATGGCTGATGATTGTAAAAATGTATCAAAAGTTTGATAAAACTAACTATGTGGTTACACCGGGCAGGTTGTAGATTTTACTGTACCTCTTCCATGCTTATGTTTACATTCCTGGGGGTGGTTGCCGGCCCCCAGACTCCACTTACCACCAGTCCACCAGAACAACCTTAACGAATATAATGTAAAATTTTAATTTGAGTTATATTCCTTTCTAATTTGCAGAAGTCATCTTTTCTAGAGTGTTAAAATATACTTGCAGCTTGACAGCTTGATGGTTCAATCTACTTGTTTAGCCATTTTTCAAATTAGAGAATAAATCGAAATTTACTCTAAATAAATTAGTGACTAAAGTCATCATTTGTGTCAAAAAATACTATTATCGGAAATATAGTATTGGGAGTTCTAAAATATTTTAAATTAATGAAATCTAGTAAAATGGCCTTCTTACTTATTTGAAAATATTTCATCTTTCTAATATAACTTTTTCACATAGGCTATCCATAATGCAACAAAATTTATTTTTAACGATTTGTGTTTTATCGCATATTTTTGGTTGCCCATACCAGGTTTACTGATACACAAAAGAGTCGCAATAATTTACCTTTGTTCTTTTTTAGGTTAAATAAGATTTATATAGTACGTTGTCAAAAATGATTGAATTATCTCCTGCCACAGCCTTTATAACCGGAACCGTTTTATATTCTGCATATTACCTATCACATTATGGAAAGGTGGGCTTTCAGTGTTTCATTATTTTTAATTATTTTTTAAATTACAACATTTAATTATTTTTTCTCCAAACAGAAACCAGATTTGTATAAAAAGAACGGCACAAGATTAAGTTCATTCGTTGATAAGCATGTGCCAACTTTAAAAAGTAAGTACTGGTCATTTTTCTGGGTA
>CH002871.1:60416-78378 GCA_000149265.1 Ciona savignyi
CAAAGTGTTGAGTATACAAGGTTATCTTAATGTTAAATTTACCAAAAAATACGTAAACAGTTGTTGTAAAAATACTACACCTATATTAACTATACATAACAATATTAGTGGCCCTAAAACATCTTGCAAAGGAATGGATGTTAAAGTCTTATGTTCTTAATTGTTATAAAATATTACTGGACACTAATCTCTTACTCCCCCACACACCACATAACAACAAAATTTCCACTAATAAATGCAACACAATTGTAATTCCTCCAATAACTCAATCTTGGTATTGAACTATCTATTCATACTTACATTAGGAGTTGCAAGTGACTTTCATAGTGAATCACCATGATTTTAATTAGGTCCATTTCTCCAATCCAGAGATAGATGGGTAACACGTTAGTACACGGTATATAATATATTTCAAAATGTTTTTTTCTTCCGGGTTATTCTATTTTAACTTTTCCCTATGCGGATTTATACCACTGTAGCTGCAAATTTGACTGTCCCAAACTTCAAATTGTTATCTTAATTCCCAGGGAAGCAATACCGACCCCAGATGGCGGACAATTCACATTAGCATGGGCTAATAATGAGAATGTAAATAACAACAATTTGCCACTTGTTGCTATACTACCTGGTTTGGTGTCCACCAGTAAAACAGGCTACATTCAAAACATTGTTGATGCTGTTGTAAAGAAAGGCTACAGAGCTGTAGTTGTGGTTAATAGAGGCCTTGAGCTTCCGTGTTTGGTACGTATTCCAGTTATTGTTCAAAGCCATCTTTAGAACATTATTAGTTTTTACATACTTGGTTATACACCACATGATGTAAAGTTATGGTGTAATGAACCCTTTCATCACTTTTATTAATAAATAAATATTATATTATTATGATATAATGATATAGTAACATGCACAGTTAAACATGATGGTATCGTGTACTTTTGACTATGGTACAATAACTGTTTTTGGCATGTAAGTTTGTTTGTACCTCTGCAGACAGGCAAAGCTTTCTGTGCAACACACACCAGTGATTTTGAGCAGGCTATGAGCATAATAAGGCAACGGTATCCAGACACACCAGTAATGGCTATTGGAATATCTCTTGGCAGGTAATCTTGTCATAACCTGGTTAGAATATAAACATTTGTTATCTCTTCATTATTAAAATGGATCTTACCTGATAATAACAATAAAATTATATCCTGTAAAATACTTCAGAATTGTTGACATTGGAAATGCTTACATTCACTGACCAGTTTGGGTAACATAGAGGTGGAGTATGTTGAATATAAAAGAAATTTCTATGTTTTTACCATTTTACCGTTTTCTGACATACTCAGCAAATGAGCTGCAGCCTAAAAAATATCCTATAATAGCCCCCCCCCATGGTTTAGATATTAAACCAAAACCAGTACAATGCATTATATTATTTGGTATAGCCTTTACTACGTTTTTGTCTTTTTAATACTGTGTGTTTTCTCCCACAATGTAACTTTCAACCATCACAATTTGAAATCCTATCAATTTACTATATTACACAGCTTAATTTTGGGGAGATATCTTTCAATCAAGCAAGAACGAAGTGACCTGCTAGCTGCCTTTCTATATTCCTGTCCATTTGACACTGTTCAGGGATCAGCAAGCATTGAAAAATGGGATAATTGGTTGCTCTACAACATTGTGCTCACTAATAACCTTAAGCAGATCTATATTAGGTGAATGGTTCGTTAATAACATGGCGGGTTTACATAAATACCCTTTAATCACCTTATACCTCCTGTCAAACAGTATCAGCTGTTACATAAATTTTTGGTAAAAATACACTGTTCTTTACCATCTTCAGCAAGTGAAGACAAGTTTATTCCACCCTGATAGTTATGTGCCTGAAATGGAAAACACAAGCTTTCATTGCATAAGTTTTCACATATTTAAACTATTGTTCTTTTACAGACATAAAGAGATGTTTAAAGATATCGTTGACCACTCCGAGGTTATGAGCTCGCGAAGTATACGTGAAGTGGATATGCACTTCACCTCAAAGTTGGTAATAGATCTCTTTAAATCAATGTTTTTTTGTTTGCCTGACATTCCTTAATGTAAATGTTTCGCTTATTTAATAGATTTTCTTGGACTTTCTTTTCAAAATGCTTATTTAATACAGTTTCTTGCACTTTCCTTTTAAAAACATTACATTAATGTTACATCTATACAATGATTAACTATGGTTTTTGACATTGCTCGAATGCCAGGTAGCTTTTATCCATTTCTGTAATTTGTGTCTAAAATTTTTTTCAATAATGGTATTTACCTAACTGGGTGGACGTGATAACCTATGTACGTTTGGGGTTTAAGAACAAACAAGGTAAGTTCAGTGTAGGTAAACACGTTATAATGAAACACACACCCTCTAACAACACCCATTAAGCCAATTTTTTTACTTTTTAGGGTGTTTGGTTATGAATCAGTTGATCACTATTACCGTGACAGTCGGCTTACAGCAACACGCCTTCAATCCATACGCACTCCAACCCTATGCCTCTGTGCTAACGATGATGCTTTTGTTCCGGAGCATGGTACTTTTATTTAAGTATAATGTATGAGATATGTCTCACTTACAACTGTTTTTGAACATCGCATGGAAAAACTATACCATGGATGTGTTCTTTGAAATCCATGCTAAAAATTTTTTTTATACTATGGAGATATTCTTTTTATTTTAATTTTATTTTTTCATTAATTTTCACTGGGCATAGTGCCTTAAACAGTTCCATACCTTAGCAGTGGCTGGTTTCTAACACGCAACCTTCTGACTACCGCTTTGACATGCGATTAACCAAACTTTGTGAAATCCTCACTTCGTTTACCAGATCCATCATTTCCATTAGAATATGATATTTGTGTTTATACTCGTGGATGGACAAAAAATCGTTTCACAGGCACATTACCTCATGCCTTCTGTCCGGTTTACTTGTGCTATTATAGTGCGTTATATATTATTGATATGGTGTTACTGTTTTAGTACAAAATTATAAACAAAATTTTTAATTAAAAATCCTCTGTGTTCCTGTGACGCTAGTCCGATTAGCTTACTTGTTTGGTGTGTCGCCTTTATAGCCAGGGTTGCAGGTTCGAAACTGGTCGCAAGCAAGTCGGTTGTCTCTTTGGGCAAGGCACTTAACGAACATTACCTGAACCCAGCGGATTACCAAATTAATAGAACTTGTAAAACCGAATTAATAGAACATACACAACACATGGCAATAGCTCCGGTAAACCGACTGTGGGCGTGATCTGACGATTGCCCATGCCATGTGTTAACGCCCCATGCCTTCTTCCATTCACAGGGATAAACATGCATATTATATTCTATACTAGAAGCTGGATTCGATCCAACACCCTTTTTAGTGATTTATGCTCTTACCACCATTAATTTACTGACTTATTGACGGCGAATAAAGCTTGTAGGGTTTTGGTAATGTTATTGGTGATTGGCTGTGGCTGCACCTATGAGATTTTGAATCCTGGTCGGTGATAAAACATGTATCAAAATCATTTTTAAATAACGGACATGTATGGCGAACTGTTGCAAAGAGTCTCTTCAACATTTGACTTTTCACAGCTCTACCCCGTGATGACGTCAGCGCTACCGATCACGTTGTATTGGCTGTCACCAGCGGTGGAGGTCACGTGGGACACCTTAGCGGCGCCAATCCCTTTAATACCCCGTACTACATTGACGTCATTACCGATTACGTAACAGCGGTATTCAATCATGAAAAAGATCTACATTAAACATTTATGCAGTATGTTCCGTTATACGCATGGTGTTCTCTTCTACAGTTTCTATTGAGAAACTGCTTTCAGAATTTACATTCATTCTAAATGTTGTACACTAACTTTTGTTTTTCTTCGTACATACTTACATATATATATATATATTTAGTGTTTCAAAGATACTTTTGTAATTCATACAAAATAAACTAATTTATATGTAATTTCTGTTTCGAATACCCCAATATATGGTTCGCCCATTTGCTTTTATCTAAAGCGTCAAACGAACATTGCAAAATTGCAGATCAAACCAGTGACTTACTGTGGTCGGTTAGGCTCTTGGCAGACGTTTACTGAAATCGATTAACACGAAAACAGGCAATAGTAATGTGTACAACATACAGCTTACAGTACGTCTGAGGTAACCTGATTGTGAACATGTCCGACTGAGAATCTTAATGGTAAGTGCGCTGCCCTTCAGTCAACGGGCTTCAGCTACAAAACTGGTCGCCTACTGTTTGGTTGTGTCTGTACAAGGCGCTTAACAGACACTGACTGGACCCGGTGGGTTTAAGGGGTTTTACAAAAATTGAAGGAACATCTTACACAACAACGTGCAATAGCTCGGGTTACCCGACAGCGGGCTCGAGGTAATCTGTAAATCAACCGTACAAGTACCCTTCGCGATGTAATCGGACGATTGCCCGTGTATGGACCATCAAAACGCACAATTTGAATGTTCTGTCGTAAACAGTAGAAACAAATTGAAACAGGAGTCACGTAAATAGTAGATAAAGACGCGACTTCGTCTAGCGTTATTCATTGACAACACAAAACACTACGCCGTGATCGTCGATTCGTATGTTACTTAGTTATGAGCGGAAAATGGAACAGCGAGCAATGCCGCACGCGTTTCACCTTTGTCATATCGGTAGCTCAGCTGCACTCTTCTGGAAACATATCGTCTGAGAATTTCATTTCAAGCTGCTAATAATAAACCAAGTCGGTCGCCGTGGCCCGAGAAAAGTTGATTTAGCTTGCCAGACAATGTGCTTTCAAGTGATCGGGATCGGATTAGGTTTTGTTCAATGTCGTAACGACTTCAGTTAGATTTCGAGGGAGTGGCGAAGGCTGGACAAAGAAAACTATGATATCTTCCCACAATAGCAACGTGTATCTCGGCAATGTATTTTTTTATTAATTAAAAAAAAACGTTTGCTTTGTTGGTAATTTAAATGCATTTACATATGTTGACCTTTTTACATTGCATTTTGCTGCAGCGTATGGTAAACTTAAAGATTGAACTTGGGGTGAGTGAAGCAGCGGTTTGCAATTGTTGCAACTGACATTTACAGTGGACTATCAACACTAATTAAAACATGTGGGTTTAGTTCTATCACTTTGCAATCAAATTCCCTGTTTTATATCTTTCTACTAAGTTTGGTAGTGAGAATATTTGCCTAATTTAGCATTCATGCTAACGTTGCTATCGTAACAAGTGGCAGTTATGTAAGGCACCACGTGATACATCTTTTAGTAGAGCGCCGGAACTAAGAGGTAAAGATAGGTTTCTGTCGTGCGAGTTGGACAATAGATGAGGGCGGAGAACTGAGGGGTCTGGCGAGCTGTTTCAACACGGCCAGCGACTTCAAAAGCTCCTCTCTCGTCTCGGTCTTATCATACCAACATGGAGGATCGTTGACGTAATTGTAATTCTGCCAGTGTTGATTTAAGGTGAGGAGACCCGTCTGGAAAAAAAGCAAGCGAAGTTGAAGATCGGACATTTCCCCGGGATTCGGTAACTACACACGACGTAAATATAAAAGGCTACGTTTGCCTACCTGTTTGCAGATCGACGTTATCGATTATTGCTGAACTATTGAGAAGTTATCTAGGTGAAAGGGTAAATTCTTAAATTGGTCAGTGTGATGTTAGTTCAGGATGCCCCACGGTCAGCGTAGCTAAATAGAGGTTCTCTTTGAATCACTCGAAGATTAGGTAAGCAAACACCGCTAGCGTAGACGAAAAGGTTATAAATATCGCATTGTGTTGATACTTATTGGCTATAAGTTTGACGCTTGGTTGTGTAGGCACCAATGAATCATCGCATGGATATTTTGATCGCAGGAAGTAAGATAGTACGGACTAAAATTCGGATAAAGAACATTTGCTGATACATACACCTGGCCTCATGTCAAGTTTACTCTGTCGCAGAAGATCTTACGGGGGAACACCAAGCGGGGCTCCAGATGACGTACGCGATGACGTCGACAGACAAATACGTCGTTGTCATCAAAAATTTGAAGTGCAGAAAGCAAAAATTACCGACAGGTGAGTGCAAAACAACGACTGCGGCGTAAATAACTTAGTCAAATGTTAACCCAAAAGGACAGGGGCCGCTTATACCGTTTTCTGGTGGTGGAAATAGGCGTAAATTAGTGAAAAACTTAATAAGGACTTATTGCTCTAAGACTTGTATCCAAGTTATGTCGATTATTTTTTTAACTGAGAATTCTACAACCGACCAATCCCTTTTGTTTTAGGTCGAAAATCGTAAAAAAATACAAAATGGCGGAGGGGTTTTATCTGACCGATCATACCGTGGCAGAAGATGATCCTAGAATTCTCCGAAGCTTCAATGCAATGACAAGAATTCGCCGTAGATCGGGTTTTGATGCCACCCTCATAAGGGATAAGGTCTGGGCGGCCAAAATTACCAAAGACTTATCGAGCGGGTTACTTAAACTTGACCGTATTGAGATTGACCGTAGCAGGCAAGAAAGTGGCACAAAGCGTGTCCTCGATCACGAAAGAGCCGCCATGAACAAAAGGCTAAATCGGATTCTTCGTACACAGACGGATAGACATTGGATTGTACGATCCCGGTCGGTAAGCGATTCGTTTGTTTCCAACATAACTTTGGCAAACCATGAAATGGAACAAAATCTTGCTCGGTTAAATAATTACGTGAGCGATTTGGAAGCGCGTGGCGGGTTTGTGTCGCCGGTAACGGGTAGCAACATTAAGCCGGAGACCGAAACCTACTGTGAAGTCAGTTTGTCGGATATTGAAAAGAATTCTTTTGTCGATGACGAAGACATGGGCTTGAGTATGTTCCCCAAAATCGATGGTGCTGACAGCAGAAAACAAAGGTTCCCTCGTCGATGGTCAGTGATCGATTGCTCAAATAATCGAGGGTTTAACCTCGCCTTGCCCTCTATATCTGCCACTTATGAGGACAGGAATTCCACGTCGTACAGGGCACTGAAGCGGGCTTTCTTCTCCGCCCCTAACAACCTAAACAAGCTGAAATGACGTTAAAAAACAACTTGTGGTCATGTTATCGCTACACGCCCCGGGGAATCCAGTTCAACTTTAAAAGTAAAAGAGACAACATTTACCTTTTTTCTGCTCTCTTAATACGGAAAGCGCAAAAAAAGTACGCACTGATCAAATATCAAGAACGACTTACAAGCACAATGACGTACGTTTGAACGTAAAATATAAAGAGATATTGACCATTCAGTTTTCACAATTTCATCGAAAATTATAAGGTGTAGTAGAATGCTGAAATAAAACGATAGATACATGACAAGTGTGATAAACAATAAGGAATTCTCTTAGACAATATGTAAATGGGCGGGTTTAGAGGAGGCATAAGGCAAGACATGTAGCAATGTGGGCAGTGGACGAATTTAAATCGAACTGTCGCTTGGCGGATTTTCATAGTTCAATAAATTATTTGGGGTTGGTAATAAATCCATCCGACCGTGACCACATAGGCTAGATTCACGTGACCGCTTCGAACGTGAAACAATTATTCTGGGCGAAAATATTTCCGAGTGCCCCAGTCGACCATTGTTTCTGCTGCGCCCAGGTGAATTGGGAGTAGCGCTCTGCGCTATATTGGCCAAGGGCAGTTGCCTGCTGAGCGACACGGCGCATAGTGTTTTTAATGTGTTCACTGTTGCACTGCCAACTTGACCCGGTATTGTCTTACGGCTGCAATTGCTGTTGTGATTTCTACTTGGGTACACTTCATTCTCAAGCATAAACCCATTGGCCGACGGTTCTGTGACGTCACGAGGAAATGACGCCACATCTGAGGTTGGTGACGTCACAATACGAGCCGATTTGCACGGTTCCTGACACGACGATAGGACAATTTGCATTTCTCGTGCTTGATGGATGTCTGCTTTCGTCACTTTACCCACTGTGACGTAACCATCCTGCCGTCCATCAGCAACTGTCAGTGGTGGAGATGTACCGACGTTGTCGGTGATGAAGTCATCGATGTCCATGACGTAGTCGTAGGTGTTAGTTACACGAGCACTACTGTCTGGGCGTAGTGAAGAATGGCACTTTTTCTTGTAATACGTTCGTAGTTCGGCCTCCGTTTCTTCGGTGAATCCGTCCGGTCCTGTACGATTTACATCAGTAATTATCTACTTTAAGCATTGAATAATATTATGTCTAAACCAAGTGGATAAATGTGTTTTACTAAAAAAGAACGTTTCAATCATACAGAACCCAAATCAGACGATTGCCTATTTGATAATGTTTTCCCAAATAGGAAACTTATCTTAGAAGAAAATAAATACGGCCAATAGCTATGTTTGTGCACATGCCGAAATATTAATATAAAAATGACAGATACCGAATTATAAATATGAACTGTCTCAAGTGAAAGAAAATAATAACTCTGCTGATTTACCTATAATTTTTTTAGTAAGAGCAGATGCCACGTCCAGTATTTCGATATCACCCACGGAATCCATTGGAATTCGCATATTCGCGATGTGGTGCTTATTTGGCTTCCGTATTCTCAGTGGTCGATCAATATTGTGCAGCAGCTCACTAAGCTCCGATACTCCAAGCTGAAGATGCAGAATTGAATACATGGTCAGCGTCTTAAGGGGAACACGTGTATTATTTCGGAATGTAACCTGTGACCATGGTTAAGGTGCATAAGCTATTGCAGTAGCTTACTTATTATGAAACATGCTACGGGTTTTGTTCAACCCATTAAACCACTAAATCCAGACAATATCTGCTTTGTCACTTGCCAGTAAGAACACAATCAATTGGCTCCCGAATAGCAATTAGCTACCTAGATTGGGTATACTGGACCAATTAGACAGATTTTAAAGCATACCTTTCCATTTCCATTCTTGTCATATCTCTGCCACATATCAAAGAAATGTTCAAAATCATCCGCTGTCAAAGCCTCCTCATTGTCTTTTGTGGCGAGGTCAAAGTTCTCGAGGATAATCGCAATATACATATTTGTGATAATCACAAAAGTCACGAGAAGGTAGCTAAAATGGATCGGAGTGATCAGTAATGTTTGCACACAAACTTTAGGTAATCGTGTGAGAATTCTTAACTCAACTAGATTGTAAAAATGTACAACATTTTTGGCCTCAGTTGATTTAAAACCTAACCTATTTGTAGATGTTTAACCCAACTTATATACAAATCTATAGCCCATCTGTAGCTGTGTAACCAAAAGCAATCAGTTGACAATCATACCCATCTATTGGAACAACCCTTTACAAGTTCACTTGAAGACTTCCGACAATTAAAACTATGTAACACAACAACACCAATGTCCTACAAACCTCACAAAGTAGAAATATCCCACAAACGATGTTGACATGCAGGTTCCCTTCTGCCCATCCCTTCCCAACTTACACTCAGAGTTGCCATCAACATATAAAGTCGGCTCCATGAAACCATCCCAACCAGCAGACGTTGACATCTGTAAACAAATTCAATTTAATTCTTTGGATTTTGTCGCAGAAGATTAGGATAGTCATGTTTATCCCCAGGGACAGGAAAATGCAGGTGTTACTATAACATTGTAAGATTACCTCATACCCATATTTGGGTTACCAGAGAAATTGTAGTCTATTGAATATGATGGAGAATTTATTACAGTTTTTCCCAACTCCTAATACTACTGGTTTAAGGAAATGTCCACTTTCCTTGCCCCAGCATAAATTCTAAAATATTTCTGAAATTAATAACTACTGAAGAACCAAAGTTTAAATATGTGCCTCGAAACAAAATAAAAAAGGTATAATACCAAAATGACACAGCTTTTATTGCAGGTGCGTGGCGATGTTCAGACACACCAGTGGTAGAAGGGTAGTCAAGAGACATAACGAAAATATATTTAAATCCATCATACAAGTAATTTAAAAAAAAGCTTTTATACAAAAAAGAAGAAAAAACTTTTCAAACAAACATAGTTTACCTGGAATAGAAGTAGAAACGTATTTGGGAAAGTTTCAAAATTTAAAATTTCATTCAATGCCCCTTTCTTTTCAACATAAGCAAATTGGTTCATCCCAAAAATGGCGTAGATGAAGACAAAGAGGAAAAGGAGACTCCCGACATTAAAGAGTGCTGGAGCAGAGAGCATAAGTGCAAACAGCAGAGTACGAATTCCACTTGCAACTCGTGCAACACGTAGGATTCGAGCAACACGAACCATTCGGAACATAGGGAGCCATGGCGTTGAGGTTACACTGCTCACGGTGTTGTTGTTCGTATGTGTGATGAGCACAGGAATGACATTTGCTGAATACAAAATTATGCCCAATCATTATACATCAACCGGGTACTGGTTTTCTAGAAAAACAATTTATCGCATGCGCCCAGTCGAGTTTGATATTCTATTATACAGCATGTTGAAATTATTTATTTGTATATACTTTATTAAGAGACACATCATTAAGAGACATCGAATGGTAATGCTGCACAAATAGGTCAAATATGATATTATTAAAGTATGCTTACCCAAAACAGATGCAAAAATAAGAAGAAAATCAAAGACATTCCAGGGAACATAGAAATAAGATTTTCCCATTGCGATGATTCTAATTGTGATTTCTATGGTAAAAATTACCACAAATCCATAGTTAATGTTCCTAATAGCCCTTCGATATTCTACAAAACAAAATTAAAATATGAATTATTTTACTTTAATTATTGCTAAAATGATTTTGCATTTATATTAGAATAGAATAATTAACTTTATCCCTAGAGATCGGAAAGTGCAGGATGTTAAAACATAAGCATTAATCAGAGAATGCCCACCGTTGAAGTTCCAGACCTAATGCAGTGTGTTAAACATGAAATATTGCTACAGTTTTGTGTAACACATGAAAGAACTGGTTTATGCAACATCTGTGTATTCTGCTTGAGGACACAGCCTATTACCTAGCTGGTTTTGATCTAACCATTTTAGTAATGTGCTATGTTTCAGCAAATTAGCCACGTTTATATAATAAAGGTAAGGTCAGACATTCTATGCACATTTAAATCTGTAAATGGGAAAAAAACAGATGTTGCATTCACTAGAATACCACATGCCCATCATGTTGGGAGTGTGTAGTATATTTTGTTTTGTTCTACCTAATAACACACTAAGTTCAAGCACCAAATGTAGTATAATGACCAAGGACAAAAGCAACTAACTACCAGCCAAAACCGATTTAACTACTGTGTCAACAATTAAAGTTTTAGCCACTATGTGTTTAAATTAGCTTAAGAGTAAATGACATACCAGCTGACATCCCTTCAAATTCCAGTGCCATTGCAAGCAAGTTTAGAATAGTAATCACCATCACTCCCAACTCAAATTTGTCACCAGTTGTAAACAAATACAAGCGCTCTCTCCATCTTGACTTCGGGACCGGAAATAAAGTTTTCGGAAGTTTCGCTTTAAGTTTTTTCATTGCACTGTACACCTTTTTTTGAGTCTAAGAAACATAAATATATCAATTAAAGCAATTTCTTGATTAATATCAGTAGTGACGTAATGTTGAGTTTGCTTTACATCATGGCCACGAAAGTTAAAAAATCACACCGAAGGGCATGTATGTTGCCTTAAAACAGTGAATTCAATACAAAACTATAGTCAGTTTAGTTGACTCAGTGAATTCAGTGTTACTTACATCTGTCAGAAATAGTTCTGTCCCAGCAAATTCGAACTTCTTCTTTTGCTGGTTAAAATTGTCTATCACAACTGATATAAACAGGTTAAGTGTGAAGAATGCTCCAAAAATGATGAAACCAACAAAGAAAAAATAATTAACTATGTTGGCATCCCTGGTTGGCTGCTCACCGATTTTCATTGGCGCATCGACAGCAGCATACATGATTGGCATCCAACCTTTGAAGGTTGCAACCTGGAGGGAGAAATCTAACATAATATTAATGAAAAAAAAACAGGCAAAAGAATTTTTTATTGCAGTTTTTGGTTGACTGAATGTGAAAGTAGTTTATTTTTTTATATTCTTTCATTAAGAAGCAATCATTCTTATCTTTACTATCGCAATAAAGTAAATAATAATTTAACTAGGATAGTCATGTGAATCAGCCCAAAAAATAAATAGGGTTTTATATCAGTGAAAGTTTTATCAATTTGCGTAACAATTTCAACCTGCAGTAACGAGATGTAAGCAATCATCACATTATCAAAGTTGATTGGTAAGTTTGTCCAGTGCACCTTACCACCTGTGATATTGGCCAAACAGTTGCAACTATCTCTGTCGGTCACTTCTATTGGTGGAGGTGGATATAGTTTGGCAAGATGAGGATAGCTAAAATATAAAACAATAACAAAATATAAATCATAAATCTTCATTTAGTAAAAATCGGAAATTTTGACAGTAGGTCTTGTGGTAATATAAAAAAAATTCAAATAAATTTACGTTTGTTTAAAGAGAAAGTTAAAATATAAATTAAAGAACATCCCAGTCATGTACAAACAGTACTTAATTCTTATAAACAGAAAAATGGTACACTCCACCAAACCCATTTATAAACACACCACACTGCCACTGGACCAAAACATAATTTATTCATCATTACATCAAACCAGTCGCATTTAAGCAACAAAATAAAATAGCAGCCGCACGATTGACACTATGTACCAGCTCCAATAATATTTTTCTTCAATAGGACAAGAGGAAAAACATGAGTAAAATGTCATGCTTATATGAAAAGCACTATGTGTATTTGTAGAGCATCTCATGTCTTGGTTAAAGGCTAAATGACATTGTAGCTGTACTATTGGCTAAGTCACCCAATACGACTGGGCCTGAAAATAAATGAAACAAATTTTTCATCATGCTAACTAACTTTGCGTAGTCCTGTTTGTGCCAAACTTTCTGTCCAGTTTCTTTCCACTTGCATGATGCCATCTTTCCAGCAAATAAGTTGACTCCCATGATTGCGAAGATCAGCCAAAATATTAGGCAGATCACAAAGACATTTAAAATAGCAGGAATGGATCTGAACAGGGCATCTGTCACAACCTGCATTAAAGGCATTTGGAAGTTGTTCAAGAAGTTTAGAGATATATAATACTCAAAAAATCTTACTTCATAAAATTTAAAAGTGGTAAATGCTTAAATGTACATGTTTGTCCTTGGGGGTAAGAAAACTTAGCGGCATCTAACTGAAGCTATTCTACTGTGTTGGATAAAAAAATTAAACATAAAAAATTGAATGTAATTGTCTCATGACATGGAGGAATTAAGTTCCAAAGCTTAATATAAAAATATAAACCTTTATGCCTTCAAATCGTGACATCGCTCTTAATGGACGAAACGCCCGTAAACTCCTCAAAACTCTCAGTGATGAAAGATCCGTGTTGCTTTTTCCTTGCTGTTGCAGCGCAACTATTTCCAGAGATAACGAAATCAATGACACCTGATATATATGTGATTAGTGATGCTAGTAATAATATGTTTTGTTTGCTAAGTTTATAAAGTTATCAGTACAATCACTGTGCAAAAATACACAAACCTTCATACCATCATAAGAGTTATTATGGTATTAATATAGAAAAATCTTTAACCCCAGGTGGAAAAGGCTTGGGGTTATAAGAAAGGGTAAGATTTGTCTGAACACAGCATGTACATTCAATTAGCCAGAGATAATGCATATTATATAAATGTTGTTAACGTTTTAAATGGTTTAGGATAGGATATTCCTGTTTATGTATATAGGAAAATGGTTTAGGATAGGATATTCCTGTTTTTTGTGAATAGGAAAACACAACTGGCATTAAAATACAGGTAATCATTAGAATACCTCGAGCCCATAGTTGAGTTACCAGAGCCTTTTCAGTATGTTTTGATGAGACATTGCTTTAATTTGATAGAACCCATTGTTCCACTAAGTTCATACAATGTCCGTTAACTGTTTTGCTCAAGGACACAACCAACTAGCTAGCAAGCAGTTTGAACTGCTTTGACCAAAGACACAACTGATTTGGTAGTGACTACTAGTTTCGAAGTTTGCAACCCTTCGACTGAAAGGCGACGCACTAACCCTATTGTGATGGAGTGGTCTCCTGAAATAGTGACACCAAGGACATACAACTAGAGAAGTATTTTATCCATTCCCAAGTAAATATACTCACCACAACTATAAAGAAGTCAAGCAGACACCATCCATTGGTAAAGTATTTCCTTAATCCAAATCCAACCCATTTCATCAGCATTTCAATCACAAAAATTGCAGTAAAAAATCGGTCAAAAATGCTCAAAACATATTTAAATTTCGGCTTTGTGGGGAGAGTGACATCATCGAAAACCTAAGCACAGAAAATTAGTTGGAATCTTGGTACAGTCAGAGCTGACTCAGTGTTAGTGCATAGAACTATTTAATAATTTGGTTTTGTCCTTTGATAAGGCACTAAGCTATTTTTGCTTGATCTAGTAGATAATATTGGGTTGAACACAGAATATAGCAATGTCTCCATCAAATACAACACAATATTATAGCTTAAGTAACCCAAGTACAAGCATGTGGTTATCTTAGCATGTCTGGGAAAAGTGCCTTAACCTTATAATCCCATCTTAGACTGTTAGCATGAATAAAATCTTCCCACTTACCAAAGCCACACTGCTTAGAAGAATGACAAATATAATAAAGCTTTCGAATATGTTGTGTTGCACCACCATATTCATAGTGGCACGGAATCTGCACCATCTCTCCTGCAGCTGTTCACAGGACTTTCCACAACTGAGTGAAATCGAGTAAGTCCAATGACTCTTTGACTTTGTTCCAGAAGAAGTACATGTGCGACCGTTAGACTGACACTAAAAATAGAGAGATACTGTTTACCATGTTATAATCAAGTTTCTCTGAAGTTAATCACAAGTCAAGTCAATTCACCATATAAGCAAGTTTAAGTCAAGTCAAGTTTGGGTAAAACAACACTTAAGTCTGATTCTAGTCATTGACAGTCACTACAACACCGACTATTTATTTAAGCGGCTGGGACAATAGGGTAGGATATTCAGGTTTATCCTTCTAAATGGAAAAATGCAAGGGGCGTTAACACACGGGCAATTGTCAGATTACCTCACACCAACCATCCGGTTACCGAAGCTATTGCAGTTTGTTGTGTATGAATCACATGTTCCTCCAATTTGGTAGAAACTATTAATTTGCTGGGTTCCCGACATGTTTGTTAAGTGTCTTGCCCAAGGACACAACTGACTAGCTAGCAACCAGTTAAGAACCTGCAACTCTTCGGCTGAAAGGCGATGCACTATTCCAAGTTATGCGATTAGACAATGACACTTGTTATTGTTGTTATCACAGTCTTTATCAAAGGGGTCACAATGGTCGACATTACCCAATGTATTTCTTTAACTAAAGCTTTTAAATAAGTCTTATACAGTTTTTACTTAAAACCAACTACTTCTACATACATCGGTGGTAGTTGTGCCGCAATCAACACTATTGTTTTTCTGGTGGTTGGTACTCGGCAGGGCCATTTCGTTTTTCCATTCTTCCGTGTCTGAATGTACACCTTCAAGCGAGATCGTGTACTTAGAATCGCTATCCGAAGTTCCGTTCGCTAACGGTTTCCCGTTTATCCAAATTCCATTGGTCACATCTTTGCTATAACTCTGTGCAGACGAAAAGCTTCAAAACTTATCGTTATAGGCAAAAATAAAAACGGTAACACAATTTTTATTCATTTTTTACGTCGATCACATTCCGAATATAACAGAAGCCTACGTTAAGGCTGCGGGGTAAATTTTTTTTAAAAAAAGGTAGAAATAATCAATCTTTCTTTAAAACAGTTGTTGTATTACTAAGGTACAAATATAGTGTTTGATTTAGCTTTATTTTTTTAGTTACGCCTTATTCTGACACCAATCAAAAATACATAACAAACCGAAATATTGTTGCTGTGACCGTTTTCATTTTGTGCGTCTTTCATATGAATGGCTGTCGGTGTTGACTCATGAGTTGATAACTTTTCTTCTGACGTCTCGCTGCTGTTTGAGCCAGGAGAAATCTTTCGCTTTCTGTTTATCGACGCTGGAAGTTTTGGAAGAGCCTGTAAATAGGCCTATGAACAGTTAAAACTCTATCAATGTAACGATTTACTGTGTTGACTATACTGTGACATAGGCATGGGCAACATACGGCCCGCGGACCGTGAAGATATTTTCACCGGCCCACAGACCGTATCTAACCATACCCTGTAATTAGGATATTGAATACTATCATATAATAATCCGGCCCACCAAGAACGTTATTTTCCCACATCTTGCCCGCCGACTAGAAAAGTTGCCCACCTCTGCTGTGACAAGATTAGGCAGGCGTATACCACGATTTAAAAGAATATAAACACTATGCCACATTGGTATTCGTAGTTTGAGAAAAATTTATAAGAGCAAGATTTTGACTAGTCCATTGAATATATTTACCTCATGAATACCCACCCTAAAATTGCCAGTTTACCTTGTTCCCCGTCGGGTTATCGAAAATATTGTAGTAGGTAGGAAAAGATAGACGTACAGCCTACTTTGCTAAAGTTTTCGTTCAACCCATAAAACCACTGGTCAACGCAATTTTTCCTAATTATTTTTGCCTATTTTGCCTATCGAAATTACTGATTAGCAAGCAGTTATTTTGTGTCGGTGACTGACGCTTTAACGTGCTATGAGCTAACCGGCCGCATTAATATATTATAGGCTATAAAGGCCATCAAAGCTAAAATTACAAATGATGTATCCTCATTGGTTATACAACCAATGGTGCTGGTGTAATGCACATCATGCGAAAGTCAACAACTTACTTTTCGTCCAGCGTTTCTTAGCGACCTCAGAAACTTTTTTGCCCCACTACCCCTTTTACCGCCAGCGTTCAGTTCATCGCTATTGAAAGAATTGAGCAACAACGCCAGAAATAGGTTCAAAACCTGCGTTTAGAAATGAATGAATTATAGTACACTGACAGCAATTTATAAAGACATAGGAAGAAGTATGCACAATGTATATAGACTTGTTTATATATATAAGAATTGTTCAGACCCACATATATATATATATATTATTTTAATTAGGGGTACTCACCACTAAATTTCCTACAAAGACAACGCCGAGAAATATGAACAGACAGACTGGGATTAGACCATCGGCTCCTTCAGAACGTACAGAGTTCATGCAACTCCACATACTCTGGATCCATTCCCCACACTGAATACGAAAAACCACAAGAAAAGCGTGTGGGAAACTGTTCATATGCCATCTTAAAGGCAAGCCCTGCGTTAAGCAAAAATGGTTGCAGATGAGTAATTTTACAGGTACGATATCTGTCGTTAAGTTTTCGTTTACAGTGAGTTTTGTTTAAACTTTTCCTTTCAGGTGCAACACGTGTAACATAAAAATTAATAACAATACATTATTGGAATAAATACTATAGCCTAGTTATGTAACAATGCCTATTCATGGCAATAATAATAAAAGCATATCAGGTTGGAACGAGAAACTTTAGCCTTGGTAGGTTAAATAAGTAGTTACAAAACAAGGCGTTTTTTTAGTTTGCAGTTTTTCACAAGCGAAAGCTAGTATGCGCAGATTAAATATAGGGAAAACACTTCTTGCACAGCATGATACAGCTTCGGCTGGAGTGGGATACTTTACAAGCATAAAGGAATTTATTTTGGGATTATTCAGAAGAAGAACAGGACCAGCAACTGCTGGTGATTCCCAATATTCTTTGTTATCAACGTCAACATGGTCTTCTGAAAGCGATAAGGAGATAAAAAAGTAAGAAAAAATTCAACAACTGTCTCTTTGTTTAAAATACCACATAATTTTTAGGTACATTTTAAGACCTAGCGTCGAGTATAAGACCATACATCACTATC
>CH002871.1:78524-110840 GCA_000149265.1 Ciona savignyi
ATGCATTGTATTTACCAGGCGTTTAATTTTACGACGGAAATCATGGGGTGCTGACGGGAAAGCTTCAGCGAAGCCCGAACAGAAGCCAGACAATTTGATAATTCTGTTCTTACGATTTTTAATTGGGGTTGGACTTACGCAAGGGTTTTACCTCGTCCTTACGTATAATAGCAAATGGAAACCAAACAAGGCTGCATGGTGGACGGGTACCATTGGTTTCATGGTAGCACTGGGAATGGCGTTTTCCAAAATGGTCAGAACGATCGTCGCACTTTTATTACCCACTTTCTGCACCAGTAAAGGCAGGTAACTTTGAAGAAATGCGTTTATATGTCCACGTATAAACTGGTGTACTATTCTGCACAGGACCATTATAATGGCATTTTGTTTAATGTTGGTAATGACCGGACCGACAGCCAACATTTCCTACAACTACCAACTGATGTCACGCTCTTTAACCTGTGGGGACGAACTCGGCTACAACGTGTCTCAAGTAGGTTGTTAACGCATATTTTGAAATATGGTGTATATTTAAAAAATTGACCACAGGGGTTAAAAGCGTTAGTACAAGACGGTCAGAACGCAGTTCTCTCTACCATGGAGGACACGATCGATACGATTATAGAAGCAGTTGAGGTAATACTTTTGTTAGTATGTCGTTACGTATACAGACATATATATATACACTCACTTGAGTCGATAAAAAATTACACAGTATTCGGTAGTGTTGTTCCTATGGAAGTTGCATCTCTCAGGAATAAATTGGAGATTTTGTGCACAGACTTCTATTTAACCTGTAAGATTCCTCTAACAGTTAAATTAAAGCAGATCTGAGTTTCCCCAAAATTACTAAAATTATGTAAAAATCCCTTTAACTGTCTTCTTTAGACTGCACAAGAGCTCTATACAGAGTTTGCCCAGAAGCTCCGCTCGCTTGGCCGCGTGATAAAGCGCCTTAACAACTACATTAGAAGTATGGGCAATATCTGTAGCAAGAAATTGGGGGCGTTCCTCTGTATTATTCCAAACTTCGTTGCCAAACAAGCCAAAAAACTTATTACGGCGCCGGTTAAAAATGCAATTGCAAGAATAAAGGTAAAAGTTCTATGTTGGTAATTGAACCTGTCTTTCTTCCCATTCTATGTATATTTATAGATCCTATGTTATATATTATTACATCGGAAAATATCTGCCTGGTTGCACACGCCCTCCGACAATCATATTAAACTTTGACGACACATTCCACTTTATAATAACTACACGACGTTTCAATTTTTTATAGTACACTTTTCTATGGTGTGTTAAATGTATTAACGGAACGCCAAAGAGGCGAATAGGTCGTTGGTAACTTTTTTAGTGCTAACAATTGCGTTTTATACGACTATTTGCTATAATGATGGCAAGTTTTCTGCAGGTTCCACTTGTTTAATTTAATTAAATCATTCTTCAGGCTGAATTTCAATTCAACATGACATATTCTTACGAATTTAAGTACGACCTTAACGCCTCCAAAACCGTAAGTGACATCACAAACGACATTATGAAGGAAGTAAAAGGAGATTTGAAATATGTGACGGAAGCTTTCGGGTGGCTGAGATTCGCCATGGGCTTTTCTATGTTGGTGGTCATACTGAAAGCCGTAAAATACAGGTAATTGTAACTAATAGCATGCGTACCGAAAGATGCTTATTTTTATCCTTATGGACAAAAAAATGTGATATAACATTGACAATTATCGTCATGACTAATTTTTTGTTGTGCCCACAGTTGTTTTTTTGGAGCAATTTTATTGTGTTGTGTATTTTGGAAACCCTACATTGTTTATTCAACCTATCAAACCAAAGTGTTTAAGCAACGTTCTCTAAGTGTCTCATCGAATATTTATGCAAAGAGTTCGGTTCCTTGGACATTCATCTAACACGACTTTCCCCAACATGAGTTTTAATTATCAAACAACACAAGTTTTAACCCAGACTGGTTTAAATCATTTTAAACAAACTCGTGTGAAATGAATGTTATGACCGCGAAATGTTTCAGGTACAAATACCTCACTGTCAACACCTTCGACAATTTCTACATCACCAAAAATTTTATCAAGCTTGATAGAAGAAGGAAGCGGCAAGGAAAAGTTAGTGTTCTGCCACTCAGAGCGAGGGAGAATTCACTTTATGTAAGGCCCGACAGGTAGGTAATCTAGGATTGGGATAATAAATCATTGTTGTTCCTTGGGTGGAAAATGGCAGTTTTTATATAAATGCCCGGGCCGTCGTATATGTGGTAATTGAGGAATTATTGCCATACAAGCACATGGTTCAGTGACCTAACCATGAGTCCGTTTGCTACCCAAAGTTCTACGCTTATCTATGTTTTACTAGTTTTGCCGAAAAAAAATTATTTTCAGCTGTTGGATGTCACGAAGAGAGGTCAAAAAACTGACAAAGGGAATGAGCATGTTGACCTTCAGTTTTCTTTACACGCTTGGTGTCATCTTCGTCGACTATAGTTTCTATTGGCTCTTGCAAAAGATTTCCACGTCGCTTTCTCTCCAAGAGCAGGCCGGCTCACTGCTGCAGCAAGCGATGAAAGAAGGGGCGGAAAAGGTAGCAAATAAACTAGGAGTCGGGGAAGCTGGTCGCGTGGTGGCGACAAATCTCATATCGTTGACGGTCGGCGGCCAGGGATTTGTCTCAGTTATTTACAAGTAAGTAATTGCAGCGGTAAGCCTTATTAATTTTACGGTTTTTACTGTTGAGTTGATAGACCCACAAAGCTTGTTTTTATAAATTTCAAAAGTGCAAAGTGCAAAGGATGTATTTGTGAAGTACAAGTCATTCTTCATTGTGCGATCACATTTTTTACTTCTAAATATACTGTAGTATTAGGTAAAAAAAGTCACAAAGCCAGAATGGTGCGTTTTATATTGATGAAACATATGACTGATTACAAGAAACCTCACGTTGCTATCACGTGCCTGTGACGTTATATGACCATTATGTATGACGAAAATTATCAAGATGATACATTCTTTGTTAACCCAGTTTATTTAATTATGTAATGATAGATTTTTAACATTTGAAAAAATATCAAAATAAATAGTATCAGTTTACCCTTTTTTTTGCGCTTCAGCTTGGTTAAATTGTGTTGCTCTTGGTGCAAAGATGACGCATATATGTAATTTAGGTCAATTGCATCTGCATTAGAACGTCTTGCGAGTTCTGAAGGTTACAGCTTCTCAATGGACAAATGCCTTCCGAACGCAAAAGCGCCGGATTACATCGTATATGCCGTAATAATCACTCTTTATATTCTGTGTTACGTAATATGCGTCACGGAGGCGTACGTACTGAGGTGGCGGCGAAGCATCATGGCTACTTTTTATCCGAAACGAGAAAGAGTTCGGGTCCTCTTTCTACGAACAAAGATACTTGCGGCGCGAGGAATAGGTCCGGATGCAGGAATCAAAAATGCCCTCAAGAAAGCTTGCTTGCAAGCACAGAAGAACGCGCAGAGTGAGGAAGTGAGTCTCGCGGATCGATTATCTGGACAGTCGGGGGTAAGTCATCTAAAGTCAGGTTTACAGTACAGTCTTTCCTTTTCCTTACAAACGTGTTGACAGGCTATAAAACTTTAAAATGTTAACAGGCTACAAAACGGGCGTTGAAACACTCTTGTTTTACTTTGACGATATACAGCGATTCCTAATTTTTAATCGTTCATCCTAAAAGTATTTATCATATTTCAGATTATAGGCTGGGCTGCCAGAAAAATGAGCGGGCGGACTGCATATAGGTGCCATGTTTGTAAACTGGCTGGTGGTCTGGAACATTCTGGTTTGTTCACGTCGTGCCAGAGATTTGGCTGCAAAGGGAAATACTGCGTGGAGTGTTTTGAAGACTTGCACAGGTGAATAGGACATTTTATTCATCGCTGAGGTAAGGCAAGTGGCAGGTTGGGTTGAAGCTATGGCCGTTATGTGGCTGTGCACAACGCAGCAATAAGCGCATGCCGAGTAGTTAATTTATGTCGAGTCACTAGCGAGGGGCCACTTAGTTCGTTAAACGGCTTTGGTTGTAAACTTAATTTTAAATAGTAAAAATTTAATTTTGATAAATAAGAACAGTCAATTAAGCGCGCTCCAATGTATAGGCTTTGTCTGTTATGCCTTATGAAGCACAGCAGCAAAGTTGGAAAGGAGAGAAAAATGAGCAAAACAGACCTGACGTCATCGAAACCAAACGACCGTACCAAGTATTCGACTGAAATTGAAGAACTCATCGATTCGAGTGGAATTTCTGACTCATCGGCGACATCTAGCGACAGCGACGAGGAAAGCGGTTAGTGATATCATTTGCTATAATTTGATTTTTTAATGGATTTAATCTGCAGTGGCGTCGTTTACTGAAATTAAAGAAATTCTATCGAAGCACGTTCACTTTGACGCAAAACTACCCGAAGAAAAATATATTTCATCAGAGGGTGAAAGTGACTCCAGTCACGCGACTACGTCACTGATGAGATCACGAAGATCGGAGAAAGGAACGAAAATAAAGAGAAATGAACAGGGTGTATCTAGGACTTCTGATAGAAGACGAAGGGAGCAGTGGTCCAATGAGACCTCGAGTGACGATTCCTGAAGAAGAATTTTAAAAATAGAAAAGTAATCTAAAATTCGTTTATTCGCAACCACTTGGTGGAAAAACGATTTTGACATGTCGTTTTTCCCGTAATATTGCTGTGTTATGAGCATAAGAGTTTATGTTTAATCGGCATCGCGCTCATTAAAATGATTCTTTGAACCAATTGAAATAAGTTCATATACGCGTCGTGTGTGCTGTGTTGTTGCACTTCTTTGCACCGAACATTCTAAAATCGATCAGAAAACGCCTGTTGCTCTCTACAGCGAGAAATCGAGTAAACTTCGTCTCGGCTAATTTCGCGCACGTCTGATTTGATTAAGTTTTTTTAAGTAAAAGATTTTAATCTCAGAAATTGCCGAGAAAATCTGTCTGTGCGTGGGAGACTTTCAGCACGGCTCTATTTTAATTTTACTCGTATTAATAATTTATTGTTTAGGGCCGTGGTTCAAAAGCTTCGAAGTTTTTTGCACTTAAAGGCAAAACAGAACATTGATATACCCTAACAGTGGCTTATAGACTATGTATATATATTCTTTATTGTACCCCCGGCAATTTTAAAACTGTACAAAAATCTAATTGCTACGAATGTGTCCTCGATATTAATTTGTCAATAAGCTTACCGTGGTTTTGTCCATGTAGAATTGTGTGCCAATCGTCTGCATTCCGGCCAGCGCAAAGATCACCAACACGATGAGGAGTACAAGGGTCAGGTATCCGACCTTACTAAGTGAATCTGCTATCATCTGCATCAGCTTGCTAAGGGTTGGCCAAGATTTTGCCAGTTTTAGGATTCGAACCTAGAAATGTTAGCGAAGTCGGGTCAACTCGCCTCTTATATAGGCCTACTACGTTCTAGTATGCCTATAGTTAGAATTTTTAAATTTCAATATTTAAGTTTAAGCTGCAAATTTATTGCCAACTACTATAAATATATATATATTTATATGATAACTTATATAGTGATAATGGCTGTGTTGATTTCAATTCCAAATAGAAATATAGAGATTGATGGGATAGGCATAGCTCAGGAAACATAATTCCTTTTTACCACGTCTTAGCTGACTAATTGGGATTTACACTTAAAAATACACACGATTTTAGGGATGTGAATTATACTTACTGCGTCAGACCATTTCAAATCCAATATGCTTCTAATTCAATAAATAAGCTTAAGAATCAATCAATAAAATTATAATTTAATTATAACATCACCGAGGTTAACAGGTTCTTTACTCACCAGTCGTATAAGTCTAAAGGTTCTGAGGACCGACAATCCGTCCGGAAGTTTATCCGAGACGACCAGTTCAAACACGCTTAAAGTAACAACTACGAAATCAAATATATTCCAAGATGCTTTAAAGTAGTGGTACGGTGACAGGGCGAATATTTTTAACCCCATTTCGATCGCAAAGAGAACTGTAAACACCTGTGGAAACAAAGATATTTTGCACTGCCAGTTTGCGTGCTTGTCGCATGAAGTAGAATAGCATTGGTCAGATTGTTTCTTATTTACCCTCGCGTTTTTCATCCCGATTAATCCATTGGATATAAGCAACGACTATTAAAAGCACTGTACAGAAACACAGCCTCGTATAACATAGATTAACTTCATCGACGGAAATGGGATAAAATGCATTAACCAAGATACAGTCAACTGACCACATTCGAAGTGTACAGAAGATTTTTGAAGAATTGATCTTTCGGCTCCTTTTCCATGGCCATAAAACATGTGTTTAGTATCACAAGTGACACAGTGATCATCTCGGCAGCTGAGGTCGTGAAGAACTTGTGAAGTTTGCTTCGAATACGGCAAATAAAGCTGCTACCTTCACAGCACGACCACCTGATCATCAAGCGTAAAATATACAATTAAATTATGTAAATTTATCTGAAAATAGTTATTTAATGAAAACTGTAAATAAAGGAAATAAGAGTATAGAAAACAGCCATTTGTTAGATGACATTGCGACGTTCTGGCGATCAGGTCTTAGGTAAAATACTGGTTGTTTATGTTTAAATGCCCACGACTGCTAATAGAAATAAGGTAAATTCGAAAGTTTCTGGGATCAAGCCGCTGGGAGGACATGTGTATTCCTGGAAGGGCACTTAGCGGAAATCGCCTGGACACGGGATTAATGGGTTAAACTTAACCTGACGGAATGTCTCACTCATATACAATAAACGCAATACATCCGTTAACGGTAGTGCCCAGGCAATCTCACGATTGCATATGTGTGGCCTTTTCACATTTATGGTGGATATACCATGGATATCTTTTCCTGTAAATTTATCTTCCAGTAGCAAATTGCAATATCTCTGGTGTTCAAGACGTTTACGCTTGAATAGGCAATTAGACCCGGGGGAATTACCACGCGAGTCGTTTTCTCCGCTCGTTTAACATGGACAATTACACCTAGAAAATAATTCCAGATTATATTTTTACCTTGTTGACTCGACTTACTTTATTATAACATCTCCGCATTTATACCAAGAACCCAAAGAGTAAAACTTCTTTTTCTGCGGTTGCCAATTCTCTGCTGCCTTCAAAGAGGCAAACGTGCGAGCGGCGTTTCTTCTCTTCGTCAATATTTCCTGTAAAAAGCAGTTTATGCGTGGCCAAACGGTTAACGTGACTCCGATAAGGCTATCCTAAAATGACCTAGCGAGAGATAAAGTCCTGGGATCGAAGCGTGGTCCGGTAAAAGCCATTCGTATCCTGTCATGAATATACGGAAGGGTGAATATCGGTGACAATACTGGTGGTTTGTAGTGTTACACTTTTAGGTGGGGTTCTCGATAGCCTGTAGTCAGCAGCTCTAATTGTTTTGTATAAAATTCTTGTATTCGCTTAAGCAGCATAAAAACATAACTCCACTAAAACATACTTCAACAGGACATGTAAAAATCAAATAGGCGGTAAAGTCCAATGATGTCTAGCGGGAAAGATAAAGGCGACGGATAATTATTATCAAGCGTTCGTCACGAGGCCATCACAAGGCAATCAACACATAGATGCAAACGCGCCAAGATAAGACATTTTACAGTGGTGTCACATTTGATGCCGCCAAGTTGAAGAAGCAAAGTTCTAGATAGTGAACCCATAGATGTCTCAAGAAACGACAAAACGACAGCACGTTCGTCATAATTCGTCAGAGAGCCCGATAATGTTAAAATTGCATATATTTTCGAAATAATTGCTGTGATTATTTCGCACGAGAATTGGACCAAACAAAATACCTTTTCGTTGAGTAGTTCGACCTTTTCTTCCTCCAGTGCATTTTCCACGCTTTTTCTTTGCCCCTCATACGACGACGCCACCACAGCCAAGATAAGATTGACCAGGTAATAACTTCCCAGGAAAATCATGGTGAGAAAGAAGAGCACTGACACTGGACCTTGGATATAAGCGATAAATTTATATGCATGGATTACGTCGGTTTGGCCTTTACACAAAAGTTATGTTCTTGTAAACTTACACATTTTAACGTCAGCCCATTGATGAAACAAATTGTGCCAAAATTAAGATTTATTCACTTAAAATATGAAAATAGTCAATTTAACATGCCATCTTATTTGTTATAAACCAATACATGACATTTGGGGCTATGGTTGGAAAATATAAACTTCAGGGGCTATGACATAAATTAATATTTTGTCTTTATTTATTATTGAATCAAGAAGTGTTCTCATATTCGCTGTTTATTTATTTAAACATGTAGTAAAAAGATTGGTTCTTGCTTCATTGATAAGGATATGACTTTTAACTACAGAGATGGATAAGATAGCTCGAGTCATCGCGATATTTAGGGATTTAGTTTTGCTGCTTATAAGGGAAAACTGCGATGTATATTTTTTTTATCTAATTCTACGATACTTATAAAGTAACACTAAGGTCAAGAGCGGAAATTTGTTAGATAGCATCTTTTTAAAGCCACATTTACCAAATTACTTTCGGTTGGAGTGCCGATGGGGCATAAGCGCACATGCAATATTATAAACGCGAAAGCGGCAAATATTGGGAAAATTGGAGTGCAGCTTTTCCCATGATTTATGCATGGCTTTCGAAGTTTAACGGTTTTGAGGTTTCAGTGGTGGCAGGCTTATTTATACCGGGTTTGGAGCAAACCTTTATAAAACACTTTAGCATTCGACACATCTTTCTTTTGTTTTTTTAGGTGGATATTTTAATTAAACAACTCTTAATTAAGAACACTTAAAATTCGGAATGTAGGCCACGACCTTTGAACTTTATTAAATTTTAAAAGGTATAGAATACACGTGTTTTGTTCTGATAATAAAAAAACGCCTTGATTTTAGCGAAGAAAGTCTATGTAGGCCATAACAGCAGCATTTTATGCTGATGTTCTATTTCATCAGGTAATGCTGGTTTTAGTGATTGTTATTCGACACCACGATCGCGGCGGGAACTGACACCTTAGAAAACGTTAGCCACCCAGCTACCATTCAACACGCTAAACGGTAAATATACCACAAACGCTGTGCTTATGGTAACCGATCACAATAAACTGGCACAATTTTCATACCACTTGTTTCCAGAACTTGGAGGTAGAGTTCTTCCCAGTTATCTTGTAATGAGAGACGAAATACGGACAAGAATGCAAACGGGAAGTTATCAAAACTCGTGAAACCGAAGTTCGGATTGGAGCCGACTTTCAAGCAGATCGTGTAGGCGGGGCATTGACTGTGAATAAAAGTTTGCTATTGTAGTTCATAGTTTTTAAAATGATGACATTTTATATTATCTTGCATCATCAATAAACCTATAAAAATGTTATTGTGGTGGAGTATTTAAAAACGGCTTGAGTGTTTGATACAAAGTTATATTGTTTATTGGTTTGGCACTCGCCATTTCATAGGCTATATGCATAATTTATAGGCAACAGTACAGAAACAGTCATGTTTTAAACAGTTTTACATTTCCTTTTAGCCGATTTTGACTAGATAATGTAATCAAATACGACAAAGGTGAAGATAAGGCCATAGTAATGCAGCATATAAGATTAAAAACGTACAGAGTGCCGCTGATGTTACCACACAATCGGTAATCTGCTCCTTTGCGCAAATACTTCTGCGGATTCTTTGTCCACTGAATCCAGTCGAACTTATAGCCTGTCGAGTTAAACTTCGGAGTTGTGGAAAGTTTAAATTTCCAGTCAAAGGCAACGCTGGACGCGGGACACTTCAGGTTCTCATCCGTGATATTTTTATCAATATAATCCTGACTTGCGGTGTTGATCAGTAGCTTTTTAAAACTCGTAGTTGGTGACATCACTGTTGTTAAGGGTTGGTTGGAAATATTTCTTTCATGTGAAGGTTCGGGTCTAGAACAAAAAAAGAATGTCTAGTTAAAAATCTATCGTAATGAAATTCGAGAACACAAATTGCGCCGATATATTGGATTCAAATGTACCGTTCTTAAGAATAACTATATGGAAACATGTATATAGAAACATGGAGTTTAAATGATCACCAGTGTTTCTAATACGTCGTTTTTTCTTTTCTAAAGGATTAAAACGACCTTATTTCTATCATGTTCTATGATCTTTCATTACTTGTAAAAGTACAAACATACTAAACTGCACATAAATACATACTATCACATCTAATAATAGAATATTACACTGGTACGATATCAAATATCAACAAGAGTAAAACGAATTTGTTCTATTAATTTTGTGCTTGGCGATTAGCAAATAAATGTTATCTTCGCTTCATTCCCATTTCTAACGCAAATATTAGGTTTGATAGCTCAAATTTCTAGAAAACATGGGACGACAACATTTTTGCCAGTACAATTTATATTTTCCCAGTATAATTTGTATTTTAGAGTCGGTAGGCTAATCAAACATATTACGCGCTACCGCTCACTTCCCCTTCATTTCCTGGTCATGGGGTATTTTAAGATGAAGGGGATTCGGAATTATTTTAAAACCATTCCCCGCTGTTGGTCAACCAAGTAGAATGTATTAAATATAATTGAAAAAAAATATTCCTTTACGTCATGAAATCTCCCGGCGGAAAAAAAGTTCTGAAAAACGTCACAATACGCGTCGTCGATTTCAAATTGATTTGTATTTTTTAATCCATTACCAGAAAGTGAAACAAAATGTGTTATTAGTATTTTTTAGAGAAAGATAAACAACAAGAAAATATATAAGAAGATATATGAACATGGAGGTACATCAAGACAACACTAAGAAGACGAAGAAATTGTGGAAGAAATATAAAACCGTACAAGATCAGGATTTTGCTAGTGACTTTTACCAAAAACGAATTTTTGACTGTTATTTTGATACAAGTCAAACCTGCGACTGTAAATTTTACAATAATCCAGCTTTAATCCTTAAAATCGACGAAGCAAAATCATGGAGTACAAAGTCCTTTCATTGGCAGCATTGACTGTTGCGTTTTTCACGACTGGCCACTGCAACGCCGGCTGCTCCAATCGGAACGTCCAGTTTGATTTAGCGAGATTTCGGCACAACCTCTCTTCCATGGGAGGAAGTTTGCTAAGGAGAAGGGGAGCAAACCAAAATGTTCATGTAAGTCTTAAATTACCTGTGTTATTAACGGTGATTTACTTTATTTTGTCAGGTAGTTTGCAATGCTTTATCATTAGGTTTTGACCACTGGTTACATCCATGAGGTTAGATATTAGCCCACACTTATCAAGTAAGCGACACATTAACAGCAAATGCTACACTTTAGAGTTAGACAATAAACTGACTGATCAATTCATCGTAGTGTGTACGTGTGCAACCATCTATCCCGACTTATTTAACCTTAATATCTTATTTAATTTTACTTTTCATATTTATTCATAGATTTCGAGGTCGGCGACAGCGTCTTTGGAAAGTCTGTGGCTGAACGATGATCAAAGAAGTGAAATAAGAGCCCGTCAAGGTGAAGGAGCAGCAATAGCTGTGGAGATTTACAGACTAATGCAATGGTTTGCAGAAGTCGGCGACGAACTTTACGTAAGTGCAATGAGTATAGTTTTAACATCAATTTATAGTTTTCGGCATCAACACTATCCTATTCATAGCTTACCAATTTAATTGCCAATCGAAAACAACCTTAATTTAAATATCCACTGTGCTATTATGGTCGCAACCAATAAGTTTTATATGTTAAGCAATTTGCATTCCAACAGAATTTAAACTATTTGTGTACTACCTTACAGGGAAAACCGAAAACTTGTATGAGGGGTGTCTCAACTGAAACAGGTGTTACCAGTGAACGGGTAAGATATTTTCTGATTTAATTATTTATACTAACAAGCCAAGAACTGACGGAATTTTTAATAACTAGATGGTTTGCAACCCAAGTCACGTGACGCAAGAATGTATGCAATCGTTAGAGGCTTCAACGAGATCTCTGCTTCGCTCCATTCTTGGACTACGTTACCCGACATCGCCAAAAGTAAGCATCTTACGGAATTAAATTCGTTCAGAATTCATTTAAAATGGACTGGTTTCTCCGCAAGCTTTAACATTTTGGTTGTCTAAAAATTACTTTCTTAGTTCAGATACTGACTGACCTTCTGCAAGGAAAAAAATGCATAAATCCATTACAGAAAAAAAACAGAGTTGTAAATGGGATGAATGTCTGCTTATTTATTACAGTTGTTTCCAGAGCATTTCTTGGCACATAAACCGTATTTAAAAAACCACTTAAAATTTACGTGTAACGTATTGAATAAACCTAGTGCCGTGACGGACCAAATTTGTGGGTTTAATGTGTAAATATACATTATTTTAACAATTTTCGTGTATTCCGTCCTGCCATTTTTTAGCTGCAAATAAACTAATATGGTGTCATACAATAACATGTGCATCCAATAGGTAATGGAAGAAATACTACGTTGTAAATTTGCAGAAGCACACCAAACCAAAGTGTGGCGTCCCACCAAATCGTATTGCGCAATTTTCGACGACAGAATGTTACGTCATCTCATGACGTGGTTTGAGTATCAGTGACACTTGATCGAAATACATCGATACTAACCCACTTGTTACCTAAAACATCTTCTTTCTAAAATATCCATTTACTTGATTTGTTATTTTTAAAGTTTTTTTTAATTCTAGTCTTTTTGGTAAACTACTGTGACAATTTTTAGTTTTTAGAATCGATTTATGTTTTTAAATATTTTAGGTGTTGTTCGCATTTTATGAAACGTTCTTTTTTAATATATAATCTGCATTATGTCCAATTTTTTGATTTATTTAGTTTAAATGTCCTTTTATATGTGCGACAAGGTAATAAAGGACGACCAATGCTAATAAAAAATAATGCTCTAAAATCTTTGTACTAAAATTCAGATACAATATATAAGCAAATCCTATATAGTAAATATTTTCGTTATCTTAAGTATATGACAAACCAAGCCGAGTGTCAGGATCATTTGACACCGGAAACAAAATATCGTTTGATAAAAGTGATTGAGCGGACAACGACACCAACCCATATACAGCCAAAATATACAGACAGCCAAAAAAACTGACCAAGCGAAAAAAAAAAAGACCAAGGGTAAAAATCGCTGAAGAAAATTTTACATGGTATTGTAAGCAATAGTTTCTTTACATGCTATAATAAAATAGAGAACATCTCACTGGTATAGATTGTGTGTTGTATTTCCGGTGGCACGGAAGATTTGGTCCAGATATTCCATTTCCTGCAAGACTTCGGCATCGAAATTTGCAAGAATATCTTTTCCATAAACTTCCTTCATCTGACAGAAGGTATAGCTCGAGTTTGGCCTTTCCCTGTAACTTGTAGGCAATATTAATAAAAAAAAATAAAAAAGCAAACTACAGTATAGTTGAAACACTTCATCTACATATACATGACATAACATTGAAAAACGAAAAGACGTGGGCGTTAAATCTTACCTAAAACAAGAAAATCGCAGACACCGCTTGATTAGATAAAATTTAATTCGGTGTTATATTACATGCTAAAGGATAAAAATAAAAATAAAAGTACAAACAATACATGCTTCAGGTTGAGGCATTTACGTACGATTCGTAACAAGACGGCGGGAACGATAGCATTGCAGGTGGTCGTAAGACGCATTTGTGGTGCAGTGTACCGCGGAAAAACTGGAATCCAACAAGAGAAAACATGGAGAATCCTAGGAGACTGAGTAACATGGCGTCTTTTAATGCTTTTGTTGATGCTACCAATGCAGAGACAATCATTCGAAGACCTGCAACACATAATCCTTATTTGATTTGCACAATGCGAATGTTACGTACATTCTTGCGTTACTTAACATGTTTGTCAGCCTAATATGCTGTTGTAGCACATTCTGTAACCTAAGTGTCGAAAGAGTTGGCAATATAAAATATCAAATCTGTACCCTTCGTGCAACCCACTAAATCCCTTTATACGATTCTCCGCAAAAACAGAGCTAGATTCATATTGCGCTGAAGTAGTATAACTGTCCATTTTTAAGTAACGGTAAAAATCTATTATCAGTTCACCACGGCAAATACACTACGCCACCAACGTAGATCAACAATATTTGCACTTGCAGTATATGTCAACGCTTATCATTTGCCGCTATAATTTTCTTTCCGATACTCATGCGCTTCCACATATACACAATTCGCAATGAAATATATCGTGTTGCTCGAATTTGATCTTTCTTACCTGGAATAACTGACACGGTTTTAAATACTCTGAGCACTCGGATTGCTCGTAAGAAAGTCAGACTGCTGATTTTGGATGAATCGCTCGAAGAAGTTTGGGAGATTATCACCAGTATGTAACTATTCGAAAACAAAACATCAATTGTGTAATATAAGCAAGATGGTACATGGAATAAAAATTACAAAAATGAAATTTAAATATATATATAGCAGATAAATATTTAAACATTTTCCATCTCCTATTTTTGCTCAAAAATCGCAAAATGAAGGAAAACATAATTACATTGGTATATGAATACATATCACACTAGTTAAAATGTCAGGCAAAAACTATAATTAAACAGCCAGGCGACGAAAATTAAGAAAGGTCATCCTATACTTAACGTCCAAAGAAGGTTAATGTTTATTACTGACTGCCATTAATTAGTCTTGTACGAATTTTCGTATTTTAGCACAACATTGCATATTACTTACGCTGCCAAAATCACAATGAAATCAAGCCAGTTCCAAGGGTCTCGGAGGTAACTAAATCTATGGAGAGCAAATCCCCTGCCAACTATCTTCACTGTGGCTTCGATGGTGTAGATTGCAGTGAATATATGCCTGTATAATGTACACTTATATACGAAAATTATAAATATATATAATTAGGAATTACGGCAAGATTTACAGCAGCCAAAACGCGGAACACGTTACTGATTTGATTGCCATCCTGACCACAAAATGTTATTTCCCTGAGTATAACACTGATCGGACTTTGATTTAATCACAGCAGCGCAGACTGCCTCTACCAAATTAATTCAAATGGATCACCCATGTAAGTATAACCAATTTAGGACAAACGGTTGCTATTCTAATTCCAGTAATTTTTAATTTGAAATTATGTTATAAAAATCAACCTTTGGAATTTGAATTTAGGGATAAATGGATAATAATGTTTACTCTCTAACAGTCAATAAAGAAACATGTTTGCCATATTTTGTTGATTAAGAGAAGCATCAACGTTGGTTTTGCGCAACTGCCCGTTATTTTTATTGCTATAATTCAATCATAATTATACGGATAAATATTTTACATAAAATGCCAACACATAAGATCATAGGGCATTTCCTAAAATGAAAAAAGATAAATTAAAAATTGTTTAAATATTTCAGTCTTAAACAAAAAATTACTAAACACCTGCGATTCTAAAAGTTTATCTATTGTACCAGAATAAAATGACTGGATGTAACTTGTTTTGTAAAAATGCAAAATCCAAAAACTTACTCGACGTATCTTTCGGACCATTGGGGTTTATCGTTTCCTGTTATCATCATGACCAAGCAATTTAACAATATTGTGACGATCACAAGGCCATTAAAATACGTGTAACTAAGTTAAGGAAATAACTTTTAAATACTTAAAAAATCCCAACAGTGCTTTGCTATTACTACTTTATAACATGTTTTAAATGGGTTGAATATCCTTTTTCCTAAAACGTACATTTTTACAGAATACACCAGACAGGCTTAGTAAAATGAAATATTAGTAATATGTCCAAAGAACCATAAAGTCACTATAACACTTCTCTCATTTTGAAATATTTCGTAGAAATGATGCTTTATTCTATTATCAAAAGAAACATTTATTTCCAGTAAAATTACGTCTTAAAAAAAAGTGTAATATTGACTTTGTCCTTTTTTTTCTGGCTATCATATAAATTCATGCATTTTGCTGAAAAGGATATTTGTTGACGAGTATGTTAATAAACCGCTGCCGGATTTTGCTGTCTTTGCCAAAAAGAAACAAAGATTTTTCTTTGCTAAATCGAAAGATGAGACGGTTTTCGTTGAGAACAAGAAAGGTCTGAAAAGTAAGTAGCATTAATCGGTCAAGCCAACTACCCGTCCACCACGCTATCCTGGTGTCCAACAGAGTTCCAATAGTATTTTTTAATGTCAGATATATTTTTTTATTTTCTATTTTAATATACTTGATTAAGGCAACAGCCGTTGAGTATTCAACTTAGGAAACAATTGTACAAAAAGCCTAGAAATTATCTTTAGTATTATCTATGTTATAGAATTCGGATTGGGGCTATATATATATATATATATATATATATATATATATATATATATATATATTTAGTATTATAATAAATAATATTAAAAATACAACTAAGTTGAAATATTTGGACCAAATATTGCGTTGATTATTTAATATTGCGTCAGTTTTTTGGCGAATGCGGTTATTGGTGATTTGCCTTTTTAAAACTATTTACTTAATTAAGTCAGGTACGGCTACATTAAGAGGTGGCAAGTGCGAATATAAATTATCTTCACACTCCAAGGTATCTCATGTAAGACAAGATTAAACCGCAATAAAAGATGACATTCGCATTTTGGTGAACCCACCATTATACAGGGTTTATGTAAAGAAAAAAATGTTATTTAGATGTAGGCCTAATAGTTTGTTTTAGGTAGTATTGTTGTTCGATACGACAAGTTAAATTGGTTTAGATTTGTGCTTAGACAACACCTTTAAACCTATGATCAATTTTATCACCGAAACACTTTGGTCGAGTAATCGATATGAAACTTTCTAAAGGGGAGAAACTAAAGATTTTAGCTTCTAAGTTTAAACTTTTCAGCCAATAGGCTATCCGGATATATTAAAACATTATACTCATTTACAGATTCTATCAAACTAGTATACATATAGAATATATACATCTCCTGTGTCTGTTTGTCGCCTGATGTTCGGCAGGGGAGTCTAAAAGCTTGGTGAATTAAGGCACAATAAAATTAAAATATAGTCTTTTTCTTATACAACACACTGGACGATATGAGCGCAAGGTAATCTGGCCGTTGACCGTGTGTTAACGCCCCTTGCTTTTTATCATCCACGAGGATAAACATATATACCCCAGCCTGAATAACAATGAAGTATGCGGTGCCAAACTATCGCGCTCGCAATTCGCAAGAAACCAACCAGCTTTATACATGAATTATGCATTGCGAGATTGGGAATGCCTAAAGCAATACTACGTTGTTCAGAAATTAATTTTTTATCGCAGGCGTGTCCTCGTAAACTTGTTTAAAAGATAATAAAATATCGCATACAATATACGCAGCTGAGTCTAATGGCCTTTGAATGGTGTCAAAGCAATTTATTTCCTACCGGGTCAAAACATGCAAGCAAACATTGTCGAACAAAGCTAACAGCAAATTGCAGAGTGCACATTATACATCATTTAATTATTCTGTCTAACCATTTTTTGTTTTATTACCACATTCAATTATGTTGGTTAACTTAAAAGTTTAAAATAATGCAAAGTAAAACCTTTTTGTCTTTGTAAAATGGGTCCGGGTCTTCAATAGGTTCCAACAACTTTTCAGGTGACTTTGAATATCCAATAGTCAAGCGTCTTTGTTGCTTTAATCGAGCCAACGGGGCATTCTGATGATATTGTTTTAGCTATAGTAAGGCTATGCATAAAAAATAAACTCTATTTTAACAAGTTAGACGGGGAAAACTAAAGATAGGGAAAGAGGTAAGTAGGGCAGGAGGGAATTGTACATTCATACACTCACAGGAAAATTGGAGCGTTAGGCTTGCTGTTAGGACTAGAGTTAGAATTAGGATAGTTTTGGGTTAAGGTGTTTAACTGGCCTAAAGGGAAGGGTTAAAATTAGTTTTCATAGTTATAGTGAAGACTTATCCCCCCTTTCCATTATTTTAGTGTTGCCCGTCAGACGTTCTTTATGGGTTCATTAGTTCGGTGATCAAATATCGATCTACTGCAATCGAGTTCAAATAAGAAACAGGTTAGTAAAATATGCGGTAAAATACCGGATGCTGGTAGATTGGGTGGTTTATTCGTACCCTCGTGGGAGGAGTTATTCATGTTAATATAATACACACGTGACCACAGTCCATGACAATAAAATATGCCAGTGACCTATTGCAAAAGCTATTACAAGTTGGTTTACACATTAGACACGTGTCAGAGTCTACTCTTCGTTTATTGTCATACTAAACCACGCTCGTGGACCAGTATCAATTCTATATTTTGCTCGCCGCTGTTTAGTCAAATCCTTTAAATTAGTACAAGTATCTAATAATAGAAATAATTTACTTTGTGATGACCATTTCGTTCAAATTCAGTATTCTCTTTTTTTTCGACGTGCAGTTTTCTGCCTCTAATCATCGCCATTTTGAACTATGCTCTATCTTTGACGGAATCTGCAGCTAATCCTTTAAATTTTAAGTTCCCGCGACAGTTGATTGGCGTGTCACGATTGTTCGGAATATTGAAATCTTTATCGTAATTCCGTTGATGCCATCTTGGTCAAAAATTAAAGATTGCAATAAATTTGATAAAAACAATCATGCCCTCATTAGTAATAATTTCTGCAACAAAAATGGGTTGGTGAAATCCGGCTAAAATAGGTTCAGAGTAAAATGCATCACGGTACAACCGCAACGTGAAGCAAACCACTTATATGGATCCGCAACACATGCGAACAACTATTATTACGAGCTCGTTGAGCGACATAGAAATGCAAGGGTATAAAAAATTTATGCGCAAAACATTCCGCCAAGCTGAAACAAATACTCAGGAAAGAGCAATAGCGCAAAAGGCGAATTATCTCAAAACCACTTTTCTATCGACCTTAACATTTGGTTAAATCATTCTTCCTACACCTATTGAACGAGCCATTGATTGAATATACAGGAAGCACGCGTAGTGCCCTATGTGGTCACCGGTGGCTATCTTTACTAAATCTAGTTGTCCTTCGGGAAATAAAGGGAGATATTGCCGCCAGGAAAGCCGTGGATTTTTAACCAATTGGTTGGTGCCAAGTACGGCGTGAGATTACGACAAGGACTATGCGAGCGAGTGGCGTTTTTGACAAGGAACATTTACCATATGATAGAGTTATAAAAAAAATCATCACTATTGAAACATTCTAAAAACTAAATCGATTTCAATATCAATTAGTCTAAATCAGAAAACGATGTTGTTAGCATTGGCTATCCAGCAATTGAATGCAACATCTGGAAACTGCTGAGAAAATTTATACTTATATATCTAACATTTCCTAAAATATACACTTAAAATATGGTCAGCTTTGTCAAATATTTCTTGCCTTATGTTATTGTTGGCATAACCTACTATAATATGAGAGTATGGGCCTGTGCCGTTTCCTTTTTACAGACTAACATAATCGATTTGAAAGTATTGCTATTAAATTTAAGAAACAAATCTTCCTGTTATTCTCCCGTATAATCCACGCTTAACATCTCCGTAAGAGAAGTGCAGATTGCGTGCCATATAGGGTGTCGGATAAAAAGAGAAAGGTAGAGTTTACCACTTGAAGCTTAAATATTTCATGTCTGCTTACATGTTTGTAGCTATTTTCTACGTAGAGTCTCCAAGAAGCTAAAACTACACTACACGCAATTCAAATTCGCCGCTTTAAACAAACATCTTGAATCTGTATTTTTAACACAAAAAAATGAAAGGGAAACTTTGTACAATATTTTTGCCCGCCAAAGTTGTAGTGTTCGCATTTTGTACTGCGAATTATTGTTCTTTTTATTATAAATTTCGTAGCCACGACGCCGCATTTCGTGACAAGTAACATATAGCGCTGTGGAACGTTTGTGTGTGTTTACACATTATCAACCGTTGCCTTTAATCTCCCATTGTACAATCACCATTGTTATTTCTTGCAATCTTTTTAATTAATCATCACTCATGTAATGTTTTTAAAATGCACACTTACCACTATAATCATTAAATCAGCGCAATGTCTGCCAAAATTCAACGATACTTGTTCGTATTCTGTTGTCTCATGGCTGGATATGAAACAACAACACCTCGCACCAATTAACCAGCTGTGCTACAAACTTGGAATTTGAATCTATCATCGGCAGATAACATTCCACTTGCATCTATACTACTCTCGCATATATCGTACCACGCGCCAAAAAAGAGGAAATACTTCGGAAGATGATAAATGCATCTACATTCACGCATAAAATAAAATGCTAAACGTGTTATCTTCTGTTATATTTCTGTAGCAGTGTTACCAAAATATAATTAAAAGATTAAAATATGTGAAATTAAAATGTTCAACTTATTTCTATACATCATACAAAAGGGAAATTGAAATAAAGCTGGAATATATGTATAGTTTACATGGGAAGAACTAGCCCGGGAATGTCCTCAACTTCCGTTTTTAAATAATCATTCCAGAGATCCGCGATGTCCTCCACGCGACCACCTGCTTCATACATCTGCATCCGGTAGTTGGCGACCTGGAGCATCTTGTTGTACATTGCAGCAGCTGAAAATGTTAAAAAGTAAATCAAGATTGTTTTAATAATATTATAATTATGCTTAACAATAGTTGACCTAACCTACTTCCCACACACTTTAAAATATAAAAGTGAATCTTTCTTGGTAATTAATCTCTTTTGACAATAAACATTTAAATGTGTCTAGTATGTGCTCTCAAGCGTAAATAACACTCCGGTAGGCAATTCAACTAAAGATTACGTTAACGAAAACGAAAACACAATACTAAAGTTTATTAGTTCAAACGCCATATGACCATTTGTACAATAAGAGTAATCTTCCGAACATTATTTTTTGGGGTAATATTATAACATGACACCCTTTTTTACACAAGACGTGCGACATTACCGGCTTTGCATTTTCCGGATTTTTCGTCCAACTTTATTTTTGACTGCAGAAGTATCACCCCAGAAGATATGGTTGGACCTAATGTTCCGCTTAATTGTTTAATTTCCGACGAAGTCCAACTGGTATTCAATAACGCAACCTAATTGTTAAACAATGTATGTTAATTGGATTCCTAAAACACATAAACGGTCATTGCCTGAAGAATTTGTATTCCAAGTACTATAACAAGGATACAAAGGTTGATGGTCCGAAAACAAAAAGCCCGCCACTCCCAGAACTTTGCTCGAGCTTCAAATCTTGATAGTAAACAAGAGAGCAAATCAATGTACGCAATATTTTCTGGGTTTATCACCTGGTCAATGTAAACGTGTGTGTAAGTGAAAACTTTGATTTATTATTTCATGCTACACCTTGATTTCTTCATCAAGAAACTTGAACTTCTTTTTCTTCCGCTTGGCGCTATCCGATTGAGGATTGGGGTTCGGTAGTTCTGTGCTTTCTGAAAATAATTAATCAAATTAACCTTCATTTGGTTTAACCTAATATGGACGAAAAAGCAAAATCGGAAATACATAACATGTCGTTAACTAAACTTAACCAACCGCCACCGCCTTCATTGTAAAAATAAATGTATTTACAGTTTTCTAACCTCTTCTCGTCCGGCCGGTTAGTCTGGCGGTTAAGTTCGTCGCCTTTCAATCGAAAGGTTGCAGATGCGAAACTGGTCGCTAGCTAGTCGGCTGTGTCCTTCGGCAAGGCAGTTTACGGAGATTGCCTGAACCCAATTTTAATCGGTTCGAATAATGGGTTCTACCAAATTGAAGAAACGTGTCTATCATGTACAACACACTGCAATAGCTCCGGTAATCCGACGGTGCCACTATCTTTTCTGAATCCATTCTTCTTTGCGAACCGCGTAAACAGCTCAGTTTACCTTAACACTATTGCAAATAATAGTGATCGGCAATAAACGTAACTAAACGTAAGTTTCTGACGATCCTTCGCGAAATAAGCGTTTAGCAAAACAATATATTTTGCGCGGGGTATGTTTAAAATTAAAGTTTATTAAAAGCTTCTGATAAGTTGTATAGTTGCAACAAGATACTGATGTTCGCCTTTTATATACCATTGATGACATTTGTCGCCAAGAAGGTGCATCTGTCAAGTGGCATTGTTACGTCAAGGCAATAATTCGCCGTACAACAAAGGAGTTTGAAGTTACTGAAGGTGTTTTACGCGCCACTATCTTTTTTGAATCCATTCTTCTTTGCGAACCGCGTAAACAGTTCAGTTTACCTTAATAATATGATTGGCAATAAACGTAACTTTTAAACGTAAATAGTAGTGCCCCAGACGCTTTCTTTTGGTCTGTATGTAAATCATACACTCATAAATTACACAAGTTATAAATTAACTGTCATAGGCTAACTAAAATGTCTACTTACTGTCTCCAGCCATCGTGCTGCTTCTAAGACGAACCATTAAAACAAATATCAAGATAAGATTGATAAACTTTTATTAAGCTGTAAATGTAATATATACCTATGAAAACGAAAAACAAAGACGAGTATTATTACAACCGGAAATGAGACATTGCAATAAATATGGCATATCTACATTTGTTTATATATGTCATAGTAAATTGTAACTACCACAACACAATCGACAGTGGTTTACAAATATTTTATTAAACTATAGTCAATAAATTCACCATTTTCTATAAATACTTTCTGGTCATTTAAGTGTTTTACTATTTGTGTATGTGTTATCCCGTTTTTTTGTGAATGGTCTACTTCCTATTGGTAAATATTCAATAATCAGCGAATATCTTATACAGTAAAGAAGAACCAGATTTGAAACATAATGTACCAAGGGTCTTTTTGCATTGTAAAATAAGTTACAATTTTTGGTGTGCAGGCGTTACCTTTTAAACTCCATTAATATTTGGAATATTTTACGGTGTAAGGGTAATCATATAAATAAACCAAAGCACCTACCAAACAGGCAAACTGAAGACAAATGTAACTTCCCGACAAGGTGCTGGCTCCTAACACCTGTCTTAGTGAGAGGTTGCAGTATGCTTATAGACGGCGTCCTTTATTCAGAGTTTGAAATAACGCGTCATTGTCCAAGTCTTGTGAATTTATTCGAATTTGAATGATGGCGAAAACGAAAGGTCTTGAAATGACGGTTTTCTAAGGAAAAATATATGTACAATTTAATGATCACAAAAATTACTATTTTAAGAAATAAACCCAATATTTACCAAATTGTGACTGAACAGGAGCCAAAGCACGTCATACACATCTTAACAATAACCGATAATTCCAAACCTACTAAAACTACCACAAGACCGATTACCTCACGATAATGCTCAGGCAGTAAAAAACTAGCGTTTTATAGATCGGTGAAATGGTGGGAAAAAGGGAATACAATAGCGATCTTATTCCCTCGTGACATCGATGTAATATAAACAATAATGGCGACGATAAATCTTACACTCCCCCCCCAAATTGCGAGATCGTACAATTGAGCAATTTACAATTTAACTGATTTACGTCGCGTGTTAAGATTCATTCAATGACTGGGCTAATGCCCGCATTCTCGTTGATCTGTAGCGGGTCATCGCTTTCATTACGTACGTTTGCAGCGGGTACTATGATACATAGTTTGTGTATCGGTCTCTTGAATTCGGTGTCACGTGCTTTGACTAGCACATTTCGAACTACACCGTGGCTGTCCGGGTACACGGAGGTGATTCTTCCAATGGACCATTGTGATCGTGTTGTTGTGTTGTCCACCAGAAATACAACGTCTCCTATCTTGACGTTTTCTTTTCTTTTGTGCCATTTCTGGCGTGCGATGATAGTTCGGAGGTACTCTCCCGACCATCTGGCCCAAATTCGGTCGGCTAAATGTAGAACGTAGCGCCAGCGACGTCGAGCGTAACATTGCCGTTCATTGGTCAAAGTTGGAGGCAGCTCACTTGACGGGTTCACCTTGAGCAGGAGGTTCGGTTTTAATGGCGTCTCGCCATCGATATTCAGTGTAACGGGAGTGAGAGGTCGACAACTCAGTATTGCCTCGGACTCCAGCAGCAGGGTTGTCAGTTGATCATCGTTCAATGTCTTTTTACCTGAAATGGAAAGTAAAATCCGACGAACGGATCTAATCATTCTTTCCCAGGCTCCACCCATGTGTGAAGCGCAGGGAGGGTTGAAATTTCATTGAATTTCGCGTTGTAGAACAAAGTCATGTATTTGATTTTGGTTCCATTCCTGGATGGACTCACGGAGCAACCGTTCGGCCCCAACCAGGTTTGTTCTATTGTCGGAGTAAATGTGAGACAGGTTTCCTTGTCGAGCAATAAATCGTCGCAATGTATTAATCCGTGCGTTAGTTGAGTTTGTATCAAGTTTGTTATTGGTGGCCGCTCTCCAATCAATAAAATGTTGAGATTGAACATACCTTATCAGTGACCTCTTGGCGTGGGCAATTTCGGCGACTGTTAGACGAAAGGAAACTGGTTCTGGAACTCCATTCATTGCACGTGCTCGGGGGTGCGCTCCAAATCTCAATATCCACGCAACTGCGGCCTTCAAACAATGCCAATTAGAATAGTGCGTTATCAGGATATCAGTGGCGATAGTGGTTTCCTGCACGGAAAATAAGTTACTGGCTTGCTTATCGAACGCTTTAATGTCGTTGAGTGACATGTCCCCTTTCTTGAGCGCGTTGGGCCAGTATTCGAAGGAAGCTTGTAGCAATTCGGGCTCTGTAAACCAAATGACATTGGAAATTAAGAAATCTACGCTGGCGCCTCTTGATGCACAGTCGGCAGGGTTCAGTTTTGTTTGAACATGTCTCCAGTCGCGTGTACACGAATGCTTGGAAACAAATGCTAAGCGCCTAGACACAAAAATAGTGAACCTTCTGCGACCATTAAATATGTTTTGCAACACGACGGACGAATCTGTCCAAAACATGGACAGGCATAGCTCTAAACCGAGTTCCATTTTCAGAGATTGGCCCATTTTTAATGCAGTAACAACATCCACTAATTCTAATCGAGATATGGATACGTCGTCTTTCGGTGCTAAACGAGATTTGCCCATTAAAAAGGTACAGCTTACCTCGTTATTGTAGCGATTACAAACTTGCAGGTAACATGCGACACCGTAGTCAATTTTCGATGCGTCGGCAAAGTAGTGTAGTTGGCATCGCTGAATATCCTCATGGCCTCGTAGACCGAAGCTTGGGGAAATGGATATGTCGTGCAGTCGTGCCAGGCTCGCGACCCATTTCTCCCATCTTTTAAGTTCTGGAAGAGGAATTGGTTTGCCCCATTCTATCTCCTGCTGAAACATGCCTTCGATATCTGCAACAAGTGCGATCGGGTCTCTGCGAAACCGTGTAAGCACCTCGACGAGACTATTTACAAGATCAGGGCCCTGCATGAGAACCTGGTTAATGGACACGCCTTGATGCTGAGCGGCACAGTCGAAAACGACACGTAGTTTGTCCGGTTTGTTAGGGTTAGTGACGAAGTGGTGCGGTAGGTACCAGATTCGGCGGTCGGTGGCGATTTCGTCAGATGGCACCTTTTCGGCATATCCCTTAGTTATCATGTCGTTCACTTGATAGGTATATTTTTGTTTAATATTTGGGTTTTGCGCAAGTGGCTTTGCTACAACTTTAAGGCGCCCCATCGCCATGCCGCCATTATCTGGGGGAATCTGGTAATCGTGGCGCCAAGGGAGGGATAGTTCATAATGATTATCAACAAACTTAACTGATTCCTTCATAAGGTCATGTGATCTTCGGTCTTCAATCGAGGTCGGGAACCGAGGAAAGCTGTCGTTGAGGTCATCGAGATCGTCGATCATCAGATTAGCATCGCTTTCATCCTTTAAAAACATAACGCTGGCCTTACAATTGGAACGGCTTTCGTCACCACAGGGGCCTAGAAGTGACCATCCTAGACGGGTTTTGACAGCGTCGGGACATCGACCATTTCCGCTTCTCATAGACTCGACACGGAAAATTTGGGGAACGTTCGCCCCGATTAGCAGCTTGACTGATCCATTTTCGATCTGTGGAATTTTCACACCTCGCAAATGATGGTGTCGCTGCAACGCCTGCGAATCTTGTAAAACATTAGGGTTCCCATATATCTTATCGACAGCAACGACGTCGGGAAGGTTATTCCAATCTTCACCCTTCACAGGCTGGGCAGAGAATGCAAGGGACACTGTATCTAAAACACGAGATGATGTTAGGGTTTGCAACGTAATACAACGTGAATTACCAGCAGCATTTGGTGAACTTACGATCGACTCCTCACAGCGTGTTGTCGTGGAACTTTGATCGATAAATGCACAGGTAGCAACCTCTTTGTCTGCATAACGAACTTTACCAGGAACAACGTTAATATAAACCTTGGCCGTGTTGATACTGGTGCAGCATTCATCGATTTCAACAGCTGCGCTTATTTCGATACGCTCGTGCTTGTACACACGGGGCGGGGGTTGGTGTCTACGGCTTACCGGTACAGTATTTTGTACTTGTCGTGGCAACGTTAATTCTGCAACTGATTTCTTGTGATCGCTCAAGTTAGATCGAGCGTCTGCAAGCGAAGGCCGTGATGTACTGCGGTTGTTCGTTGTAACTACGGCAACAACGTTGGGTTGTAATGTTCGTGAGGTCGAGTCTAAAGCCTCCAAGATTTCTTCCTCTTTCCGAGCTTTCGCAACTGCCTTCGCGTATTCAAATTCTGGTTGTTTTTTGTTGGCGACACGCTCTGCTTCTATAGATTCGCAAGGTTTTTGATTGGCTTCTTTCGCTGCTACGCGTGTCCTTTCAGCAGCACGATCTGTTTGCTCCTTTGCACGCTTGCGTGTTTCGAACAACCTGTCCATAGCTTGCTAATAAAAGTCTGTGCTCACGCTTTGCATACAAAGTGCATTATCACAATTTTTCTTATTATTACGAAACCTGGCATAAACTTGCCTAAAAAACTTTGTAAAATAAAAACCGTGTTCGCTCACTTCGCTGTTCCTGTTAAACACTTTAACCCAAGTAACGTGGGTACAAGTCGGAAATCGACAACGCAACACCGATATCAATTTTACCGGTAGAAGCTGCATGGCATCGAGGAATTCCTAGGAGAGAGTGTTTCATGCGGAACGACAAAAAGAAAAAAGATTTTTTTGCAGTCCACCGACCACGTCGTCTGCTAAGTTGAGCAATGGCGTTGGTTTCATTTTATAACCTTTCTCACTACTTTTGTTTTACAGGAAAACATTTAAAATATTTGATTGACCTTCGTTCAATAGATTGCGAATAAAGGATGTCTGTGAGTACATTTATATACCGTAAATCATAGCATAGGCCTGTGTACGGTTACTTTAGTTCGTAGGGAGAAATACCAAAATAGTTACAGCTAGGCCTGTGGTATATGTTAGTAAATTTGGCTTACGCAATAGCCTACTAGCCTATTCAGTTAGCATACAGCATAGACCTAATCAAACAGAATGTTTTGTTAACAGTGGTTTTATTTTAGTCTTCAGTTGTTGTCAAGTTGGAAGACAGTTTAGATAGTGAAGATGATTTTCAAACCGCACCTCCTTGTTCAAGATCCAGAAAATCTAGAAAAGCAATATGCGGTATGAAGAATATAAAGGCAGCAGTTAGTAAACTGTTATTCACAGATTAAGTACCGGTAATATATCGATACTGGTGCAATGTACAACGACCCCGTGGTTGACTAGTTGGGTTAGGATTAGTGTTCAGGTAGAGATTAGCGTTAAGGTTGGGGTTAGAGTTGAGATTAGTGTTGGGGTTGAGATTATCGTTAGAGCTTAGAGTTAGTTTTCACACAAATAGTGTATAGGATAGGATAGAAAATATATTCATGTTTATCCCTGTGAATTGGAAAACCAAGGGAATTAACACATGGGCAATCGTCAGATCATATTGTAGTAGCATTTTTCTATATAGTACCCATAAGTTGTTTTTTTTTTGTATGTCAAATGTTTAAATTTATTTTTTATTTCCTATTAAGAAAAAGGTCCTGAGGATAATATTAAAGAAATTTTACATTTTAATAATTTGGAAGAAGCACTACATTGGGTTGCTTCTTTTGAAGCTGAAAACTGCTACAGATTTGTAACAGTTCAGACAACCAAATTTCAAAAAGAAGGTAACTTGTATAAAGGTATTGCGACCAAATCTCTATTTGGTGACATTATAATAGAATTAATTTCTTTAAAATAGCTGTTCTAGTTTTATTGATGCAACAAAATAAAAATAAAAAAGTAAGTACCCTACGACAAAAAGTTTATATTCATTAAGGATTTAAAGGACGACTGCCGCTTTGATGATGCTTTAACTAATCTCCCATGTAAACTGCCACCAATTTACTACTGGTTTTAAATATTTTTAAATTTTGTGCCCCTCTGAATATGATGATGCCCATAACTGGTATATATATATTTTTTTTTCGTTCTAGGCGTTAATTAGAAGTTTACACATCTTTAACATTATAGATTTCCCAAAAAAGTTTAGACGTTGGGAGTTGACAAGCCATTTTTCAAACGGAAGTTGCAAGGAATATGTTCCATACACTCCTCTTAGCGGATCAAAAGTTCTGCATTGTCATCATGGACCAGATAGACATAAAGCTTTTAAACTGAAACAAAAAGCCGAAAGAGAGTTGGTAATATAACCTAATTAATCTTCTATATTAAATAAATCATTGCATTGTAATATGGTACTGTACTTATGTTTTAACCAACGCCAGATCCCAGTAGTCTTTACAGGGTTTAGAACTTCCCTTTTTACAAAAAAAAATGCTCTCTGGACAAAAAGTTGTGCTTGCTTTGTTCACGAAACTCCTACTATTTTGTTCTAGATCCGCCAGAGGTTTCAACTATGCTAGACTAATATTAAATTTTTACACTAGAAAGAAAAGGATGATCATACAGAAGCTATTTCTGTCATGCGTGCCATGTATCATCCTACTAAAAAGTTGGACTGTCACGCCCGAATAACAATGCATCAAAGGATGTACTATCCTAATTTCAAGGTGAGATTAAAGAATATGTTCAACAGACTCTAACCGTTTACTTGTGAATCCTTAGCAAGGCATCCCCACTCAAATCAGTAATCAGGCAGATAACTCATGAACACGAAGGAAAATTTATTTTGATTTGATTTTTAGCTTGCAGCTGATTCAACTAAAAACAGCAGGACCAAAGCAATTTTGGATTTAAAACTTGCAGCTGATACCGGGAATGAAGTAATTGATGCAAAGGTGCTTATATTTCTCAACTATTCCAATGCGAAAAACCACACTAATCACGTATTGGGAGGGCAAGATGGTATATCTCAGACCATGGATAAACGAATTGCACAACTGATTAACAATTATGTTATGGAAGGAATTAAAAACGTCGATGAAATGCGACGTATATTAAAATTAAAAGTACAAACTGATAGCACACTGTTCCCAGAAGGAAAATCTGTAAATATTGAAAACCGGCGATATTTTCCGGAACGAAAAGAAATTTATACCAAAATGAATCACCAAAACATAAAAAATCGCTTTAGTAAATTGGACCAAGTTAATGTGGAACATATGGTAGAAGAGTACCAAGCGAAGCATGCTGATAATAGCGTTTATTTCAGGCCACATATAAAAAATACCCTGTACAATATAGATGTTATCAACAGCAATATCCCCAAAAATGGCGATGTTAAAATACCAACAGATTATAGTAAACAGACATTACTATTTGTCTACCAAACTGAATTTCAAAAACATCTGTTAAATCTGTATGGCAATTATTGGTGTTGGCCTTGATGCAACATATAAAACTTCCAGAATATGCATTGCCACTATTTTTTCCTGGTCGTCAAAACCAATGTGGGCTGCCAAGTTGTGGCCACGTTCATTGTTCAAGATGAATCAAAAAAGAGCATCAAAGAAGCACTTGAGATGATTCGCTCCTGGAATCCAAAATTTAATCCACATGTTTGTTTAACTGATTTCGATAATGAAGAAATCAATGCATTTGAGGAGGTGTTTACTAGTGAGTGGTAAATTAGAAAGATATTTATTTACTTTGCACAATTCTACAATATAAAGCGACCGATGATATTACACTAGTAACTCCGGTTTATAGTAATTTTACAGCTAAACAGTAAAACTTTAATGCCATGGTTTGGATTTTTACGGAAACAAATTTCATAATAATGTAACAATTTTGTGTTATCGTATAAAAGTACTAATATAATATGTCTATCATTTAGATTGTTCGGTACTCTTGTGCGATTTTCATTGTAAACAAGCATGGAAACGGTGGATTGCTAAGGGAGAAAACTGCATGTCCGAACACAGCGCTGAAATGTATGGAAGCTCTTAACATGGTTGCTGATGCAAGAGGCACCAAGGAATTTGAATCTGTGCTGGAGTCATTAAAATTGTCAGAGCTGTGGCAAAACCAGAAATTTAAAAACTATATTTCAAAAATATGGTTGGGCCGGTGAAAGAGGTATAAAAACCTATTTATTATAGCCATTAAAATAAAATATAAATACATATATTGGTAATTATTTTTTAACCATTTCAAGTTTTAACTAACATTTGTTTGTTTTATAATGTATACAAACTAAACTAATTTGATGTGAGCTCTCGTAACGTAACTATTTTTTTTAGCGTTGGATTTGGGGGTTTAAAAAGTACCACTTTAAATATACCGTGTCCACGACAACCAACGCTGTTGAAAGGTACCCTAATCCTGTTTTTCTTCTGCAAACTTTGAGTAAATAATGTTTTGCTGCTGCATCTGCTAGAGCTAAGTGCATTGCCCAAGTACAACACCTTACTGTAAACTTATACCAATTTGACAGTACTTGTGTTTTTATTACATGCAATATTTTAGTATCAATTTTAATCAAATTGCAAAAAAATCAAGTTCCGAATGATGGTTTTAATAGCAAATTTTACCTAGTTTTGTTTCAGGCAAAACCGAGATCTTAAACGAACGTTTTTTGTCAAAAAACAACAAATCATTCTCTGGGCTCTTATCTTCGTTAATGGAGGATTATATTCCTGCTCGCCAATCTCGGTAATATTGAATAATTGTTTGTTCTTTATTTTTGTAAATTTCCAGTCTTGTAATATTTTGTACTAAGATGTTCTAATTAAGATGTTTTTTTAGGTATATTAAAGAAAATAGAGGAATGTCCTCATTAGTGAAGAAATTTTCTATCCCATCGTATCTTAAAGAAAGACCAAATTGGTTTATTACTCATATGATGTCAACTCTCGAGTCTTGTAAACACATTCCCACACGACATGCATCAATGTTATCTGAAGATGGAATGTTCACATTTTTCAGTGAATCGAAAATGTACTTCTGGGGGGATATACTTCTGGAGGGAATATATACTGTCAATGCCGCAGTTGGGAAAGATCGCTTTTACCATGCAAGCATATGTGCTCCATTTTAAACAATGAAATGTGGTCATGGGAAAAAATGCCACAGCTCTATTGTAATTCCGCTTTTAATTGCAAATGCTGTTTTTTTGCTTACATTAAGCTTATGAGGAATCACCTCTTCTTAAGTTTAACTGAGCAAAATGTTTTGGATGTATTTCCATTCTCTTATATTAATGTTATTTACAAAAGGCAAATTACTTGATACTTTGGTTTGGCCATTTATTTATTAATACAATACTTCTGCACAGCATGCCAGAGCAATCAAAACACACGTTTTCGTGTTCGCACCTCTATAATAGGTGGTAAATTGTCTCAAAATGACGCCTGGGTAACAAAAGTCCAAAAGTGATGTGTTTGTCATGCTATCCTTGTGGTAGCGGCGCGACTTGTATTGTGCCAGAGACAAAGATTGCACCTAAAGCAACCACTATGTGGTAGCACCTGGCAGACTGGGCTTAAGTAGAATTTAGTAACAAACAGTTATGAATATGGCTACAGGCGAAGAGTTCTGTAATAAAAACTCTAACAACATATTGAGAGAGCCTCCTGGGCATGTTGGAATCTCTTTAACACTCTTTTTTTATAATTTTAAGGTAACAAAGTTCCGAAGAATAGTGATAGCATTTTCCCATGTGTTACACCGTTCACATTCACAATATTAAATTTTTGGTTTGTCTGCCTGCCTCCCTCTCATTTCCTCCCCTGTCTTCCTTCCACCTTCTCCAGTCAAACAATTTTTTTTGTTAAGCCATCTGTAATGTTAATGTATAAAAGACAAAACCGAAATAAGGATACAATTTGGAA
>CH002871.1:118464-231292 GCA_000149265.1 Ciona savignyi
TGTTAGAAAGTGGAAAGTAAAGTCTTGAGTTAATATAATTCAGACTGTATATAGTTGACATTATGCTGCTGAAGCTTGTACGAATTAGTATGGATAAAAGAGTTGTTACGCAAATATAAAATATCGACATAGAGAACAACTGCACTTGTTTACCTTGTTTGCTCAATTTGGTACAAAGAGGTCCAAGCAGCGTATACGAATCTAAAGAAAACTTCATAAATCATTTTTAGTACTATTTATTTTACTGAATCCGAAGACACATTATTTTATCACAAACAGGAGATTAAAGTACACACAATTGGCATTTTGTGTCCAAATGACTAAACTAAACCGTAACCCATGATCGTGGGGGTCCATAGGAAAAAAATAGTAATAATAATATAGATTCTTATTTGTAAGGATATAACGAATTGATAGCATACAGTACATCGAGTCGAAACGTTGCCGCAGAATTACTAAACTAGCACAAAATAAATGCTGCCACCCTTAAAATGCCGCATTTTAGTGCTTTTCATGAGCTTAATCAATATCCTTCCGACAGTAAAAAACGACTTCCCGTTTTTTATGTTGAATAGTCTTTAGCAGTTCGAAAGTGAAAGATAGTTCGCTCGATTGTAAATGGATTCTCTAAGTCACCGTGAAGGTTGTACGTGCCTATTGCTACGGTTTGAGCCTCAGGAAAATTGGTGTAAATATACAGTTCGGGGGGTGATGGTAAAGTACCCTTGGGTGCCAGAGATCAACTTTTAGGTTCATGTATATTGACCAGCGTTTGTTTGATGAGATGTTTTACTTTTAGGTTGAATTTTAACAAAGTATAAATTTCCTGTGGTTGAACTAACATGTGACCTTATCAAGTCGTCAGTTAGTCTTTTTGAGCGTGTAAGATTGCTATCAGGAATGGACTACATCACTGTCTGTTCGTTTAAAGATTAAAAGCATTTGATGTTATCAAATGATCTTTTTGGCTAATTTTCAAGAGCCTTTCGGACTTAGGGAGCCGGTAAATGAGACTTAACATTTTGTGAAAACAAAATGTGGACTATTCCCCATGGAGGCGTCAGGAAACTTATATGTCCAGACAGACTTCATTGATACACGCGGCTACCAGTAGGCTTAAGACTTATGAAACGTTTGACTTCAAGATGATAATCAGCATTTTAAAAATACTAAGAAGCGACCTTGGCCGCGGCTTTAAAATACCAAATAATCTTATCGTTTTGTCGGATCTCACCTTCGACCTCAGGCGACAAGGTTTGGGATGGTTTTGTGTCCAACGTCTTCTCGGCATTAGGGGAAGACGACTTACGATTTCCTAAAACGTAAAAACGGTTTTATATTTATTAGAAATCGATTTTTAAGGGCGGGGCAGATACTTCTAATATAACTGCACTAGTTAAACTGCAAACGAATTTGATTCATTTTATTTTCTTTACTGGCACAAATTAAGTTACTGGTTTTTAATTTCATTGATTTTATTTCTACTTAAACATTATCATTTTTATTTTTATGATTAATTACCTTTTGAAATGAAATTACGATAAACATTTCCTTACCTTTTAAATACTGCAGGTGGCTGTAAAATATGTCCGCTTCTTTCGAGCTAGAAGTCAATTTTTTAAAATCCTTTAACGACATCTTGCGTAATTCTGCCCCGGTGGTCCCTTTGTAGCCGGTCATATCGACATCAGGGACCTGGTATTCGCGTGCCACCCACTGAACCCACTGCACAACGTGAGAGTTAGTCCATGAATTAAGATCTGCAGAAATAATTGTCATATTTTAAGTGGATGGTGCAATTAAGACAAAATATACATTCTTATATACATAAAAAAAGAAAAAGTGCTAACTGGCATTCTAGCGTTTTTACCCTTTACCTATTAAAAACAAAACTTTTCTATTTAAACCGAGAGCTACACGGTAATATACAATCTATGTAGGCCCCTATATTGATTTCTGTGGGAAGGATACTAATCACGCGACACACATATATTATTGTTAAAATGAGCAATAAGGTATCCTCCAAAGACTATATATACTGACCTGTTGGCACTAAAACTTCTGCTTCTTTCTTGTCTTGATTTACGGCGCAATTAATTGTGCGCTTTCCACCTAAATCTGTTCCAGTTTTGGCGAGCGCCATTTTGTCGACGCTACCGGCATCACTTCCGAGGCTACGACGTTTCCGTGGGGCCAGCCTTTCACGGTGTCCCGTTGTTATTGACAGTGATCTTTTGCGACTGTAGTCCAATGGCAACGTATCACTGGAAGTTTTTAAAATAAACTCAAGTTGTCTTGCTTTCTCACTAAACATAATAATATTTTACTAAATTCTTAGGGGTTACAAACAGTTATAGTGATCCGCTTATGCTAGCGAATTTTATATTTTATTTTCACATATATAAGTAAAACTTAAGTGCGTATGTTATTTAATACATTGCAAAAGGATTAACGTTGCTACTTTTCGCACAATGAGTAATACTTTTTTATGAAGTAAAATGAATAAAATTCCGTTCACTATCGTCAAACATACCACACCAGTCGAAGGCAACGTAATTATTTAAAAAAAAAATTTAACATTATATCGTTACGCAACTCCTTCACATATTTTTGTATCGACACTACACAGAATTGCTCACGGTAGGATTGTCAAAGTAAGCTCAAAAACGTTTTTTTATATGTAATGTGAGTGAAGTCGTGATCTGGCCACTGCCGTTGTAAATTGTTACAGTAAAATTAAAACACGATTCAGTTTTTTTGTTATTTAGAGATAACTAAAATTCACCAGGAAACTCTTAAGTGCTTAAAGCATTGATTACCGTCTTTGATTTTTACTTTTGGTCACTTGAACCGAATCTTGATTTCCGGTTCTTTGATCAACTGCCCCTTGTTTTGAATCAAACCATACTGCACCCGAACTTGCGTAAGTACACTGAAAGGAACAAAGGGGTTTTGTATAAGATAGAGGATGTAGCATGCACTTGACATTCACCCACCTGAGTGCGATTAAAATGCTCTGCTGGGTTCGTTGTGGTAATTGGATAATGAAAGTTTGAAAACGGATTAGTGTTGTCGTACTTCATCAAGTTAATGCTGTAACAATAATTGTCGTTGTGCACATCAGGTTATGTAGTAAATGTTTATTTGAAGTGAAAATATCCATCGTTTGGCTAATTTAAAAGTCACGTTCTTTCTTAAGTAGGTATTTTATACAATTCCAAAACAAAACAGAATGCAATAACGCTTGGAAGATTAGGATCTTATATTACCGATACTGTTTTATTTTTTCTTAACATTTAACTCATTCCGTCGGTGGTCAGCGCTGGTCAAATTGACCCACAAGTTTGTTTTTGCAACGCGGACCCCCCACCTCAACTCACACCCCAAATATAATAGCCTCAGTCGTAAACCGTCGAATCGATTTCCAACAACAAAAGCTCGTGTTTTTGTATTATGTAGGCTCACCTGGTCTGCAACCCTTTGCCGACTGACGACCTGCCGTCCGGAGCCAATTGATCGCCAACTCTGTTGTTTGGTCTCGGCCAAAAACCCGCGGAAACCGAATTAGGCTTGAAGTTTGATAGAACTTGTTGCTGCTTGACGGAAGTGTGGTGGGGACCCCGAGGAAAGCAGTCAACCACGGCGCAAATATGCTGCTGCATTTCCCGCAAATTTCAAGTTTATTACTCGATGTGTTTAAAATTAATGCTCAGGTTCACACAAAACCATGAAATAACAACGTTTGGGCTATTGCTTTTGCGTATTAGTAATTATTTCTGCATTTATAAAAGCATTTAAATAATCGTTTGAAATTTGTGGTTGTTTATAACAAAGAACAATCAATATGAAACAGCGAAAGTCCAGCAAATGTACCTATGTTTATAACTTAGTGGATCACTTAGTTACTGCATTTACCAAATCTACCCTCATACGACACATGAAGTAGGAAATGGTAATTGGTAGTGTTCCAAAACATCCGCCCACCATTGAAAAAGTATACCATAGATCTTAGATAGTTCCGGTTCAAATGAAGCAAAACACTCGACTAACATAACAATATATTACTTACTGTATTTGTGTTGTATGTCTAACAAAGTAGTAAGTCCGCACATCTCACCGTGCTCTTTAAAAATATAACAAGGCGCCTATTTTAATAACGTCAACAGTTAATTGAGGTAAGTTAAAACGTGAACCCCTGAATACTACATTATGACCTAACAGACTGTAATTCTGACTTGTACTACCAAATTTTCCGTTTGTCTAAATTTGTACTTTTGTACTACCAAATTTTCCGTTGTCTGACGTTACCCTTAAGCGGGGTTTTCACACAGTCACGCCCGTGTCTCGTTTCCGACAAATGTTGCGTATCAAAAAAACGGGTTACGTGAAAAAAATATTCTTTAAAATATTAGATAAAGTTCGGAGCATATTTGCTTAGTTCCTTTGTGGATATCTCTTTGAGATATAAATTAGGTTTTATTTTTTAACTGTGCTCTTCAATTACGACTGTCGTTTTGCCGCTTCCCCCAATTCCCATAATTGTATAATTCCCAGAAAATGCTACAAGGAGAAAATAGAAAATTAAACTGAACTGACGAAAAATATCTTAATCTTTAGGACAGGTCAAACATGCCATATTACCCCTTGTGCTATATTACACTGATGCTTTTCAATAAACACAATTTTTTGCAGAATATGTTTCATTCAAAATGACTGAAAATCTATAAACAGAATATCACCTTTCCTTGTCCAAGGCCATGCAAGTAAAACTCATACCACCGCACCGTATATTTAAAAATAAGCGACATGCACTTGGGCCACCTGGTTTCAGTGAGAAAGTGGGAACGAGAGTAGTAAGTCGGTATGGAGAATCTGGTTTGGGGCAAAGAAAAGAATTTGGAGGTCAGGTGCAGTGAACGCGCTTGTTTTTGGGGTTTCAGTTCAAATGGTTTCAGACAATCTTTTTTATGTCAAGTTTGTTTTTTAAAATCAGGTACGACTCCTGTATGCATTGTATTATTAGTTTGCATATGCTAACTTGTGCGGACTAATCACTATAACGTAGGCATTTGTCTAAAATATAATATTCAATATAATATTCTTATACCATTACTCTAAGTGCTAAACTTTCGTTTTCTTGTTTGTTCCACAAAAGGGTTTGGTTAGTTTATATGTACATTAGCCGGCTAAAACGGTTGGAAATACTATTTTGGCGAGTTGTCTTTATTTTCCACTAAAGAGTGCATTGTTTTACCGGGCGTATAATCATTTGCATATGATTGGAAAGAGCAATCGCCAGGTTCCATTTTACTCATGGGATGACAGACGCTAATACCTGTGTTTTTTATATGGTTGGGACGTTTCTTTTGTGTTAATTTATTATATTAATCCACTGGGTTCGGGCAATATCACCGAAGTGTATTGCTTTAAAAAAATCGACAAAGCAAGCATCTTGTTTAGTGCAACAGCCGTTTGGCTGACAAACGACGCCTTAATCGACTTAGCTGATCAACCAGTTTAGTCGATTGTATTATTCAACACATAACCACTCAACCACAAGAAACTACGTTTTAATTTGTATAAATGTAACATGGTGTTTAAAATATAAAAAAAAAACTTTATAAAGGAGGACCCCATCTACTAAATTCTAGTTTTACGATTTTTCAGCTCCGCCCCGAAGGTTTTTGTAATCATCTACGGAAAGCGGAAGGCAGCCGGGTTCCTAAAAAATTCAATTCGTCTAGCCAAGTTTTAATATTCCTTTAACAAACGTTTATTTAAATACGCTCGTTTATTTTGACTGAGTGGAAGACACGTAAGGCGGTCACGGTGAATTTTGAAATCAACTTGTTTGATATTCAAATATGTCAGATATATTTAGTACATTATTATACCAAATTAAGCTCATTAGATATCCATACACTCGTAATTTTAAATATTGCTAAAACATAAATCAATTTAAATTTCATTTTCACGTGAATGTTTTATACGTAGTATTGGATTGCAAATGTGGTCTATATCAATGTGGTTTCCGATCACTATATTTTGTGCGTGTGGGGGCCACTTGACTTTGATACATGTTTATTATAATGAAGACGCCTTCCCTTGTCCTATTGACTCGTTAAACAGAAGTTCATGGCAAGGGTGAAGCGAGCTACCCCGTTAACAAGCTCATCTCCTTGTTATAATCGACATTTATGGGGTTCCGTTGTCAACTTGGCCGACAAAAGTCACAAGGTCAAGTCTGCTACAATGTAACGTCCTTATCAAGCCCCCAGATCGCGGCTAAGGTTGTGGTCAGTTCCACAGGCCACTTTACAAACGTCCAACTTGTTTGCATAACTCCTTCTAATTGAACAAAGCTTACCGGTGTCAATTTCTTCGTGGTTTCTTTTTTAACTCTTAAAGATTTTTTTAAAAAAGTCTGACTTGTAACTGTTTTAAGTCAAGATTACATGACTAAAGATGACCTTGATGCACTTTGAAATGGGTCGTTAATTATCACTTAAAAGTTCATATGATTTGTGTTTGTTTCTTACTCTTTCAAACCATCCGCTTTGTCCATGCAAACATCCGATATGTTACAACAAGGGGAGTGTGTGGTCACTAAAGATTGATCTTTAAAAAGATAAGTGAGTGTTAATGCAAAGTCAATGACAGTTATATACACAACATTATCCAAGGATACGATACAAAAGGATATTCAAGTCCATCCCCGTGAATGGGAAATCGCAAGTGGCGTTTTATATTACAGCGCGGGAATTCGACAGATTATTTGGCGCACACTTTCGGGCTAAGCCTACCTTCGGTTTAACGTATAGCTATTGCAGTGTCCTAGGTATAATTTAGTCGCTACCTTAGTTTTGGTAAAACCCAATAATCCAGTGGGTTTGGGCAAAGTCCACTATATACTTTTTACAACTATCTAGCAATCACTTTTAAACCCGCAATTTTCGGGTTAAAGACCAAAGACGCACTAACCCACTAAGCTATTCGGTTAGAGAATGATTAAATTACTTCACAATCTTTAGGCTACTTATATTTTATTGTGTGAAATATAGCCGCAATTGAGAGGTTTATACAAAGTTAAACTCATTGAGATTTTCTATTTCCTTCTTTAAAAAAATAAAATATCAATCATTCCTAACTTGTATATTTTCGCAATTCGCATAAACTCACCCCAGTAGCGAATTACTGTTTGGCACGGTACCCAACTCCACCATTAGCTCTACATTCCCTTACTGACCCTCATCAATTGAATTGGACCAGTCGGCTCCAGCACACAACCTCCCAGAACGTTTAACCGGATTTTGAAAGTGGCTAAATTGGTCTGTCAACAGCAGTTATATTGTTTCGGATGTTGCGGTCGTATTACGGTAGCCCAAAAGTTGGTGGCAGGCTACAACTTTTATTTGTTTGCAATTCGTGGATATTTGTTTCCACGGAAATGAATATGTAAAGCGCAACAAGAGAGGTTTTCCTGTTATGTTAAATATGCTAGAACGAAACCGCTGCCAACAAACGTTTCAGCCATATACCGGCGCTAATTCTTTTATAAACACCTTCTTACTTTTTTAGTTTATAATATTTTGAATTAAATTCAAATAAATAAATCCTGATTATCATTTATGTATAAAAAAGTATCTTTGCGAATTTATTCTACACTTTAAAATAATCGATTATCATAAATTCTGACCAATTAAATAAATAAAAATCACTTCTTAGCTTTTTTATCTTTCCGCAGCTATTTTCGAACCCACGGCCACTGGATTCCGCTTTAATTTTGTGTATTATGAGTTTGTGTATTATATACGAATCAATATTATAAACCCATTGAGACAGACAAACGCCCTCATGAATAAATTTATCTTTATAATAGTCCTTCTTCTGACAGCACTGAGATCCCGAGTGTCGAATTTCTAATCCTTTCCCGATACTAATGTGTTGACAAATGGACAATGGCGTACAGGTTTCACACGTGCCCATCTTCATAAGCTCAGTCGTCTTATTTACCGATTGATGTGTTTCATTTTTCTTTTTTGAGCATACCGCCTGTTAAGGTTCGTTTAACTTGTCAAACACAGCACGTTTTGGATGTTTTGCAGTTATCCATTTTGCTAAGCCACAAATTTCTGAACTTCTATGACAGCAGGGTAAAGTTTCTGTTTCGGGTATATTGCAATTGATGTTTGTTTGTATTTTATTAAAAAATAAATGTCCCAAACAACATTTTTACTGTAATTTTTCTCCCAATTTCAACCAAAAATCCCCTTTTCTTTTAATATATACACGTTACGGTCACAGCCTTATTCCGATAAAATAATTTATTGATGCCCACCCGCTAATGTGAACTACTTAAACGACTGAATGCAAGAAAACATAACTTAAAAATAAAATGGGTCGAAATTTTAACACAAATCAGTTGATGCTATTATAAAGGTCCGAGTCTGAAACCAAAAGACGTAACAAATGGTTGTGCCCAGTTTTAAATCGCAATAGATTTGATAAAATAAGTTGTTATTTAAATATGACACAGAAAAATGAATAGATTTATTTGTAAAACCACGTTTATGATGGGCCATTATGAAGCGCAAATAGCTCGTATGATCTCCTGTAACTGAGCCATATGACGAATTACATTACACTTGTGTATTTTTAGAGATCTGAGGCTAATACATAATGATGAACAAGATTAAATGAGATGTTCTCACGCACATGGGTGTTTTTTTATTTTATGAAATCTGGACGGTTAGGGTTCCACTGACATTTATCGTTGAGGACTTTCTGTGTCATGAAAACGGTGACGTAATATTTAAAATTCTTCTCAGCCAGTGTTTCGTAATTCTTTCCTGATTGTTGATTCACGGTTGGATTACCGGCCACCTGCGCTGGTATAAATGAACGAAGTGAAAGTCTTAAAAGTCAACCGAGTAAAAACACATTTGCTATGTTTGTTGTCTTTTCAAAGGCCGCACACGCGCCCCAACCGATGACTTGCTGGGCCACCGACTTAATTAACGTTCGGTCGTGTCTGGAATAAGTTTGGGGCGGGTTAAGCTGCTGCGCGAAAGGCGCTTGAAGTGCACTGTTCTCTGTGAAAACAATGGCCCTGCCAAGACGCAACGGTTCGACTCAAGCAAATGATGCGAAAAATTTAATAACATTCACCGATGGCCTGTTCCAGAGTCCCCAGTCCCAGTCGAGCGCGTCCCGGGCCTTGATAGGCGGCTTAACGCAGTGTGAAGTTCAATGGGCTGTTTTGATGAACCTCATCTATACAACGCCACCCATTAAAAAATTACAACTACCAGATTTGCCTACAATGTCGAGGTACCTCTATCAAAGTTCACTGCTGGCTCGCTTCGGTGATATTTAATAATAACAATCCTTTGAAAAGCTCGCTCAGCACGCGCCTCATGCTGAATATCTAAGTGAAACCGTGCTTCGTGATTACAATTCGCCATCTGTACGGTGTCACGCAATAAGAAGTGAATTAAATAATTGTGTTTCATTGTTAAAACTTAGTTAAACATCCAAGTTTTCTCTCACAGCTTTTAGTTTGGTTTAGAATAAAAACCAACGCCCTGAAATAGGCAATATAGCCACTTTTAAGTTAAAATGTTGCTATATAACACATTTTAAGGCAATGATATCTCTTACACGTGACGGGTAGGACACTGGCCGACAATTAGTGACAAACATCATTGCATTCCAATATAAATCAGCAGATATTTTGATTGGACATATAACGGCAATAAGTTTAGATCACGTTTCTATGGTTTGTTGTTTTTAAACACTTCTCAATATTACACCGTGTGTGTTTTTAAGGACAATCTTGCGCCGTTTCAATTCTCCGCAAAAACGGAAAGATAAAAATGGATCTTTGCTCTTTGGCGCAACAAGTGGGCCGATAATTTATAGACGACATTTGACAGGTGTCGTCGGTCATCTGTCAATAAAGCTTTCTTTGTTTTTTTGGAATAATTATAATTCTACACTGTTTAAATTATTGGTTGTTATTTCTTTTTTCTTTTTCTTTGCGTCATGATTTATAAGATAACATGTCTATATTTAGCATCGGCCGGAACCAGGATTTTTAAGTGAAGCACTCCATCTGCTAATCCTCAGAGAAACGTCACTTTTGAAAGTAGCCGATTACGATAGAAAGCGAAACACGATAATCCGAAAGTCCGATTTTACAAGGCCCGGATTAGCGGTGGTGTTTTTTTCTTGCAGCCGCTGTCTCGTAGTTGAACCGTGCACCACTTTTAACTCAAAGCTGTCAATTTTCCTCTTCGTGAAAATCATAGTTTTATTTATTAAAGGCAACGGTAAATTTTATTATATTTTATTTGTTTGGAATTAAGTGTTTGGATTTAATTATGTGATATATTTATATATATATAATATCGATGTTCCCAAACATGATGCACGCAATAACAAGTTTTGAATATATGATTATTCAATGATTAAACCACAACATAACCCTTGAATGGGGTTATTTTCTTAACAAAGTTATTTTGCTCGTATTGCGGCATACCCTTACTTTATAATTTTTTTGTTGTGACAAAACGAGCAGCTGACTGGATCAAAAAGGCGTTGAGGCAGGACTCCGCCTCACAGAAGTGCTGAGCCATGCTCGACGCCCATTCCTATGTTTGTGTAGGGCCGGCTGCAGGGGCGACTGCTCTCTTCTGTCTACTTAACCTTGCCAAAAAGTTACATTTAAAAGATCCAGCCTTAGGTTTCTGACCAAGGGATGGCCCCCTTAGGATAAAGACATGTTTATGTCTGCCCTTAATCTTACTGTATGTTCATCTGTTCACTGTGTTTGTATTTCAGTGTCTGGTCCATCATGAGGTAAGTGGCCAATGGTGGTCACGTTGACCCCTTGACCCGTTATACTCCATGCACGAAACACCTGCAATATTTCCCAAAAAATCAAACAGTTCCAGCCACGTACAGTCAGTTTGTCAATGATAGTTTTTGGCTTTTTATAAAAGAGCGCGGTTATTATATCGTTCTGCACTTTTTGTAGTAAATCTCAACATTTTATTTTCGGCCACACTCGGACATTAACACCTTTGGTTTCCTTTTTCTGGCAAGAGTAATTTACATACGCCGAACTTATGGGTTGTCGTGTAACGGAAGGAAGATATGTTTTTAATCAAACCAACAGACAATCGGTCGCGTGCCGGACTGGTCGTCTCTTCGTTTGTACAATCACAATGTCATTCACATTTCGTAGCCATAGGTTTTCGGAAATAGAAATGGACAGCTGACGAAGGTCCAATAGATCTCCAATCAAAAGCCTGGTTATGAACTATTATAATAAAATATTCGATTATAATTCGAAGAAGTAAGATATGTCGTTGTTAAAGCATACATTTGCGGATAATTTTATGACCGATCAAAGCGTGTTATTAAATCCGTTATTTTATTTAATAAATAAAAAATATTTTGCCGAGAAGTATCCGATTTTATAGCGAAAGTATAGATTAAACTTCAAAACCCTTTTAAAATGTCATGTCGGCAGACTGCATCTATAAAACTACTCTTCACCTGCCGTATGGTAGTGATTATGACAACACAATATGTCGTGTGGAATACAGGAAGTTCGTGTTTTGGTCTAGAAGTGGCTTCCCACTTGTAGCTCGGGCCGGGGTCAAATTGAATAATTCTTTCGATGTCACAGTTAAACTGGACTGAATGGCAAAGATTAAAGAAAACGCTTTGAGGTTTCTTTTCATCTCGGAAATATTGATGTTGCTCAGTGGATGTTTATCCAATTAATTCTATTTTTAAAAATCTCTTACTTTGACACTTTAAAATTATATCCAAAATTAATATTCATTTTGTCTTTTTAGTAATTGCATGCGCATGAAACTTAATGTGTAATATTTTATTTGTTATAGCACAAAATGGACTTACATACTTTGCAAACGATGTAAAATAACTTGTTTCGAAACAAAATTACCAAGCACTCATTGTGAGGGTTATATGTGTTATTCAATTCCTAGTATTGCTTAAATATTTACAATATGTGTTTTTTATTTCAATTTTTACTGGCCACGCAAAAATCATATTACGGGTAAACACCCATTTAGTTACCCGAAAAATGTTACTTTTGTATTAAGATTTTTCTTCTCTTCTAACAACTCCATTGGAATTTATCAATCGACTTTCAAAAAAAGAGCTTCGGCAAGATGCTTTAAGTATCAAGTTGAAACAGTAACGTAATGAATCGTTAATCGGTCGATGGAATTCAAAAGATGATCCCGCTCTTGAAGTCGGTCGCACGAGCCAAAGCAATAAAGCACTTCAACCGACGTCTCATGTCGTGCTCGGGTTTCAATGCATAATCTTTTTTCCGTGATCCCTAAACTAACATATTGCAAAAGTCAACGAGCAAGGCGACAAGGCCCAGCTATTCAAGTGCATAAACTTAGATTTTGTTTTTAAGGGGAGCAGGATTGGACGGGCGACCGTCACATCATTCATCTGTGTCATGCAACACATTTTCCTTTCTTATTTTGACTTCATCCGCCCCGGATTTTCTCCAAGACGTCCTGTCGTTCAAGTTACACTCCGGGGACCCTTTGATATTCAATACATTAGAAAGAAAATGTTTTGTTAAAATCTTCCTCTTTGATCTCATAAAATATTTAGTATTTTGCATTGAAGAAACTTTGCAAAATAACTTTACCTTTAAAACATTAGTTTATTAAATCTTAACTATGACATCCTAATGATACGAGTATTCCTTACATGGCATACGATATTCTAATTGAAATTGCTTGGACTTAAAATCGTCGTTTGGGTGTCGCATGGGTCATTGTTTTTGGCACTGATGGAATGTGGTCTTAATATCAGACAGCCAAACCGAACGGATGTATGTTCCATTTCATGTTTTAAGTTAGCCAGCCGTATCCTTGTTGGTGAAACGTTATTCAACTTAAACTGCTTAAAACGGATCTATGCGGTTACATGCAGTTGTTTAGTTGAAGCGTGATAACTCAACATAGCAAACCTCGGGGTTTTCACGACGGTACTTTTATTTAAATGTGTGTACCTATGACATAATATTTCCGAATTGTCAAGGGATGATTTACTAGTTTGTTTTTGCATAAATCGACAGTTTGACGTATATGGTTCCATTTATATAGTCCAACACGCAGCGTTCATATTTACGAAAAACCGGAAAGATTTAGGTCTGATGGCCTGTTTCTGGTCGCTGTAATAACACAGCCGCAGACTGTGTATGTGTTCCCACACTGCCACATAACCATGCAGTATGTTTGGGCAGGCCGTTGTGAGGTCGCTGATTTCGATCTTTAAGGCGAGCATAGAAACTGGCTTGCTACCAGACCACTTGAAATGTCGCCAGCCTGCCTTTCACTGTACAACATCCGCCCTTAAAGGCCACTTCGCAGACCCTGACCATGCGATGTACAATTAGCCTCGTAGGATTTGTTTTATTGTCGCATGCAGTGCATTATACAACACAATGAGTTAGGATTACCACCAAACAAACCAATCGACCTCCGGTACTTTTCGTTTGTGCAACAAACTGGCTTTCCTTACATCCGACTGGAGTCTAGCCAATCAGTTAAACAAGGGTCCACGCACAAGCGTGTGCTTTTGTTCCTCCAATCCTATAGCATCGTCCACAACCGTGTGTGGTAACCTAGCCTGGTAGTTAAAACTGTGTTAGGATCATGTGCTTAAGCATTCAAAGCATCCATTAATTATACTTTTAATATTTGTAATTAATGAAATATACTGAAAATTCTTTTTGGCTTTGGGTTTCTTAAAGATGTTGAAGACATACAGAATATATATCACAGTGCCAAATTAAAATTTTGGTTATTTATATTTGTATAAACAAGCATTATAAGTAAAGAACACTGAAGGTTTAAATGAGATAAAAAAATAGCAAAAAATAAATTTGTGGCTCTTGCAATTGTAAGCAACTTCACGATCAGTGGTTTCTTCCGTAAGCTGACACCGGCGCCACTTTGCTGTACTATGACGTAACAAGGCGACGTACAATCTCACGTGACCGAGTTACTTCTGGGTTTAATGAGAATTTATTTATTTGTCAACAGGGTTCCGTGGGACCCAACGTTTCTCCGAGCTCCCCCGGCCCTGGACGACTGGCTTACAAACAGGATGCACCGTGGACTACATGGTTATACTACGTAAGACAACCCCTAAGTTCCAACCGTCGTGTCTATTTTTACACGCTTAGTGCGTCATCATGTAGAGATAGAATTATTTTTATCTAACAAGAAATTGATCCACCGTACATTTTACAAAAATAACTTGAAGAACTATTTGAAGCCACCCTTTATGTAGTAATTTTTTATCGATTAATAATAAAATTTACATATGTATATTAAGTAATAATAAAATGCAATGCCACAGAATTGTTTTATGTGATACTTTTGTGTTACCTAAAGCAGTGCTTCGCTGCATTTTTTTAACTCAAGCCACATTTAGAAACTTAGTCAATTTTGACGGCACATTGCATTCTGTAATAAGTGCCTGATAACTGTAATATTCAAATTTTTAAAAAAACTTTTTTTTTGGTAAAATATTATTTTCCCGCGGCACACCTAGCATTGTCTTGTGGAACAGAAGTGTGCCGCGGCAAACCGGTTGATAATGAACCACCCGCTAACAACATAGTTCTAGCGTAATTATTTGTATCGAGTAGTACCCCATATAAACGCAACGTTTATTAGATCTACAGACCAAATGCGTCACTTTAACACCCTTCCGATGCTGTAGCCATAACTCGAAAGGTTACTCTCGTTCACTCAAAGTGATCTCATCTCATTGCGATGTTGACTCAGAAGCACTGTCACGCAAACCAGTCCCAATGTTTACAAATAGCTAATTCCAAATGGACTTGCGCATTTTGCCTATTGTTATACAACTCTAAGCGCTTAATAGATATAATAAATACATTTGCGGATATTTTTCGTTTTAACATTTGCAAACTTGCTTTAACACTTGCTTCGGGAAGGGGAATGGCAACGACATTATTAGGTTAGGTGCTGTACGTTGAACTTTCTGTTTGCAAAATGTGCAAAGTAATTTATAGAATTATTACACTTTAGTTAATTTTATTATGTGTTTATATTGCATAATTTGTATTTTTTATAATCAAAATTTTTGTTGTTGATGTAGTTAAATGTTAAGGTCTAACGTCAAAGCCACCTTATTTTTATACTTTTCTTTCCGCCCGAGCGAATAGATCCGCTCTCTAGACAAGCTTTCACTCCGAACAAGCTGTATTGCCCGCAACGACAGGTGTAAATCCAGATGTCTTTTATCAAGCGGCCGCCAATCTTCTTGCTTGAGCTTGAAAAGTAAACGTCACCCAGTAGGAGAATTTAGGGTTGGAAACCATGCAATTTAGCTCTGGCCTTTTGTTCGCATTGCGACTTGCAAAATATGGGTTTTATCATTCGCTTAAGCGTATAAAAAGTCGCATACAATTTTCCTATTCTGCATCTTTACTTTATTTTGTCTTTTACAATCTTGGTGTGCTATAAATTTACATTGTATGTTGCACATAAATGCTTTTTTAATTAAACGATTCCCATTAAGTACGGCATCATCAAAGGACCGAGAAAATGGACGTTATATGACGCGGCCCGTTTTCGCCTGGCAAACCCCAGAAACCTTTGAAATATTTACAGCGGTCAGAACAAATATTTGTGATTATTTCATGCAGGCGTGAGAAAAGTCCAGCACTACCTGGCCAAATTTCAGGCCAATACGTGGTGAATACAAACCGCTGGTCAACAGGCCAGGCCTGATTATTGCAGGTCAGGGCGGTTGGGGTGAAATGAACGTGGGAACCGGACACCGGCTCGCAGGAGTCCGGTAGTTAAACCGAAGTGCAAATCTAGCAAAGCTAAATGTGATCTTATTAAATATGCTATATGTCGTCATCTTGATAAATATTATTAAAAGACTCGTTTTATGTTTAAATGCTGATTCACATATTTTATTGGAGGAATTTTAAATAGATTCAGTTTAATTTGAATCTGCAAAAACCGTTTTATAGAAAGTAAGTTAATAAAATTTATCCAGACAGATACTTTATGCTTTAAAAGCTTTCAGCGGCATTATATATTTGTGTGGTCGACTTATTTGCGAGTGGCAGCAATGTCTAATTTACTTTCTCCGCGAAAGTGTCGCCAATGGGGCAGTAAATATATTTTACGATTGAAAAGTAGTCACGCACAAGAGAGTTGGTAGGTTGTCGGTGAGAAATCAGTCCGACGCTCCCCACAACACCTCGTAACTCCATTTTGTCAATAATCGAATCGTTTGAAGTCGTCCCCGAAAACATCCGATACAGGTTGATCCAAATATCCAGGGTTAAAAAATTTACGCCGCTGATATGGAAGTAATTTTGCGTGGTGCTTTAAGATACAACGAAGTCCAGACGTCCGGCAAAACGAACCATTTTTTCGCACGGCTCTCCATTCATAAAATCGTCTCTTCCCACCGGTTTCGGCGTCACAACGGTCCAGTCCAATCTACTTCACTAGACATGTATGCAGTCAATAACTACACAATAAGCAAGCTAGCCATGTGGTCTTCACAGCACTATGTTTGCCATACATGTTGGGTGCCTGATAATGGATTCCTTCCGACAGTTTTCGCTTCAGTGAACGGAATCAAATCTCACATAGTAGACAAGGGGCGTGCAGGGCCAGTGGTTTTACCCATTGCTTAATCAGACGCAAAATCACTACGACTTCGGGTTTTATTTCAATTAAACACCCACTGCAATTCGAAGGTGGGTGTCATGGGAAAGCCATTGATTTGTATGTTTAAAAACATTGCAACAATAGCATTAACAAATGAGCTCATATTTAACGCTTTAGAAATCGTTTTATATCAACAGGATGATCTAATGGGAAAAATAAAATCGTGATTTTAAAACCAACCATTATTCAACCATTATTCATTGCAAACTCCTCTATATCTCTCGTAGATTTATGTACATTTAAAAAAAACAGAAATATGAAACCTACTATGTCAAAGCGCATGAATAGTTCAATCAATCAGACACAAACTCCTGAATATATATCATCATAGAAGTTTAACTTTAAACCCCAAGTCATAGTTGTACAATGGAACTCTTCTCTGTAAAATTTACGTAGGCTTGCAAGTTATTTGCCTTTCGCCAATCCATCGCTTTGCGGAGACTACGGAAGAATTCCTAGGTTCTGGAATCGACTTTGCGCCATTACGGAAACCGGCCGCAATCCCAGCTCTACTTTGCAGTAGAGCGGAGCGACCCAGCACGCACCCTTGTTCGCTTCTCCTATGTTTGATGCTTATCTAGGATTAGGATATACCGCTTGCATATTCGTCAATTTACAATATTTTATTATGAAAATAAAATTAACATTTTTCATCTTTTGTACCGCATTTGACAAAGTACAACAAATTACAAAATGGTTGATGCATGGATCATATGAAAATATGAAAGAAAATTATATGAGAATATGAAAGAAAATTGATGTTTACTTTGTATTGCAGCTTTGTTAAAAATGGTATGGTTCGAAATAAAGTTTAAAATTTAGTTGGCGCCCGTCAAATATATATATAGCTGGATAAAATTGGCAAAAAAATAATATACTAATTTTAGTAACCCACACAATACGTCAGAAAGAGAATGGCAACAACCTTTGAAACAAATAAGCATAGGCGCTTCCTTTCATAAGTCCCATTACCCATATTAGGAGTTGCCGGTACCTTACCCCCGAAACCTAAAGTTCCCCTTTCCGTTTGCTGTTGGCATCGATGCAAGGCCTAATCGCATTTTGAATCTGCTTAAAATAGAATCGCTACCGCTGGTATATCGAGATAGAGCGATTCGGCAATTACCAAAAAGCGCTGGCGGTTCGGCAATATTACATCACAAACATCATGTAACTTGTTCCGTTTCTTCCCCAGCACCAAAATATGACGACCCACGTATATCTAGGTTAATTTCGCATAATTGCAAGGAGAAACGCGTGATTTGGGAAATGTAGTTAACATTTACCTTTCTTCACGCGAATCTCTGTATTTTTGTGATTTGAAGCCAGGTCGGTATTATTATTAATCTATATTTTATTGCATGTAGAGTTATACAATCTTCTCAATGTTAAATGGTGTCAAACACAAAAAAACGAATTGAGTTGAATTTATTCGTATTTTCGTTTTTATACTTTCATTACGAAATTTAATGAATTAAAAATACGGTCGAAAAGAGTAATACAAATTTCTCAATGGCTTTCAACTTTCAAAATAATTTTTATTCCACATTACTGTCCAAACTTGTACCGACTTTTTGTCGCGACATTCAATTTCAAAAGCAAGAATATCCATTTGGTGGCTGAGTCAGAGCTATTTTTGTCATGAAATGACGTGGCCACCCCTATTCTACGTCCATGGAGCGTGCTAGTTAGCGGCAGGATTATTTCAGCAAACGCAAACAATTGTGGCCACTATGACCCAACAAAGACATCGAGTGACCTTGTACCGCACACAGCACCTGACTCCAGGTAAATGTAGGATGTTCTGCAGACAAAAATGTCATGTTTCCACGACGTTGAAATCCACGACTTTAGATACGCTAGATTTACTGCACGCAATTTGTTCTAATCCACCCTTAGTAGATACCATACAACTACCCAACGTATAATTTATCTCAACACCAGTATGAATTACCGGCATTTAATATAGTGGATTGAAAGCATTTGTATAAGCGACAGAACCATTTTAAATCAGTGGTTGGGTATGTGAATGTGATAATGATTGCAGTTGGAGTGAAATGAAACACAATCTAAATTCAAGAGTTAAAAAGTTGACCACGTGGTGCATCGTTTAGTCGCGACTTCTTCTATACGTAATTACACTAACTACTCACAATATAGTCACCACTAGCGCTTGGCATGTGACAAAACACACCGGAATTTAATTGCCGCCACAAAGGCCGAATTCGGGTTCGGTCCAGTGAGATTTACACGTCGAAAACATCCTGTATGCTTCCACATCGCGTATCAAAACTAAAAAGTTATAGCCGTCAGTACCTTACGTTTTCCTAGCGTCCTGTTTAACCTATAACACCGGTGTTTTTATCCACACTACGTTTCAGAATTCCAATTCAGTATAACGCACGTAACTAAGTTTAGTGACAGTGAGAATTAAATCGATTTCATTTCCATCTAAAAACGTGGCCCGACTTTCCGTTTAAAGAAAATCGTTTATGTTTTATTTTACTAAGCGTTCGAAAGTAAATATAACTCCAGTTGGGTATTAAGAGTGGTCTGGTTTCACGTCAGTCTGAGTTAAGTTGTATTGCCAATAAACAGGCTGTGTTTATATTTTCACCATACGACCCATTTAAGCGCCGGTTTTCAATATTTATTTTTAAATGTCACTTTTGTAGAAAAAAAGTATATGAATATTTATTGTTTAATAGAAGGTACGGCGAAATAAGCTGGTTTGCAAAACTGCGACCCTTTGATGATATTTGTGCTGTAAATAGGACGGTTACCGTTTAAGGGTTCGGGTCAAAAGGCAAGTGACACTATACGCATATTGCTCTGAAGCCATGCCCGATTTTTTGGAAAAGAACTGATACCGATACTTGGGGTGGGGTAAACCCTTTGCCGCCGTTTCGTGTAAGTGACGATTGACTGTTATTTAACTATATATTGAAAACTTAAATCAAACGCCATTATTTTACAATAAAAACAAATTACGTAGTGAGTTCGTATGTGGTATTTTTTCGCCAATACATTACATGTGTAATCTATTATTTCAACGCTGTATTTTGTCTTCGTCTTTTAAGTGTATTTAGTTAAGCTCGTTAACCAAACATCGTCTTGGGCTAGGATTATGGAATTATCCCTTCCACAGCTTCCCTGACAGTTTTCCTAGGATGGTGACGGATTATTAAATTCGAAGTGTTGTGTCGGCTTACAGAAACTGCAAAGACAATTTAGTTTTTTTAATGTTTAATATTGGTATAAAACACGGGTCAATGCAATGACGCAGGCAGATTTGGAAGCGCCATCAAACGATTGTAACGCCAAGGTTAAAAGCTCGTCATTAAACTTGTCAAAACTTGGCAAACTTTATTTTTACCGCAAAGTGATGCATGTGAAGTAATAGAATCTGTAGCTCATGAGTGGAAGCCGCAAGTCTTCGAAATTGATCAATCGTCATTCGAAGTAAGATTATCGCTTCAGTTTCTAAGCGCTCGTTTTAAAAGGATTATTCCGAAATCCGCGGGACAGATATCAGCTCCCGAGCCAGGTTCGATTTTTTCTCGGGCCCCAAGCATCTCTCTCTCTCTTTTTCGATATTTTTTCGCTACCACGCCACTACCCGATTTTTCAGCATGCGACCCATGAAACCAGCGCTGATATAAATAGCTCAGCCGATTTCCATAACTCACTTATTCAATCTCCGCCCTTTGCTAAGAGAGCAAACCATCAGCAATAGAAAGTATAGCCAGCTTATAAAAGTCTTTGACATAATCAGTAAAGAGTTTGCATTTATTAACCAAGATCAAAAACAAGATCGAAATAAACATCAAAGCCGGAGAGCCAAGAACTGCCAGCCGGCACTAAGAACTCCGGAGCCCGCCGATTCGCCATGACGCAAACTGTACCTGATACCTCAGCTTACGTTAAGGTAACTTTTATAGCCGTAAACATAGACTATGATTTTAATCACTAAGTTGTGAATTTTATGCCTTTCTGGACCCAAAATAAATATAGCCCACATTTAAAAGGCAACATTGGTTTTCTAATGCGGTGTTTTACTTGATGTCGAGCAGCCTAAATTTAGCTGCCAATGTTGTGGCTTCAAAAGACCGACGGTTAGTCATTGCAAGTGACAGACAGCCAGGTAAAAATAACAATCAATCTCTGGCAGGGTTGCCCATCCCAAAACAAACCGGTCTTGCTACCGTTTGTGGTGGACTTGGCGTTCGACTCCGGTGTTTTGGTCAGATGCGACGGTTCGTTGAATATAATCCTTGATCTTGTGCGGTTGGATTAATTTAGAATAGGGTGGGTTTGGAAAGAGGGTTGGACTTTGCGACGCTGATTGACAGAGCATGGACGATCGCAATTCTGTCATTTAATTTCAGATATTGGCCTGAACTACATCTAAAGCCACTGAGTTTTCTATTGTTACGGGTGCTTTGCAGTATATTATTAGCTATCCCGCTTCAAGTGCCTTGTGCCTGTTTTACATGTCAGTATTTAAAAATTGACGGGGTAGAAGGTTAAAACAACAGAATGGTCAAAATTACTAAGATCGTCTTTTTTTGGAACCGTATATCATTCGGAGGTGCTTTATCAAAGCCATTTTGCTCTGCCTTCTATTTGCCCCCTAACCTCGTGTATGGATAAGGAGTTAACATTTTAGTTTGATCGTACCGTTTTCCGCGAGCCCAGAAGCACATCACAGTCTTTTCGACATGCTAGAAATGTCTCTAATTTTATCGTTTGCTATCCAATGGCCACGAAACTTTGTCAGCAACTTGTTTAATGTGCAATCGACACCTAAGGAGTGCAGAACTCATCGACTCGTTTCTTCACAATTCGCGTGTCAATTTAACTGCTTATAAGGATCCTAACTAGCCGTGACCAATTATATTCTGTCATTTTGGAAACGTACGGCGTCTTATGGCAAAAGCAAAGAAAATACCACTTTACCTGAACGTGTAATTTAACAGCTTTCTTTTATCGCACGGCTGTACTCTTTAAATTTGTCAATTAATATGTCGTTATATCAGAAACACATTTCAAACGGAAATTTCCGAGGCCATCAGTTAAGCAATCGTTTCGGTAAATTATTTGTATTTGCACACGTTGTAGGCTCGGTCACTTATATGAAGTATCGCTTCCCACATTACGGCCAGTCCTGCTGGTGTGCTCCTGCCCTGTTAAAGTGGCCGGAACAGTGAACAAGCGCCTGCTGTCTGCCTATCAAACTGACTCGTTAGTTTTCCCTCTTTAAGCCTGGTGTCAAAATCTTGTCGCGAATGCGCAATTAGAACCCGCTCAAGTATACCAAAACAAACATTCCTCTCATCAATTAATGTCAAAGTAAATACAGATGCAGTCGGAAAGCAAACATCGCAAAATATTTTTAAAAATTGCGATACGTAAATACGAGTTAAACATACGACACAGCCATTTTACTCGATCTGGGTATTTATGTTGTGATATTTTCTATCTTCTTGGAGAAAGTCCAACCGCAAATTCAATCTTACCCTTGTTCCTGATACCTTCTAACCCGCGTATGCTTCCGATTTATGAAGACTAAACACAAATGTTCGCAAGCCCGGAAACCGACAACGTAAATCTTGCGCGACCACAGCCTGTATGGTCACACCTGTGGAATCGGCTATTGGCAACGGCTCTTTCGCCACGTTTCGTCCGCGATCGGAACCTCAATGCACCGCCAAAATAAATACGATTTTCCGAACGATAACCACGTCGGAAATCGAAGATTTTAATTGAAAAACAACAACGAGGTACGCCATCTATGGTTACCAGCCATGCACTTGACTTGTCTATAAACTTGATATCTTCTTACGTCAAATCACCGAAAAACAACACCAAGTAATTTGCAACCCTAACAACTGATAATCCATACGATGTCAACTAAACAAACAAATTGCTTTGCATTTTCCCAGCAAGCTAGTAAGAAAATTTTACATTATACTTTAGATTTGGGGATTAAAGGCCGAAAAGCGAACGCAAATTGTTCTAGTTTCCGGAGTCTCGGCGATCGCGCGCTGTTCGCGTGTCCTGAACAGTTTGTTTACGCTATCCCCTGTACCTTTCAGCTTGGTGAGTTCTCGTTGTGTGGCCTCGACACCGTGGTTCGGTTTCAGACTCTTTGTCTTCCACGGCTATTTACATTACCAATGATATGGCGTCGCATCTAAAAGCAAATTCGCTAGATACTCTTACTTGCTTCTTTACGGGCAAGCTTTTGTTTGCTTATCTTTGGCGTCATCGTTGTTTTGGTGAACTACCAATAAGAAAGAGTAAATGTAACCATGAAATGCAAGACCACCTGTGTTTGCGGTTTTTTAGATGTACCCAAACACGAAAGGCAACGGCGGACTTAACCATAAAATGAACCTGTCACGATATGGAAAATCGTTTAACATAACCCCTCAGAAAGATTTTTCTCAGTGCGCTCTGAGTATATTCGTACATGAGAATCCAAATGTCAATTTGACAAAAGCACTTCTGTTTACCGTTGGTTATACCTGAATGCACAAACACAGCTGAAAATGCATGCAGGTTAAGTTACAATGAGAAGTAGTTTACACTTTCCACCCAGGTGGGGATCGACTTCGTTAAAGCCGACTTTCTGCCTCTCGTTCCCCGTGGCCTTCGGTGACAATGTAAAGTTACAACTTCCGTCCAGTTTAGCTCAGCTGTCGAAGTTTGATTTGTTTTGCTTTACCTGTTTAAACAATTATTGTTGTAAGACAATGCTGTAAGCCAGTCATGCACGCTTCGACCTTAGTTTGTCACTACAATTAATATATCCACGACGGGTCGTCCCTAACCTAGTTTAAGATGGCGCTGTCTTTCCGGGGTCATATGGGTTACGAGATAATGGCACATGATGGGCTAGCGGTTACTTTTGATGTGGTTCGGGGCCTTGCCCAACACCAACATCACGACCACGCACTGTTTCCACGGCGACGCTGCACGGGTCACGTGCGCCGCCGTCATCCAATCACAGTGAAGGTCGACAAAGATCACTTTCAAATGACGGTTGCTAGTTAGAAGCGCCAATCGTTTCTGCGTGATACCGATGCCAGCAAATTGACTTCGGTTATGCTTGCATTGGCAGCGATCGCACTTTCCCGTCGATGGATCTATAGACACCGCTCGATGCGTTCCAAAACATTGCCAAAGCTACCTTCACAGTTAATGGGCACGTAGAACCATCCTGAATATGCATTGTGTCAAACACTTAATTCTTTTCAACCATGACCCATTTAACAGTAGCAAATTCTGAATTTTATAACACAGAACACAACGCGCAATGAATCTATCTCAAAACACTGAACACGGTTGTCTAATCAAACGATTTCAACAGCCTTGATGAAATGCAAGTACCAGCTAAACTTGTTTTTGCATCAATCACCAGAGACGTCCGCCAGGCGCCAAACTTATGATGAATGGTTTGCTTCGTGCAAATTTGATCTAGTCCCCCGATATTTCAACAGAACCTCACGTTCTGCGGGGACGGCGACAAGCGACGGAATTAACTTTGCCGTCCGCGATAGGTCGCAAACTGCTTTTAACTTCCCCCTCAAACATTCCGTGATATTATGTTTAAAAGTCATTTAATGCAATAATTTCTTTTTAAGGAGGCATTATCACTCGTCTGCGAAGACAACTCTCTATTCGACGTTTCCCAAAATTCCCCGCCTCTCAAACCTATCAACGACATCCATTTGTTGAAAAATTCTCCGTCGCCAACAAGCATCATTCCTACGTCACCAGCAGAACTTCCATCGCTCTCATCTACGTCATCAGTGTCGTCAGCAGCTTCGTCACCCGCAGTCATGGGTAGCTCACCAGGATTCCCCATGAATCAAATGCAGGAAATGGAAAGATACAAGTAAGTTTTTACAAGTATGTAAAGTTACGTAAAACTCTAACACTTTTAAAATTGCAGCACAAATTTTAATCCAAGTTGGAGCCATCAAACAAACAGTCCTATGGTACAAAACTACGACTCTACAGGGTTTTCTACAGTAAGTTTCTAAAATCGGTTATGATGCTAACTTGCACTAAGACTCACCTCATCCATCTTCCCACTACTCCTCCTTTCGTTTGCTTTGTAGTGATATTATGCATAAGGGGAGTTATTTACTTTAAAATGCAGCAATATAAAATGACTTGTGGCATCCTATTTTTTACCGATGTATTGTCTCCAGCCTCCGGTAAACTACCATTACGATACACCAATGTACGGAGTCAAGACTGAACTGTGCGATGTTGGATATGATCAGAACACGCAGTAAGCACTATTACGGCTCTAACTTACTTTTTCTACTTTAAATTTATTAATTAAAACAATATTTAGTCATCCAATGCCCCAACACGTCCAGCATCAGAAGTTGAATAGCGGGATCAATTATGCAACCAGAACTTCCGCAGCAACATCCAGCACTTCTGGAGATGACGTCAGGGAAGTGTCCACCAATACATTTCCTTCCACTGAAGTAGGAAAGAAGAACAAACGAGTCCTCGTCCCAGCAGGTTGGACCTTAATTGATTATTTCGTGTCTTCATTTTTACTGTAACATTTTTAGCTTTAGGGAGCAATTGGGATAAAAGCGTATTATCTTTACAGAATTGAATTGTAAATTTGTATAAAAAAAATTAATCCCTTATATTTCGAATCTATGCAACATCCAAAATCGTTTTGGAAGTCCCTAAAAATTGTATAAAATAGTAAATAATTAAAAATCGTAAAAATAAAATTAGCTTGTAAAAGTTTGATCGCTAAACCGGGATAAATGCAAAGCGTAATATAAAAATCCACATCTTTGCGTGCGAACTGCATTGTGATTAATTTCGAAGCACAACGGCTTACAAAATTGTTTATCGAAATAAGCCACAAACTGAACAAAAATTGATTCACGCCTAATAAAACTTTGCGACGCCATTTTTATTGTCACTTGGGTGGTTTTAGCTGGCTGGGTTCCTTTTCAAATGAAAGACAACTGCTAATAAAGTGGCAACAGTAATAAATACTGTCGCAAATTGGGCAACTGTAGTTACCGATTCCTCGTAATATTTCAGCCAGTAGCTTAACCAGTCTACCCAACTTTAATCCTTTTGTAAATGCCCCATGCACGACAATAAGGTGTGTGTGATCCTTCGGACAGCCCGGGGATTTCGGGGCACGTATTGTCGAAAGACATTAAACCAGTTTTTCACACACCAACCGTCAAAGCATGACTTATGTTTATGATAAAACGTAAAAAGATGTAGTTGATTCTGTTGTCAGACTGTATCTGCATAATCTATAGATAAACATTTTGTTTCAATATCCAAAATTAATTTTACTTTTACCGCAAAGTTGCTTAACTGCTATGCCTTGCAAGGATTATATTAAAATTTCGATGGCCTAAATGTCGTTTCACTTTCAGACCCGTTGATTTGGAATCCATGTCACGTTACATCATGGTTGGAATGGGTAGTGAGTGAATACGGACTTCACCATATCGACCTGACCAAGTTCAACAGTGTATCTGGCACCGAACTGTGCCGAATGAATGTGGAAGAACTAACCAGATACACCACACGTTACAACAGCGAGGTGTTGGTTCAGCACCTCAAGTTTTTAAAGCAAGGTGAAAAAATATAATTTATTTATTTTAAATGATTCTTCAATCTACTATGTCAATTCAATTGATTATTGTAAATAAGCCTAATACTACGTTCGGGTTTTTTTTGTCATGTAGTAGATTTTTAGCTGGTAAAATCGATTTAAATAAAACTACTTATTTTGTGGGATGTTTTTCGCGGTTAAATTTCACATCTAGTTAATTTTAATAATACATTGTTGTCACAGCGGCCCTGCATCAACTGCCAGCTATCAAGTCAGAAAAGCTTGGAACGATGTCATCCCCATTAACCATTGAAGGTAAAGATTGGGAAAATTATGTTAATCTCCCGGGTACAATAGTCGTTGAAACAAATGTCAGGATATACCGTGAAGTTGCTTATACCAACTATCGCTTGTAAGTGTCAAAACTTGGAGAGCGATCTGATACCACTAGGGCCGTGTAATTGACCTAAATCCACTTTCCCTACGTGCCCGCGCCAACGAACGCATTTCTGCACACATTACGTAATATTCTGGACTTTCTAATCCCGCGTGCTAGACTGAGGTCTGAACAATAAACGATCTGTGCGAAACCGGCTCCAGTTGCGGTTTGTTTGCGATTTTTACCGCTCTTCTCGTGGGTCGGTGCGCTGCAACTTCATATACTTGCGGTGCGGGATGGTCACGCTAAACCTGCGGCTTCTTTTGTTTTTGCTTTACGCAATCGTCGAGGAATGTGCCGCCAAAGTAACAGGGATTCGCAACATCTTGCCATTACGTAATTATTTACACCTAAACAACTTTTGAATTTGCGAAACCACTTGTACAACTCCATTTCACGGTTTCCACTTTTCGATCGGGAAATTCGCACTTTAAAATTATTTGAGACTCTCCGAACCGTGCTTTTGCAATTTCAGTTAAAACAATGGCCAATAACAGTCAGATTTGAGTTGGCAAAGTGGTGCGGGTAAAAGTACCGATATGGTACGATACGCACCGTCTGCATTTAAAACTGCTACAAATTAATGCGGAGCACCCAATTTGTTTCAACCTATTCTTTAACCGACCTATTATAAGAACGTCACCTTTCCCGATTCCATCACAATTTGACAATAACATGTCAAAATCATTAAAGCCCGCAGCCTGTGGTTGTTCGCTCACCCAAAACACGACCTATATTGAATCACTCAAAATCGTCCTTATTTTGAGCACGCTCCAGTAAGGCGCCGATGAAAACACTAGCAGAGTAAAAGTACTTGCTCAAATTTGTTGTGTTGCAAACAAATCGAGTTAAACGCAACACAACACACGTATAATTAGATTGTGTTGGGTAAAGTGATTGGACGCGTGCAAATCGAATTTAAGCAGACTTGACAGTTTATGAGTATAAATAAACTGAAATGTTTTTTAAAGAACTGTCCGTGTGTAAAACCAAAGCATAACACAGGCACTGGTTTTGCAGTAATTATTTGATTCAAAAAAACTAGGTCAAATTTTAAAGTTATTATCTTTTTTTTAAAAGAAGTCATAATTTCAGATTATAGAGCGATTTATCAAGGCCCTGACTCGTCTGCCGAGAAACTATCTGTCGAAGGTTTGTTATATTATAGTTGATCCTAAAAATATCGTTATTATAAAAATCAACGCCTGCAACATATACAACTTACTACAATTGGTGGCCCGAATATGACCACAAGGTAACCGTAGATATCCTTGTCCTAACGTCCTTTATTGCCCCACACACATGGTAATCCTATCCTACCAAAACTAATAAGCGTGCGACAGTTCCATAAAAATCACTAAAATAGATATAGTCTCTGCTAGAGGCGAAGTCAGTGGTTTATATGGAGATTTGTAAAACTTTTTTTATTGCTTTATACAGAAACATACAATCTTCTCGGGCCACTGTGTAGCAGACTCTGCAAGCAAGGTCGGTATTGTTTTTGGATGATTTATTAAATAATTTAGGGGCTCTTAATGATTTAACCACTTCTCTTCATTTCATGTAGTTTTATAAATAGAATCAGTATGTTTCGTATGTAATCAAAATTGATTAAAATTTATTAAAAAACTTTTTAATATAATAAGAATTAAATTGGCTTGATAATTTTTTAAGACTACCCTACAAATCCATGCATTATGCTTAGAAATTTGCGTAAAATCTCTTTCATCCATATTGGTCACAATAATTTAATTCGTATGAGCATTATCACCATAATGTTGAATATACCATCCGAACTTACCAGACCCGAATTAATAATTTATTATTTAATTTTCCGCTTTCTAACAGGTGGGGGACAGATCCAGTTGTGGCAGTTCCTGCTCGAGTTATTAAGCGATCCAGCAAACGCATCGTGCATTACATGGGAAGGAACGAGTGGAGAGTTTAAAATGGTGGATCCGGATGAAGTGGCTCGTAGGTGGGGGGAGCGAAAGAGTAAACCCAACATGAACTACGACAAAATGAGCAGAGCTTTAAGGTACATATTTTTATCCGACTGGTAGAAAAGTCAACAGTGAAGCATTTATCCACGGTAATCGTCAAGAGAGTGCGGAACCTATAACAATAGGTTGCAGGCAATAAATCATAGAAACATTATTTTGGTTGCCTCAGCAACACCTAATGTAGTAGCTGTTCTCCATTTTACCAGAATGTATCATATATTAAAACGTAACGAAAGTGTAGAAAATATATTATGTAATGTGTAAGAAATGCCTGGTATTCTAACCTTATCTTTGGTTTTTAGGTATTACTACGACAAAAACATCATGACTAAAGTCCACGGAAAGAGATACGCTTACAAATTTGATTTCCACGGCCTTGCGCAAGCTATTCAAGTCACCAATAACTCGGATAGATACGGATACACTTACACACAGGTAAACACTTTACATTCAAAAATTGTATAATTAAACTCGTCTGAATATACTTCTTTAAATGTGATTAAACGAAGTGAAAAATAATCGAATATTTCAGACTCCACGACTGCCAAGCTACGCTGAATCGATGCAGAAATCGTACTCAACCACTGAACCTGAAGAATCCCCATCTGCTCCTAGTTTTCACATTCCAACCCCAGAAGACCCGGTTTTCTCACAAAATCCATTCGCTGGACCAACCCCACCAGTCTTTACCCCACATAACCCGGAATACAATGAACGCCTTTCGTGGTCCGAATCCTCCGGTTACTATAGCAACGGTTACGATGCGCCACCAAGTGCTGAGGTGTCGTCAGCCAGAAGCGTGTCTTCGACTGGAGGGAATTATCAAGAAAGCACTTTTAATTTCCAACCACATAATAATTTCACCCCATACCCCGCCCACTCAACCGCTTTAATCCCTGCCACTTCAACATACTACCATACCACCGGTGTGGGTAACTTTCATGCTGCTTACGACAACTCGTATACCTCTTCAATGGCTTCTCACCACATGACGCCACAAAATATGGCGTCCTCAACTACGAACATGTATACATGCGGCCAGGAGGCCTATCCCAGCACCCCGAACGGCGGTTTTGAACAAAACACATACTTTAAACCACTTGAATCGTTAAACGTTGACACTGGAGCTTTGTATTAATAATTTCAAACCTTGTTTATTAACACCTGATTCAACCGAGTTGATCGGTTGATTAAATATAAACCGAATGCAACAAATGATTACGGTGATCTTCTGAGCTTTATATACAAACAACTTGCAAGGTTCCTCTGATCTCCTCGCCACTGTGCAATTATTGTTTTAAGTTCAATTCCAGCAACTATTTTAAGCTACTGTCCTAGATGTTGTACATAACTGCTGCCTCTTTTTCTAAGCACAATCATTAAGTCTTCAATGTATCTATGTCCTTTTTGTGTTATATTTGCGATTGTCAGCAATCCGAGTGGTTATTGTGGTTTTATATGCATTTAAACTTGTTTGAAATTTAGTTTTGATTTTTTTTGTAATGCAGGCATTACTTAGTCAAAGCGCATTTTATCCGCCAAAAACACTTTTACAAATAGCATTAACAAACCTTTAATTCATTATTGTGATTAAATAGACTGACTTTTTACGGGAAAGCTATATATAAGGCGAACTTCGCAAATTGGGAACTTGAATTCAAAATATTTGTCGACCATTTATCATCGAAAATGTTCATATTAATAAAAAACAATGATAAAAATAAGTAAATCTGTATTTTAAAGTGGCGTTCTATTATTTTATTTTTGTTGTTTTGTAGATCAATTTTTATTGAAATGTGTACAATTTATGCCGTAATACGTGTTTTTAATTCAAATAAAAGTTGTCTAATGAAGTAAAGTTGTCCAGTAACGATCTCTGTTATAAGATGCCAGTTACTTGCTCAGATCTTGATTTTTGTGACACCACAGTTTAATTTTAAAGATTGCTACTACGGGTCATTTATATTTCAGAAGATCTGTAACTATTTGGGCGCAACAGTCATAACCGCATACCCACATGAAGTGCCCCACTCTTTGCGCCCCATTTACATCATTTATCATTCGAATTTTATAGCATGCTCCCTGACTGACAGTTTAAATACAAATTTGGCCACACAAATGCCGTCGGTTAAAGCTGACTTTTCAAATATAGAATAAATGCAAAAAATATAGAACCACTGATAAACTGCATAATACACAAAAAATAATATGTTGTTGAAAGAGTTAGTATTGCGTGATGGTGATGAAAACTCGAGTGTTCGCATTGTTTATCTACACTTTAAATTGGTATGGATCGTGAGCTACCCACCCAACCCCCTTCCCCCATAACAAGTAGATATGGTATATGTTCAAAAACCCATATCGCTTTCCAAATCGATCCTTCCATATTTAGGTTGTGGCGATTGAGATGTCGTTTAATTTTCACAGCTTTTGGCAGGTTTCGATCTGTCCGCACGACACGTGTGTTGGAAATGAAAATGTTCCTAATTTAATTAGAACATGTCCGTCAGCTGTAGTCCATTGTCATCGACGTGGGAAAATCATATGTTCAAAAACCAGTCTTTTATGTCGAACTGATATAAATCAAATTGATCCCCCAAGCTGTAACATTTAAGCTGGTGAGAATTGCACCGTCTATCACCTTAATTTTACACATATTCAGAGGGTGAAACAGCGTGGCGCTTCCTATCAAAAGATATTTTTAATGTTTACTTATGCGCCTACTCAACCGTTCAAGATAGGTTTCCGTTGCGAATTTTGTTTTTTTTCCCTCGTTTTTTTATCTTAAATAGTTTTTCCCATTTATCTTGCCGTCCAGGCCTGTATAGAGTATATGCCTCTATCACCCATATTTAATTTCTTCAAAATTTGTTCAGGTAGCCTTGAAAATGCCTAGATATTGGTGAAGCTTACGGAGTTTATTTTGTAAACGTGGAAACACAGCCTTATGACTACACTCTACCTGTCGCGTGTTGAAAAATATGACGCAAAAATCGCGTGACTTACGGTCGAATCTTAGCTCTGGCACCAAAAGCGCTTTCGCGTTTACCCAGCCGTGTTATTTGTAGTCACGGTGTCCCTAAAACCTCGTATATGACCGCAAATAGTACCCCAATATTGCTACATATTGTGTCAAATTACTATTTAAAACCGAGTTACATTTATATGCAAAGCTATACATTCACAAGGCTATAGTGATGTAAAGATATTAATGATTTAAATCCCTCCACCCAAGATGTATTTTTGCTGAAAGAGTTGGCTGCAAACAACTACGATAAAATTTCTTTTAGGTGGTAGGTCATGTTACATGTCGTCGGACTTCTCGTTATGTTTGCACAGGCCGTTGTTGGTTTGTTCAAGCATACAGCTGATAGTAGCAACAATATTTACTTTGGCAAACATATGTGCTGCAAGTCGCTATAGTATGGGTGGTTTGGCAAGTGGCCGTCGCAAATGTGAACATAATTAATGGATATGTAGCGAAATGCCATACGTCCACTGGAAAGCTCAAATGGAAGCGAACGAGACAACGCAAAACACAAAGCCGGATGACAAACATCCTCGCACTGTGAAAGTGTGTCCAGATATAGGACCGGATAGCGCACACAAGTAACCGAATATGTCAAATACCAAGCAGTCATCCAAACGGTAGTATTTGTTGAAATGTGGTTGGTGTGGTTGTAAAATGCGTAGACTTGTCAAAATGCTTTTTGCTTCCAAAAAAACAGTAAGTAATCCAGCCGCATAGCTCGGCTGTAATTGTGAGAAACTCTTAGTTAAGAACCCCCGTCAAATTAGTAAATCGTACTCTTAAACACCCACAAATTAAAAATCGTGATTACTTTACTACTCTGTGAGCCATTTTTAAATATCCCTTAAACCAGTCGGTTTCAATAACTAATAAGCTAAATAGTCGTTAAACCGGGCTATGATTTTAAACCGGAACACGCTGCTAATTCCATTTTAAATAAAATTACTGTATGTAACCGAATCATATATGATTCGGTTAAACTAAACTTCTGTTCACGGAATGTTTCCGTTAAAAATAGCTTCTTTTTTTCTTTTTTTACCGAGCCAAGTTTCGAACCAATGATGGGCTATTCACAAGGACCGTTTTTTGTATAGAAGTCATTATATGTATCGGTCGCGTTGACCATTCGGCCACACGACCGTACGTTAAAAATAGCTTTGAGTTGCACCTAATAATGACTCTTTAGCGCCATCTAGGGTAAGCCAACACACCTATGCGATTATAAACTTACGCCGTGATATAAAATATAAAACTACGAGAAAACGTAAAAATTATATATAGTTTGCGCTGTGCTACACTATGCATCCCTTAATTTCTTTTTTCAACTTTATCTGGACATGCATCACAAGGGGGGTTATTCGAAATTTAAACCTAGCAAATTAACTTTTGATAACCTCACTTAAACAAAACACGAGTAGCATAAATGTTTGAGTATCGTGCGCCATAGATCAACTTACGAAATTCTAGATCTAATTTGCAAAAAAAAGTTCACGAAGTTACCTTCACATTTTAAACGTGGGGTGATGCATGGGTGCACTATCAAATATAAGTAGCGTTTAGCAAAGAACAACAGACATAAGACTGTGTACATTATCAGAAAAACATACAAATTAATGCATTATCAGAAAAACATACAAAAAAAATTAAATCTTCAATTCCGATGTCTACGATAGCGCTTTAAACGGTTGTTCCCGTCCTGGAAGTCCACGGCCATTGCTTGAACCTAGTGGAATGACGTGTTCTACCAAATTTAAGGAACGCCTAACCATACACAACACATTGCAATAGCTCCAGTAATCGAACGGTGTGCGCGAGGTGAGATTACGATTGCCCGTGTGTTAATGTCCATTGCGTTTTCCAACTAATAAACATTGTATCCTATCATAATATTCCAAGGAATCCAACAAATTATTTATTTGCAGACATATACCACGGTAACAATGTGTAATAAAAAATAAAAAAAAACAAAAAAAAAACAAATAACAAAAACTAGATAAATCTAACTCCAACCCAAGTGGATAATATTTACAAAATGGTTTATTTGCCACATCCAAATATAGCTGAGAAAGAAGTGTCCGATTCGCCAGTGTTATCGCTGTCGTCGAAGTTAAAAAATGGAGGGGGGGATTTTTGTTCAGAGGTTGAGGTATTTCCACCAAAGCCGAAGGAAAACTCGGGAGATTTGCTCGCGCTTTCCGCCCCAGGGAAGTTGAAAGAAAATCCATCACTTCCAGCGGATGTGGAGCTGTTGAAGCCAAATCCTTCACTTTGTGGAGGAGATTGGCTGCTACTGGGTTGAAAATCAAAACTGAAATTTTGAGGCGATTTCTGTGATTGTGGTGGTTGGAAGTTGAAGGAGAATGACGCGTCGCTGCCGCTCGGACCATCCGTGGAAGGTGGGAAGCTAAAAGCATGCGGAGACTTTATCTCGGGATAGCCGGCACTAGAGGTCTCAGGTGAGCCACAAAAACGATCTGGACTTGAAACCATCTGGATTCAAACAATAATTTGTGAAAAGGTGCTTCGAAGCATTCAGTACTTTGACAAAACTGGTAATATGGCTGAAATTTGTTCTTTTTAAATCAATGCGACTGCATTAAAAAGTACAGCAATTATAAAGAGAATATATCTAAACAGAAAATTTAAATTATTTGGAATTTCAATGTTAAGAATATGGAGTTTAGGATTTAAACCTTTTTACACTATTGGAATATATCGCAGTTTGTGCATTACTACTAGATATATATTCGAAAAACAACCCACCATGTTTGCTTCTTCAGATCCACTGGTGGGCATTACATTGGATTGGAACTGGAAAAATTCATCAGGAGATTTCTGGAGTTCGGCCATCATCTGCCGATGCTCGTCATCTAACAAGTGGACCATCTCTGGGGTTTTCGGGGCTGGGATAATAAGCACAAGATGTTAAGAATGCTGAGTTTAATGCAGAACATGTGTAGTGGAAAAATCATTTTATCTCTTCTTAAATTGTAAAAGTATTGCATAATAATAATTAAAAAATTCGTTTAAAAATGATAACGGTATTCAGGTGCACAAATTGGCCAAAAATGTGAAATATTTTAATTTGACAATATAACCAACATGTTTTTTCACTTGAAATCGGAGTTTTGTTTCCTTCATTGTCCTGGAAATAGACAATGGTTAACTTGTGCTTATCCTAAGTTAAGTAACATGATTGCATCTGGTTGTGTGGTGCAATATTCAAGTTTAGTGTAACAAACTCAAATGGTTGCAGTTTTGATTCCCATCCGAGCAAATACTTAGTGGTTGTAAGAAATTAGAAAAAATTAAATACATGTAACATTTCAGCAACACACAATAAAACAGAAAACTAAACAATAAAGCCAATACCCTAACCCAAACATTGGCAAAAGGCATGTTGAATCCATTGTAATGGCTTAATTTTTTTATTTAAAATTGTAATGTTGAAAAATCACTAGAAGCCTTAATTAAGAGATTTTATATTAGGTTTGTGTAAAATAAATAACTTTACTAATACCTTTAATGGTAAATCGTAAACTGCACCATCAAAATAACCAGGACAATCAAATTGTTTTGGAGATTTGGGGCTTAAACTCAATTGTTTTGTGTTTCCAGGTGATCTGAAGACATTTAGAAAATATTTAACACATAATGACACTTATAATATCACACAACGGTTTTATTTTGGCACAAAATAGAAACAATCTTGTAAGAACAATAATTTTTTTAACTAGCTTAAGGAAATAGCACTGGACAATTACAAATAGACCAGTTGGAGATAATACCGTAAATGAACAATCACTGTGGACTGTCTATAACTAGAATTTGCATTTGTTGCACTAAACCAATGGGCTAATGAAATGATGCATTAATTCACGTGGACGTGACATAGTTTACATGGGTGCTATGTCTAAATAGTTTCCGATCTATGCACTGCTTTCTTAGGCTTGGTTATTAAACTTGCCAGTATTGGCAATCAACCAGTAATTTCAATGGTGACCATGATTTTTAATCAACCTAGCTACTCAAGGACTTAGTGCAATGCATTACAGCAGTCTGCTAATCAATACAACAAGAGTACAACACATATAACTTAAAACACACACAAAATGGACAAACTTGGAAGCCATATCAATAAATCAAGAAAACAAGGTAGCCATATCAAACGAAATTTACCGTTGCTCTGGTTTTTCGGGACTCAAAGCTTTATTTCCCATTGATTTTCCAAATGCCATTTTAAGTTGAACTTTTCTTAACAGTGGCAAGTCAGTCACTCTGTTATTAGCTGTGGCATGCACTGTGGATTGAGGTCGATCTGGGCTCTTTACAGATTGGTATGCTGTGTAAAGTAGATAAAGAATTATGAAATATAACATCAACTAGTATAAAATTGGTATATTGAGCCAACAAGGCCTTGTCAAGGGACACATTAGTTTAAAAAATGAATAAAATTGAACCAAGAACATGTTTAATATCCTCCATGCTTATTAAATATTCTATACTGCTGCGTAGTTGGTTATGTTCTTGGGCATCAAATGGATATTGCCTGACCCAAGTGGATTAATTGGTTGAATGAAATCGATAGAAAAGAATCATACACAATACACCACAATAACCCCGGTAACTAATGGCCTAGCCAATAGGTAGTTTGACAATTGTTGTGTAACAACGCACTTTGTGTATTTAATACACAAGTACAACCCATAAATAATCAACCTAACAGAAAAAAGTAATACTTCCGTAAAAACAAACAAGAACAATATACATGCGCTGCCGTTGCCTATTTTGGATGAGTTTTCATTTAAATTTTCACAGCCATTCGAAGTTTCCATTGGGGTCACACTGGTTTCCTGAAAATTTTATGATTGGTTAAGTTTGTATGAGGGCAGTCGAAAGAATTTCTAAAATAAAAAATTTAAAAAGAAAGATTGGTGTGTTATACAAAACTGCATGTTCGCTTGATTACAAATGGTTGGTTGAATTAGTTTTCACTTGCAATGCCTACCTTAATTATTGTGGATAAATGGCCTTAATTATATAGTTGTTTATATAACTGCATAGGCCTATTTAATATTTAATACTGGAATTTAACTTTTTTACAAAAATATCCCAAAAAAGATGTATTTAAATGTTGTTCGTGCATGTTTTAATTAATTCATGTTGTTCTATATATTTTCAATGGTTAAGTAATTTATATTACTATTTCCAATAAGGTGATACTGAATGTAGCTTAATTCCATTATCAATTCTTAACATTTAATACACAGAGTATCATTATGCCTTTGACGATATATTATGAATATTATTCTAAATGAAAAACAGTGTAAGTGTCGATACCTGGGCATCTCCATCAGCATCATTATCAGCTGATGAATTTAACCATTGAGGAAGAGTTGCACTAGTTGCATGCTTCTCATGGGATGGAATGGAAGAAATGCTTTCCTGTGATTCCTGCGGAAGATGTCAATACCTTAAATTAGAATTTGTAGGACAACAATAACCAAGTAAAAATACAAAATACACTTATTTACTACTTGCTTTGTCCTCTTTTGAATAAAAGATTTTTGAAAAGCATTTTTCATATAATTCAGATGTTTAGAAATGTAACTCAATTAAATTTTCAATCAATAATTGATTGTTTTCATTGATTTTTTTAGAATTCTCATTTAATAAGACACAATTTAAAGTTTATCCCTGTGGAACAACAAAAAACATAGGCAATAGTCAGATTACCTGGCGCCTACAGTGTATGCCAAACTGATGCAAGTTGTATGTGATACAGACATTGCTTTTAAGTTTAATTTTGCCCGTTAATTCATTGTTTTTTAAACATTGTACATTATTGCCTTGCTTAAATGCACAATAAACTAACAACCGACTTGACCCCACAATTTAGCTGATATTTATGTTTGCTACCAGATGTACATTACATCTATTATGCTGCTTGTCTATGTGCACCTTGATATTGTGTGTTGACATCAAACTTGACAGAGAAATGCTCTTTCTAAGAGTTTGCTCATTTTCTGTCTTTAGAGTTGGTGGGAGAAGATTAGATGACTCCATGGTAGCAGAATTCTTATTCAAATCCAATTTAATTGGAGTTTGGACTGTCTGAAAAGAAACTAAAGTAAATCAATGGATATTTGAGCTTAAATTAACATCTCATAGGATAGAGAGTCTTGCATATCATCTGAATTTGTTGTTGCATAACAGCCGTTATACCCAAGGAAAATTGTCAGAATACCATGAATATGGGCTCACATTGAAAAGTATTAAATTTAAATAAAAGAATTACCTTGGGGCAAAAGTAAAAGGGCAAATTCACAAACAATACAAGACCCTTTTTACTACATACATACACAAAACACTTGCATGTAGTTACAGTACAAGCGAAATGTAGATAGCCTAGGATTAATTAAACAAATATTGCAACTGTTAAATGAAATCAAACTAATAATAAAACTAAACTAACCATCTTAGGAGCAAGCATAGCTTTGATGTTGGGTAAGCTTGTATATTCCGTGCTGCTTCGCAAACTGCTGCCGCTGGAACCCCGTGGGTGAACAGCAGGTAACTTGCTTTTGAAGAAAGACATAAAGCTAGGAATCTATAGAGGAATTAATTAGATTAGGCAAACACAAAGGACTATATAAATGAAAATAAGACCAATTAACAAATATTATAGAAACATGTTTGAGCAAAACCGGCATATCAACATAAAAATCCAAGAGACACTTATTAAGTTCAAGTATTACAAAAAATGTATTTTACCCCTAATTTGCTGAAGGCAGGAGGTTCCAACTTGGACAAAAATGTTGATTGTGCAACATTTTCTAAGCTTGATGATTTGGCGATTGGTTTCAAATCTTTAAACTGAAATAAATATTTAAACACATTAAAAACATTTGTAAGTGTATATATAAAAAAGTGAGAAAATATGTGCCATTGGATAATTAGACAAGTGTTGAAGCAACTAAAAATACTACCTTTAATGCAATGTTCAGTTTTTAGGCTATTAATAAATTTCCAACATAACAATTTTAATCAGTTTATTCAACATCATATTAACCACCAGTAGCTCAAAGGGAAAGGATTTCTTTAACAAATGTAATATATTTATTGTTTTAATTTTATAGCGGTAGGCAGAATATTGTATGCACAAATTTAACTATCATCCTTACTTTGGCTGCTTTGAAAACAGATTTTCTTTCAATTTCTTGTTTCTGTCATAAAAACAAAATTTACCACATATCTAACACAAGTTAATTAAAGTATAAACATGATTGGCAATGGTATTCTCATGTAAACCATGTAAATTAGCAGACTCTTGATTAGAATCCTGAGCATTATAGTACCTTCAGAATGTTTTCTTTCTTAGCTTGAAGAACCTGAACCTCTGTTTCTAACTCAGCAACACTTTTCATACTTTTTGACTTAATCTGGTTCTGTGTAATACTCTGCATTGTCTGTGCACTGTTACTCATTGCTAAGAAAGCCAACTGACATTATTATTTACTGATATACACAATTTTACACAAAAATACACAATTTTACACAAAATATGACATATAAAACTTGAATAAAAATATTGAAAATGAATGTTTAAATGTACCGAACTAATTAAAAGGATACAAAGAAACTCCCCATTCAGTCAGTGATGAATATGCTGGTTTCAAAACATCTGAAAATTACATTTATTATGCATAATTTCAACCTGCTTTGTATCAGACCTTGTTCAGCTGCAATTGTTGCCAATTCCTCTTTCGATGCTTCCAATTCTCGTTTTTTATCATGCAATACTGTCTGCAGTTCTTCTAGTCTTGCAACCTGTCTTTTATACTCTGGTACCATTGGCAGAGAATCGTATACAAGCATTCTCTCACAATAAATCTCCTGGTAATGATCATGTTTTCTTTCACATTCCTTTCTAAGAATATATATCACTCAGTTGCATATCTTAAAAAATGTAAACCTAAAATGTAAACCTAAATATTAAACCTAAATATTCTCATTTGAAATTTAATTTTTAATTTGATGGGTACATGGAATTACAGGATATAAAACAGTTGTCAGTTAAATTAAAACATTTCAAAATGGAAGTTGATTTTACTTGCTAATAAAGGAATTAAGTTTTATTTTAAAATATACCATATTACACAATGGTTCTTTAATCATTTTTTAAATATTTAAGGAAATGCATTGGGAATATTTTGTAAGTCTATATAATACATTTTGCAATTGATAAATTAAGCACAAAAAAGTTTATTTTTAAAGTTTAAACTCAACTTCTTACTTCATTTCACTGTGTTTTTCTTTCAGCCTGTAGAGTTCCTCTTCTTTAGATTTAACCTGGTGCCTTAACAACTCTTCAACATCTTTAGAACTATAGATAAAAGAAAAGAAAACTTATGTTACATAACATTGACAATATACACCTTGGATTGATTATTAGCAACAATAAACATAATAATTATTGCATTAAATAATGTTCTCTCTCTGTTCATACGATGTATTGTACAGTACAGATAAATGTCATAAAAGTGAGTCAAACCTTTCAAGATGCTTCATTTGCGTGTTGTGCATATTTGTGAGATGTTTCAGCATACTTTCCAACTCCGCGTTGTATTTCTTAGTCCTGTTGATCTCTGCTGTATGTTCTTTTGTCCTAGCCTCATATTCTGTATGGTTATGATATATTTTGTATTTACACCATCAGAACAATAAACATGGATGAGTCAATCAACAAATTTTCTAGGCCACTGAGCATCCTATTATTTAAGGAAAACAGTAAATAAGCCAGGGTTACTCCAAGCAGAAAACTTTAATACAAATTTATGTTTTATTAATTATTACACCACGAAACAATATTATTCACCCAAGAAATCATTTTTAAATTTGGTACAACTTCCTCCATTACTAACTTTCGATTTAAATATGACCCTAGTCTAAGGATTACAAGTACGAATCATTTTCGATCATAACGAATTATTGACCCTTAGAACAGAACCTCCCACAAAGTAAAAAATGGGAATATATTGCAACTTGCTTTTCGCCAACAATAGTGCTATTTTGTCATTACTGTGTATATGCTATTTTGTCATTACTAATATATTTTTCAAATAAGCACTAAATGTATTTCAGGAAACAAGCACTTTCACTACCAGTACCTATTTTATTATTTAACCATATAAAAAGTTCAATTTCTCATATAAATAAGTTATTGTTATTGCATAGCCTTAAGTTATTGTTATTGCATATTAATTAACATTTAAGCCAATATTCATGATTGTTTAGTGTAGCATGATTGTCAGAGATTGGTTTCTGGCTAAAAATCATTGTAGCAACTTGTAATTAGAGCAACAACACAATGAGTAGCATCCAGGCTTTTAACTGCACAAAACCCTTGGTTTTAATGTTAAATTCTAAATATTTTTATACAATACGAGATTAGAATCTCAATAAACCTTCATTTCTATATAATGCATTTCTACTCATAGCATTAGTAAATAATAGTTTGACTTGCACCTATCAAATAAAACAATTATATATATGTCTTCATAATATATTTAAAAATTTCAAAGGAATCTACTCCTGCAAATATTTTGTAAAAAATATTATTTATTACTAAAAATATTATTTAAAACCTGAATCTACATAATTTACACTACACCGGAATAATAATTCATTAAATTAGTTAAGAGTCTCACTTTCGATAAGAAATTTTTCTTCTGCCACAGCTCTCTCCTCCTGTTCAATCTCTGCACGCAAATTTTGGAGGATCCGTAAAAAATCTTCCGGTAACTTTTCATCTGAATCATTATTGTTACCAGCATTTTCCATTTTGTTTTATATATTTGGTTGCCAATCTAAAAGATATTTTACATCAAAAGACAGTTTGTTTTTCAGGAAGATACAATACGAGTATGTATAGAGTATAGCCACGAAATAAAATGGAACAATATATATGTTAATAAGACATATTTCTTCTGACAAAACAACCTATTCTCAAAACATTGGGCACTCCACACACACATGCTCGACAGCGGACGTGTGTTTGTCTTTATAGTAAAGTATATCGGTTATCGCGGGCAAGATTATGTAGACAAATCAACAGTGCGTCGGCTAATCAGCATGTGTGCGAAACCCGCCTAATATAACACACAGGTGCATTACACAATGAAAACCCAAAATCCAAAACATAATTTTTCCCACTTCGAACAACAGTAACTTTCACACCAGTCAAAAAGTTAAAAGGTAACGTTTGTACGACATCAGCAGAGTGAGCAGACGAACACACTAAACTACTTAGTACGGTATAGGACCTCTATGGCTTTGGTTTTCATTCGGCTCGACCTAAGTATAAAACAAACAATCGGTAAGATTTAAATTAGGGCGGTTGAAATAACTAACTTAAGTTTATTCCCAGGCGGAAACATGTACTGCGCTGTTTAACATGGCCAATTGGCAATTTACCCCTTGTCAACAGTGGGCTATTGGAGGTATGTCCACTAAGCTACTGAATTCAAGCTATGTTCAGTCAATGCCTTACCCAGACCCACAATACGTAGACTAGCGATAAAGTGGTTTTGATTTTACACGTCTTTTTAGCTAACGATCATACGGGTTACCCCGGTGGGCGGTGACTAATTTTATACCTGTATGTTATCGTCCATTGTAAGATTCGACACATTCTCTTTACCACGAGATGGCGAAATAGAGTCCTGTATTGCATCTAGCCTCCGAAAAAACGATTGATTGTAATAAGTTTGTTTGTCCAAATGGTTAACGAGGCCATTGCGTATACCCATTTTCTAGTTACAAACGGTGTTGGTGACGGGCCCCTATTAAGTTCAAAACTTAGCCCGCGTTGAAAATCAAAAACCGTACACCAATAGGTTATACATCATATCATATCACAATTAAAAAAAACTATAACGTTTTAGATTTTAGTGCATGATACTGGTGTATAAATCGTTTCACTTTACGACCAACAGTATATTAAAGCATGTATTTTCTTAAAATACGGCAACTTAAACTTAATACCACTAAGACCAACGATCTGTCATGCAAGGCAATGTGGACACAGGTGGGTATGCGCAGTAATGAACAACCATCGTGGCCGAATCGTATACATAATTGTTTTGCAGAAACGTATTAGTTACAATCCCGTGTTTAAAACTTACTTAGGTAAAAAGTAATCTACCGTATAGTTTTACCTGATTTTGTTAAGATTATAATTAAACATCTTTCAGTGGGTTTCGGTGGGAAACAGTCCGCAGTACGTTTAAATGGCACGGCGATGGTATTATAGGACATATCAATCCGCATATTATTTTGAAGTTGGCGTTTTGTTTTACAAGTGTCCATCAAGGCATCTAGCGATATGCTTCTCAAGATCAACACTATTGGCGAAATCTTTAAGATGACAGGTGCCTGCCTACATTTGGAGGCATCCTTGCCCTACAAAGCATCAATTGTATGACCGAATGGTCAATAATTTTTGAATTTTATTCGAGTTCTGTAACTACATACAAGCATTGCTCATATTACGTTCAATCTACATTCGCCATCAAGTGTATAGCTTATTTAATTCCCAATTCTAGTTAAAGATAACAAACCCCATGAAACATAACCAACTAAAAACTTTCTCACTAACTTTTCAAACATTTTCGTCCATAAGATATTTAGACCGATTATGCTTCAAGATTTAATCCGATAGCAACTCTGTTGGTTTTGCTATGGGCACAGCGCAAGTGATAGATGACTTGTTTGTTTAAACAAAATAATTACCGAATAAGAGAAATATTCACCGTAGATTTTCTTTAAATACAAATATTTGTACAAAAGTCGTTTTTTAAAACATTGCAGTCGCATTGTGCTTTAGCGTTCAACTCTTTCAAATTGGTCATAAGTTAATAATTGATTCTAGCAGACAATTTTAGCACTGACATAGTCCCCTGCTTTGTGGTTCTGGAGCTCTTTAAATTAGAAAGTCAATATTAATATCACGAAATTTACAAATCACTTTCCCAAAACTTGCAACGCCACTTTTCATAGTCTTTCCGCCCATTTAATTTAATTCAGCCTCTTGCTATCGGGTGGGATATGTCCTCGGGCAGAGGGCACTTGGTGGTTGTTGCCAGTGGCTTTAAAACAAAACAAAACGAAGTACCCATACTATTACAAGAAACTGAAATCACTGTGCGTTATGAAATGGTTTTAGGTTAGTCCAGAGGTTTAAAATCCTAAACAGGTCGAGATTTACATTTTAAGTTGATAACAGAGCGTGCACGCATGCAAAACACACAGACAATTGGCTATTTAACTTAACAATCGAATGAAATATTTTAATCACGTGATTAATACGTCCGCTATGCATTCTGTTATGTTACGCAGTACACTGACTGAGGAGTTTTTCATTTCCCTCTGTCTGTGCTTCTACACGCTTTCTTATTTATACAAGATAACTAATAGGAATCAATCATGTAACGAAGTCACCCAACAGTGGTTATTGCGTCGAAAGTACAATAGATAAAGTAGTTTGTGTGATATTGATGTACTCTTTGCGACCCCTAAATTTCATTACGTATTGAAAGCCCTGGGTTAGACCATGACTATTACGTTTATTATATTTTATAAATGTTACAATTATTACGAAACTAAAATATAACTTGATTTAAGCACTTAAATTGATTACCATATAAAAACAAGATATTATAATAAAATTACTACTTGAAGGGATTTCCCATTTCGCGCCTTGTAAATGTCAGACTTGGCTGGCGTCGGTTAACAAACTGCTGCGTCATGAAATATCTTGCTATGTGTCTAAATAAAAGAAAGTACGGGCACTTTGTGTTGTTTTTTTGAATGTATAGGCTACACTCTACAGTTCAAATTTCTTTAATGGCCTCTGACCGTTTTGCCCAAATCAGATTCCATGTTAGTCTAAAACGTCGGTGGTCCTAATATTTTTAATCATAATGAAAAGTGTACACTGTAACCATTGTTTAACGTGCCACATAGTCATTACGACGAGCCAAACGTAGTAAGCGACTACCATTATTGATCAATCGACAGCAAACACCACGTGTTTCATATGGTACATAACTCGAAATGTATGGTGTAAGAAACCTAAATTGAGTAGACACAAAGTCACACGCTCAACAGCAACCGGAATTATAACAATAGCGCCACCTTAACAAGTATGACGCGTTTGTGGTAAACGTGGAAGTATTGCCAACGCGTAATTTAAGTCGCTCTCAAACTACGTAGAACACGCACGCACATAAATAAACGCAGACTGCAAAGTTGACAAACATTTCCAACCAGTAAACAAAGAATAAAAGTGTAATTTACCAAACAAATTTTTTAAAGCGTTTGTAAAAAGTTAAGAATGGGATTGTACGTATCCAGACTGTCTAAGATGTGGTCCGATTTCAACAGCCAGCCAGCATCAGCTGTAATGCTAGGACTAGATGGTGCCGGTAAGTGTATATTATATATCAATAATGATCTTTATCAAGCAATCTTTACAGAATCTTGAAAAACATCCCCTCCATACAGTTCCGTTTATTTGGTTCTATTAAGTAAGGTAAAAAAGTTCAAAATGCACATTAATAAAGTTTTCTTGTATTGTATATTTGGTCCATCAACACCGATTAATAACGATGACATAAGATGACCTTCGGCGTCAAAATATTAAAAAATGACGTCACGCGCTAATCTAGTGGATCTATTAAATCGAAGAAAATTTTTAGAGCAGTTTTTAGCAATCCTATAATTTATTTATATATATATTTCGTAAAACGGGAAGGAATAAGTTTGATGAGCATTATTAATCCAGTGCAGTGTTTTACAATGTACTGGAGTGTTTTCTCCAGTAGACAAAATGAATCTTTTTTTCATACTAAGACTATAATGGTATATCGAATATAGGCTCGTTTTTGTGCGCCTCTGTCTTTTAGTATGTTGCGCTAAGAACTCTACACTACACCTCCCTTAAAAATGTAATTTATTAATAAGGTACGAAAATGTGGTTATCTGAAATCCAAACTTTCTACGTCGTAGTATATTCCAGGTAAAACGACGGTGACTTACAAGTTGAAGTTGGACGAAGTGGTCACCACTATTCCAACACTTGGGTTTAACGTGGAGACTGTCAGTCCATGCAAAGGTCTCACACTTACCATTTGGGATGTTGGCGGCCAAGATATAATAAGAAAGTTGTGGCGCCATTACTTCACCAACACGGAAGGTGGGAATTATTTAAAGTTTTTTTTTAATGGTGAGGTTAACGACCTGTGTCACTAGACGCCGTTCTTTAGCTCATTGCCTTACAAATTCATGTATGCCTCATTAACTTAAGACCACTATTGTAGTTGTAGACTATTTCGTGCAGAAAAGTGTTAAAACGGTCCCATTACCGAATGTATTCAGCCGTAGATTGTACATGTTTTAACACTATAGTTAACAATAAATAAATAAAAAATCTCGATAGTGTTGAAAAGATAAAAGGAAAATTAAATATGTAGTGTCAGTATAGATGAAACCTTTAAATGACCTCTTTAGGATTACTAAACTAATAGTAAAATATATATTTATCAAAATATTTTCTTATTTTATCCTCAATTAGCCAGTCGTACTTGAACAGTGACAACAGCAAAATAATTAAGGGTGAGAATATTTCAACTTTTCGTTCATTTCAGGCCTCATCTATGTGGTAGACAGCTCAGATAAGCAGCGTTTTGCAGAATCTAGAGAAGAATTGCACAAGGTGTTGGAGGACGATGAGATGCGAGGAAAACCAGTGCTTGTACTTGCTAACAAGCAGGACTTACCGTGCTCCGCAGCCGTGTCTAATGTTGCGGAGGCCTTGGGATTGAGAAAACTAAGTGCCGACCACAAGTGGCATATCCAAGCCTGCTGTGCTGTCAGAGGAGACGGGATTTTCGAGGGATTTGAAGTGTTTTCGACTTTGGTGAAGGAATTTAAAAAGTCAAGGCATAACTTTAACTACCCGTACTGATCAAATCTCCAATAACAAAGGCTCTATCTTAGTTTACATTTGCAGGTCGTGTTGTATATTCACTGTAAACTACGGGATACGGTAAAGCCCGAAAAATGCAAAGCATTCTGTATCTGTGTTTTTAAATTCTAATCCACTAAGGGCTAGACTTCTAAACAATATATAGCAACCAATACCGTGTATAATAATCTTTAACCGAATTATACCGATAGTGGATAGTCGCATTCTTATCCACCATAAAGTGTTAACAATTGAAATAATGCCCGAAAACCAATACCGCATGCAATAGATGTATTGACTAAACTTAAAATAAATATTAAGCTTATTTATATTCTTGTTTATTTTTTATCTTTATATCTTAACTGATGAATTACTATATTTGTAAATGTTTATAGACGTTATATGATCATTTTTACAGTAAAGTAAAACGGGTTGAAATAAATTGCAGTAAATATTTGCGTGAAAATAAGTAAGATAGGGAGTTGGGGATGATGTCAGATACCTAGAATTGAGATGACAATACATCATTTATCAAACGTGTCAAAATATAACGTATTTTCAGTGATTCAAATCACCTTTGCATGATTCAGTTAGCTTAATTTAGGCTGATGCCAACTTTTTAAGCGACATTAACTAACTCTCTTAATGTGAATTTATTAACCCGCTAATATTATTCAGATGTATAATTCATTCTAACGTTATTGAAAATGCTTATCGTTTAAAATGATACTGTATGCAGGTAACAAGCAGCCAAGAACGAGGCCTAATAAGGCAGCAGTGTCACAATACTTAAAATGTTCTTGTTGTTTTAAACGCCACCGCAAACATTGCCCGGCACTTGTAGTTCCTGTGAAGCACAGCGTCACCTGCAGAACTTCGAACAGAAAGAAAATATGCTTTCAGATAAAGTCTCACATAAAAATAAACGAAAATATGAATTCAAAGATAACTTTTACAACACCTAAACAAATATGCCTTCGAACAATTATTTAACTTGCTTATTAAAACGCTGCCACCATCCGTGAAATTAATATACATAGTTCTTTAAAGTGCTTATTTCTAAATCAAGAATTATCCGGATTTAAACGTAATGGCAAGATACGCCCAGTCAACTATTTACAAAAAAACTATTGTTTGTAAATGTCTGTCTCATATACCACACTATCGATCAAATTAATTTGTAATTCCAGTTTTAAATTTGTAGCCTATAGGAATTCGAATTGAGCACGTTCTTATCTTAGGTTACGTCTAAACAGTTATTATAATAACGAATTACAAATACATGTCGCTCAGTTTCACATTGATTAAAATTTATCAGGGATTAAAAAATAACGGTGCGCTACAATCTTAATGAGATCTTATGTGTTAATAAAACAGTATATATGCCACTCCTTATTCTTTGCCAAATTTAAACTGTGTTTATTTAACCATTCACTTATATAGTTCAGGTTTAGTTACCGTGACCTTTTTCGGTCATATCATCACACCTAAGTGCGCACAGGGATATAAAGTCATAATACAGCGCCGGTAAAGTATGCAAATCAAACCCATTTTAGCACAACAACAATAAACGATAAGAAAATCTGCGTCAATTTCACGATATAGTTCTCAGATTAAGACATTGTTTTAAGAATATAGTACACCGGCGCAAGTACAGAGAACGAATTCACAATAATATTTTCGGTGATTCTTTTTCTTGGTCATATTGCCTCAGGGATGGCCTATACCAAACAATCTCTTCACTAAACAAACAGGACATTTACCTCGTCAGGAAAATGACTGGACTGATACAATCTAACCTTGAATTAGGCGAAATAAGATGAATCATAATATGAGGCTTGAATAAGACTTCAATTTATAAAGTTGCATGGCCGAGTAGGAATCACGAAATTCCTTGTCGAACAAAACAACTTGATATCTTAAAGTAATAATTGGCTCAAGGTACTACAAATGCAAATATTGACCAAACTGCTCCTAGAAAATCCGGATGTATGTTAACCACGCTAAGTTTAAGTCGGTTCACAATACAAAAGAGACAGGGTACATAAGTTGTTTATTTCAATAGTAACTTGGGTTTTATATTTTCAATGTGTTTTTTTTTCCTGGATAATAGTATTTTTGTATATACTCGGCACTTATCTTAAACAACTTTAATAAAAAAAATCGATTTTATGTTATAGAGTTTGCATAGGGAGTTTCGGGGTAAATTAAAAAAGTTTTAACAAGTCAATGTTGAAAATTAGGAAAAGTTTGGTATGCAAAATATTTTGTTCACGTTATAGGCGAAGAGAACTCCGCAGACACATATAAATCATTCGTAGTCTAAATCCGGTTACTTACCTTTAAGCAGATTAGGAGTACTGAAATCAAATAAAAACTACAGACGCTGTACCCGAGCAAAAAATAAACGACCCTAATCGGGAATCAAATTACTAATAAATGGTATTGACTTTCTTTAGTATAAAAAGATGGATTATTGAGCCGATAGTATCCGCACATATTATCATGAGTTATTACCATAGCAGAATTTAGCGTCGAGTTACCGAGCCCTGTGGTAAGCCCTCTTAAAGGGTGTGAGGCCATTAAGGCTAAACAAGATTAATAGGGTACATTAAATTCGAAGGAAAATGATTGTTAAATATACATGTTTTTAAATGAATCTCAATATTATGCCAACAACTAGGACAAATCCAAGTAGCCCTCGCTAGCCTAAAAACACCTGTGTTTTTACTCTCTATATAAAGTTCATGTTTTACATTTCAAATAGTTGTATTACACATTACAGCATACGGAATAAACACTGTACAAACCATTGGTCATAAACGGAGTCGAGGAGAAATCTTAGCACTAAAAAAGCTTGAAACTCAAGACCATTCATGATTTAAGATTGTAGTAGTACGTTTATGTTCTAATATCTCTTGGCAATTGCAACAATATAGGTAAAACACAAGTGTGAGCACGCCTGCTTTGTCATTCACATCTAACAACAAAACTTATCACAAGGGTGCTTCAGCCACGACAAAACATCAAACATTGAACTTATAAATAGAATAGGAAACTAATACATATAAACTACAAGTCAAATTTTATAAGTTGTTGAAAAAAAGGATGGTATCCAGATAAAATAGAATAATATCAAGTATATATATAGATATAGATATAGAAATTGACTGGTAGTTGATATTTATTAGTTCTAAGATACCGAAGTCTTTGATTACCATACACGGTGTTTCGTAATAGATTATTGTGGTCGTCATGAAATACAAAACAACATACAGTTCCGTTTTGTAAACCACGTCAAACGTTTGTAAAGAACGATGGCTTAATAAGAGTTTTGTCACGTACAAAGACATACGAATTTTGTCTGGTGTACGAACCCTTTTGATTTGGGCACGTTTTACCCGCATAAGACAATGGTGAAACTTGTCAATGTAACAATGAATTAAAATAGGGAACGCTATACATCTATAACAGGATCAACCACCGTATGTATGGACCCTCCACTGTTGCTATGTTGTGTCCGTAATAAAGTCAATTGTCGGTAATCGATCGCCAAGGTTTCGGCGACCAAAAACATAACCACCGAACACATGTGCATTACATGCATAAGGGCATTATGATTGAAAGAATTGGGTAGAGGGCAACCGTTTTCCTCGTACGCATTATCATGATCAGCGCATCCTGTTCGCCCTAATATAAGCTGAAGAACACCTGAAAAGAAATAAATTTTCATAGCATTTTAAAACAGTTAAATTTTTCCTGGCGCAGACTATCTGTGTTGCGTAGCTTTAATACATGCACGCAATCGTAGGTCCGTTATATATTTAATCTAGTTGATGTTTGTGTTTGACCGCACAAGAAGGTCATTGTGATCGGCTAACATGACGTAGTTGGCACACATCAAAGCATATGTTTCGGTGGTGATTCTCAATAGACCAGCACATCGCTTGCACGGTGCAGGTTCATGTATAACATTTCCCGAGACAAGTAAATCTGGCGCCTGATTTGGGCGAAAACTTTTAAACGGAATCAACTTACCGCCAAATATGAATACAAAGGGTGCAAGTGCATGTAATAAAATATCCCAACGAAATCGCCACGGATGTGCTTCCTTAGGTAATCCTGCGTCCTCATCCAGCAATGTGCCATCTTTCTTAAGTTCCCCGTCTTTTAGATAAAGATCCAGTTAACGGGGGAACGTGCTTAGCGGCGCATTTGTTCGGTGTAAACAGTCGGTACAGAAGTCTAATGTTAAATTGGACGTTTAACACTCACTGTCCAGTTTGCGCGTCGACGACAGAACCAAATTAACTGCAATTAACCTAGCCTGTAATAAAACACCAAACAAACTTACTCTCTGAGAAAATGGCCAAGTTTGTCGACGAATCGTCGTCTTTTGGTAATGGCCTTCGTGCCAGGCGCTTAAAAGCAACGACCGTAGCGGCAATCCAATCGATGAAGGCAGCTGAGAAACATATCGAAAAAAACAAATTACGACTCGCAATATTGGTAACCAAACACGGAATGCATGCAAAACAAAGCTGTGGCTTGCTGGCATTTTAATTACTTGAACAAAAAAACTGAAAATCGGTGTACTACACAACAAATTACGTGTATGGAATTAGTGATTCCTGTAGCACGCTACATACTGAAAATTATGTTGACAGATACACAAAAAATATAAAATTGGTGCCAGCTTGATGTTAGACCATTATAGTTGTGTTACAGATGTCAATATGTTTGCACACAATTTAACTGGATAGTGCTCACTTTTTTATGAAAAGTACAATTATATTCTAACTTTACGAAAAATATATAAAACCAGCTTGCATTTACAAGTGCTAATATACGACTTTTTAAATAATGACACAGTATTGATTAAACACAAGAAGTTGCCTTTGGTAAGAGCAATTATGACGGCCAAGTCCGAAGTTGGCACTTAAATGAGTGGCCTTTACTTACTGACAAAAATACAGGCGAGAGTAAATTTCACACTCCACGGGTCCGTTTGATGACTTAACATAAACAAACTCTGTATCACAATGGTCAGCACAACACCGCCGACCAGGACGTAATAAATCATTGCACATATTCGACGTGGTCTCAATACTCCTTCTTGTGACAGCTGAAACAGTAAAGAACATTTGGGTAACTGAGCAAATTTATAATCCGCTAAAATCCTAATCCGGTAGGGAAACAAAGTTAACTGGTTCGGAGCTGTATGTGTTAAAGCATATGGGCGTTTTAACATGCGTCGTTGATGTATTAAGACAAGCGTAAGGGTCTTAGGAGTATTTTAACACTCAAAAACACTCTACTCAATTTTGGAAAGCAGGATAGGCTGCGGACTAGAGAGTGGCAAAAAAAGAATAGCACAGGTGAATGATTTGCATAAAAGTTAACCTTCTGTTTTACACCACAGTGTTAATAACTAATAAACTTTTAATAAATTCTCGGTAAACTAAAAATAACCGTGCGTGAATCAAAAATCTTTCTGGTGTTGATTTTCCCACGAGTGATTTGACACATAAGAACGAAAATGTGCAGTATGTCGGTCATGTTTGTACAGTGTGAATCTGCAATATGTCAATTTGCCGCACGATTTTAACACAGTAGAAAGAAAGCGACAATATACAGTTGAAAGAAAGAATGTTGTTGAAGCATTTGATCCGTTTCATTTCTTCACAAAATTATTCATCAACATTCAACATAAAGGATTTTGGAAATAAACTATATAACCACTGATTCTAATAAAGGTTGCCATGCAAAAAATACTTGTTTATTAAAGAAGGTAAAAATGTTTTTTTTATTGTGTTTGAAACAAGACGTTGATAAATACGTGATTCATGGGCCGCATATAGCGTGTCTATTTAAATATATAATGAAGATGCTACATAACCGCAGACAATTTAAACGCGTTGTGGTGTAGGGATGACAGAGATAGAGCAATCACTTTAATAGCAATATTGGATATTACATACCAGCTGCTGGGCCAGCACTAAAAAAGCCAACGCACTGCCAGATGAGATGGCGGTTCCCACCCTCCATACAATAAGCCACGTCCAATTATTTCGCCACGACTCGTAAGGCTCCACCTGCCACAAAAGAAATCACAAAGGTCATTTATATGGATCGGCGGAGATGTGGTCGGCGGATACTGAAGGTAGTAAGATTGCGTAAAGTGAAATTAAATATTTCATTTGAGCGGTTATGCATGTGAACATTAAATAACGGTAACAATATTAAAAAGCAGTTTGTCGGTAAAACATTTTTATTTCGCATAATTTAACGGAGCCAATGAGTGAAAAATAAAAATTAAATATTCAGAAATTTTGGTCATAAGCTTAATTAAGGATTAAGACGAGACTAATCCCTTATACACCTGCCTCATTAAATACGGCTTCTCATTATTAAGAGATGTAATCAGACAAACTAAACGTTACGAAACGCACTCATCTGACCAGGCGTCCCATACTGACCTATTTAGCTCATTGGGGATTTATGGAATAGTGTTCAAGGGGCCTTAATAAACATTATACAGAGAGTGCAATCAACATGCTAGGAAGGAAAAGTCAAATTATTACGGAAGCAACTTGCCAACGCTGTCTACCACGTATTTAACTATTTATGTATTGGATTCCACTTGCAATTTGCTTTAACCGTAAAATTTTAAATATTGATCCAATTCGCAATAAAGGATAGGATAGGGTAGGCAGCATGTTTATCTTCGTGAATAAGATAACGCAAGGGCTGTTTTCACACAGTAGACCGTAGGGTTACCGGAGCGATTACAGTTTGTTGTATATGAATGGGGCGTTCCTAAAATTTTGGTAGAACCTATTAATCCACTGGGTTCAGGAAATGTTCGCTAACCGTAACTTATACTCCCCAGCAAACTTAACAGAAATGTTAATTGATGTTGTTGCAGAGAGGCAAATTGATACTGGTTTGCCCAGGTGTCTGTCTAGTTGTCGGGCGGGAATGCAAAACGACACGGGCAATGCGACAACTGTAAAGCGGTTTCAAATCGGAAGTGTTAAATCGGCATTCCGGAAATCGTACTTTAGGAGGGATTAGCGCTAAAATTACAACCCGGTTTTCCAACTGCACATACTAAAATACAATAAACGCAATAGATTGATCAAAGACTGATGGACATTAGGGGTCTTGAATGGAATTATGTACATTTGATATATTATATATTATGGAATATATATATATATATATATATATATATATATCCTATGCTGTAGTATGGCAGCATATCATTTTGCACCAGTTAAATATTAGAATGAGATGCTTATCAGTGGGTTAACTAAATAATACAGCAAAATGTGGAAATGTCGAAGCGTTTTATGTGTGAAAATGCGGTTATTTGTAGAATACACATTGGATTTCCTGGTCACATACACTTGTTTTCTTTGCGGGGATACAGAACTAGAAATTGAGTTCAGATCCTATTACCACCAAAGTAATCAAAATTTGAATCGAGTGCGTCACTAAAGTATATTTTAAGCTGTTGATTACCAAATTTGGGAAATTAATGATGTGTGATTTAAGTTGAGCAGGCTTTAAAATTCATACTTCTGGTTAAGTTTGGATTTTAACGGATACAATTTCTCGTGCATATCAATTATAAGCTCAATCTAAAAACCGTGCCGACACTTAGGAAGCTGTAGGCATACATAAGAATGAGTTCACCGACTAAAAATACGCCAGTAATTAGCAGATCGAATGTAGGTTACATAAACCTAACAATTCACATGCACACTTCAGCCTATTTTATGTTCGGAATAACACAATAAAACAATGGATGGTTACAATATTGATTTTAAAGTAAATACGAAGTAACATGCTGTTCAAAGAAATTGCTCACCGTCTGAAGAAACTGGTGAGGGAGACCACCAAGGAACGCAACGATCCCAATTATTCCTAACAGCAGAAAAACTGCTTTGGTGGATCTTGTTACGCTTGCTTTCGGGCTTCGACATGATTTCCACAAAAGAATAGCAATTGAACACGAGCAAACCACGGCCAGCACATAGTCCGTAATGTAAGTGCCGAGTATCTATCGTACGATATCCGCGATGATACAAAAGCTTGCGCTAGCATATTTAGTTCTTAGATATTACTCCAATTAAAACTAGCCGGGGGCTATATATATTATATACTGATTACGAAGAGTATCTTTAGTCTAAGTAAAGGTCAGAAATAAAATATAAGCTATTAATGTAAATAAGCTTTCGACAACACGTTTAAACAACCGTATAACTAATCCTGTATATGAGCAATTGAAGTAAACTAAGCTCTTCTAATACGTCACGTATTAGCTTTGCACCGCATTCCTAAGCTAACTAACCTACAGGTATAACCTCTTTTCAAATACACAGCAGGGACTACGTTGAAGAAACCTTTTTTGATTACAATACGTTTTATGATTGTTTATTAGCCATAGTTACTTCATAAATGCTATTTAACTAAATAATCATAATCTATGCTAATTTAGCTGATTCATTCTGAAATTATACAAAGCAGCTAGTTCTGTGTCGGACAAGAGCTCTTTCGCTAGCACGCGAACATAACTTGAATGTGTGTGTTTCTTTACAAAACCTTTTTCTACAGCTGGCCTGTACCAATACTTCTTCTGCCAAAACAGAGAGAGGGGCGCGAAAGACGGCCGGCACTTCAGATTCAACAGTTATAAAGCATTTGCTTATCTATGTCCACATTACTTCCTTATCCATTCTTGTTTCTTGTCATAGCTATGCTAAGTGCAACTGTATCTTGGGGTTTCGATTACAGAATCTTATTGAAGCGGTACCACACAGTAATGAGTTTACGTGAAAGTACAATAGATAGTACAAACACACACGTTACCAAATTAACTCGAAGAGACCGACTAGTATTTGCGACGTGTGACACTTTGTTTACCTCAACGTCTGATCACAAACTACATGTTAAATCGTCAGTTTCCGCGCAAAAAACAACTACTTGAGTACCGTTGTTCTGTAACATTATTAAGCGGTACTTCTGCCCTAGTATATAAACAATTTAGTGTCAGGGGGAGTAAAACGTTTTATATAGGCAACCCTCAGACTAGTATCTGGCATAAAAAATTAACTACGGTCGGACACCAGCTTCGATCCAAATGCACACCCACCCACAAACAACTTAACTGCTTCCCATAGTGAATGTTTTCACTTATAAATGTTTGGGAAAATGAGAGCAAAATACATTTTGGTTGTTTAATACAACACCTTAACGGAACATACCATAGGAATATGTGTCGTTTAAATATAAATACATGAAGCCTCGACGGTGTAATATTTGGTCACCTGTTTTCGCGCTACAATTAATTAACCAGTCTAATTTGGTGTACGACGTACGTAGTAAGAGAGAAAGGCATTAAAATACGTTGGACGGAACAGCACATTAAAATAGCCAGGATAAAGTTTTAGCCTAAATTGTGCCTGGTCGGTACTGATGACCTTATAAATTAACGCTTTTAATTTTAAAAAGACAGTGTTTATTAACACCTTGGTATGAAAATATCACACTGACTAGATGAATTTCTTATATATAGCCTGTATATACCTGCATGTTCTGTAAAAAGACTTAAAGTGGACTAAAAACTCTTAAAAAAGGTTACCACAATATATGTCTTGACAGTATATAGACATAATCGAATTCGTGTACAGCTCAAAAGAAACGACTGTTACTATGTGACGCAGAAACGCGATTGGTCATATGCGTATGCTCACGTATATACCACGGCGTTCTTAGTGACGGAAACAAATAAACAGTGTCTATGTCATAACACGTGGTACTGGTATTTACATATTCATAGCAATTACATTACAGACTATGGGCAATAGCCTGGGCGATTCAGACAACTAAACTTCCCTAACAAACAAAAATCAACGTTACCTCATCATACAATTGGTCATTTCTCAGTCGCCCAATGAGCCGTTGAAAGTACCGAAATCGGGCGTAACGACTCTCGTTAAACATGAGAACATCGCTGCTTGTAATGAATCGGGTATTTGCAGATTATCACGCGTTACTGTCTGGGTTCATCCATTATTGACACTTTTTACATTTTTCTTTATCTGATTATAAATATATATATGAATGACAAAGTTCATTAGACAAAAAAATCACTCAAGAAGGTAATTCTTGTGCGTACCAGTATTGTGTACCCAAGAATGTCAAGGGCAGATAAGGCTTAGACAGGTGCATTTGTTCTCAGAAGGTTTAATTTAAATGTAAGATGATTAACTAGATAGTCCAGTTAAAGATGCCAAGAAATCGCAAATTTTACAATTTAAAAAAAATTAAATCGAATTTTATTTATAAACATTCTAAATTAAGTGCATATTTTATTCACATTGAACCCTTCTCCCTATCAATCTTTGCTAATCCGAAGTAATGGAAACAATGTAGGTGCTTTATCTTGATACTAAACACGGGCACGCCTGTCTGTTACATGGGTCAGCGAATGACTGGGCGATGCGCATGTCCGTTAGTTATCAGTCAACCGGTAAGTTCACTGCCTTTGAAAATCCTTTATGCTTTATAGCATATATGATTTGTAATGGTCATGTTTTTAAAATTTTAGGAAAGCACTTAAGCGTCACTGTTATGCGAATCTATAGATGATAAAATACCTTGTCAATCAGCAGAGCTTTAACAAAGCGCAAATGGCCTAGAATTGAGTACATTTTGAAAATATAGACCACACATACTCTACATTTGCGTATTGTAATGAAATCGTTATTTTTTTTCAATATGGGTGTTCCTTTCTGAAAATTTAAATTCATTGCTTGTCAAACAAATTATTCATTATTGTTTGATGGTTAAATTAAATATATATAAATATATATATATATATATATATATATATATATATCCTAGTTTTATCACTGTTTTTCTATGTTACTTTGCGTAATGATAAGAAATGAGTTTCTTTGTATCAACCATTCAATAGTTTATATTTTATTTACACCAATGTACGTCATTTCATGTAGGCTACTTATATTACAAAAAAGAGGCCCGACACGCCAGTAATTTATACTTTATTGTTTACTTCGAAAATATAACCAACATTTTGAACTGACATTCTCTTGTCATATGCAATTTAAAACAAACTTTTAATAGATCATCATTCAGTGGCAGTAACATAAGTCAGTTAGTATACTGTACACACAACTCCATAACACCTGCTGCAAAGGTTAAAAATTAAAAAAAAATGGTCTATTTTAACTCCGACGGGCGTTACTTCTCTTGTGTTCTTTAATTGCGTGTAGGCCTAATACCCTTACACTTTACTCTTTTTAACCTTTCGAGGTAATATTATCCGTACTTCTGCATCCCACACAGGGAAACGAAAGTTTACCAAATAAGCGGTACCGTAACTTACCCAACTAATGCAGTTACCGTGGGGCTAAAGTTGAAAGTGCTTGAATATATATATAGGCTCCAGCTTAAAACTGGGCTAGTGACTAAACCGACTTTGGGGTAGGATTTAGACAAAACGACAATTACTCTGTCAAATTAGTTGACGAGACATCAAGGTTTCAGCCGGTCGGTGTACAATTACAAGATTACCAGTAAGCTGATTATAATCTTTTGTTTTTCTCCGGGTATATATGCAACACTTTATACCGGGTTTGGGTTACATACAATAAGGAACTCAGTCCAACGGGGCTTAGGAAAAGTATTCCCACGGTTATTTTAAATGCCTGGTCCCAGTGGACATCTGTAAAAGCATCAGCAGTGAAAGCACCATGGTAGTGGTTTGGCAAAAAATTCTAAGCGGTAAAGGTGAGGATACCGACATCGGGTGATATCTTATGCATTATAAGACTGTTTGCTGAAATAAAAACAGAAAGTCAAACTAGATTAAACCTCGAGTTACATGTTTTAAACCTCGAGTTACACGTTTAACTTATATAGGCCTAAATCGTATTTATTTCAATTAACCATTCACACCGTAGCTTGAATACTGTAACTCAATGGTGCCCACTGGTGACTGAGTGAAATGTTCAACTTGTCCTACCGGTTAGTCTGGCGGTTTAGTGCGAAGCCTTTCAACCGAAAGGTTTTAGACTCAAAACTGGTCGCTAGCTAGTCGGTTGTGTCCTGTGGCACGGCTCTTATTTGACATTGCCCAAACCCAGCGGATTAATGGGTTCTACCAAATTGAAGAAACATGTCTAGACAACACACTGCAATAGCTCCGGTAACCGGACGGTGGCGCGAGGTGATCTGACGATTGCCGGTGTGTTATTACACCCTTGGTTTTCCCATTCACGGGAATAAACATAAATATCATATTCTATATCCTAACTGTGTATCATACTCATGGGAAATTATGTACTTTCGGACCCTGCATGTTAAACTGCCAAACACTTAATGCGGAATTACAAAATGTTTACGTAAACCTTTTTCCACATGCAGGACATATTAGAATAATCATACATGTACCCTGTCAAAAGGAAAATTATCCGGGCGTTATCAGAGGCAATTGTCAAATTACCTCGCGAATAAGCCAGTATTCTCACACATAGTCGTCAGATTACCGCGGTCTAACCGTCTGGTTACCGGACCTATTTCAGTGTGCTGGATATGAAGGCGGATAAAACCACAGCAATAGCCGAAGTGTTCCAAAATTTACGAGAACCTGGGTAATGTGAATAGCAACACAGAATTTCGCATTACCACGGTTGGGAACCACTGGGCTAGCGTTTTAAAGCTCAAAAATTGAGACTCTGCTATATAGCACCTACTGCGTGCGCATTACCATAAGAAAGAAAATAAACATGGACACGGACAACTTTTAAATGTAGTTAAAATTCAAAAGACTGATTTCACGGAGCGAGATTTATTTAAACGGATTTGGCGTCGCGTGCTTTAGCTGCAACTTGTCCGGCGATTCGATCAAGGTCTCGCTGGCCATGTGGGGTGATTCTCCTTCCACTGTTGGAATTCATGTTTAGGTCAGTGTGCAAAAACAGCTAAAGTTCTATCTGTAAACTCTCATATACAAAAACCTGATAACTACTTTTATGTATATAGAAATAGAATTGAATATTGTCAGACACGTATACGAAATAAATTCTTAAATCCTAAAGTTTCGAAAATCTGATGATAAAGAGTGATTTTAGAATTGTCGCGTCATGCATCCCATCAATAACATTTTAAATACTGTTAAATTGGAAACATATCAAGTTTCACTATACACAGATGTAGCCACCACTTAAACTATAGTAAATCCATCCAGTCAACAATTACCTTGGGAACAAGGACAAACTCCATGTCACATACTTTTGCTCTGAAAATATAACTTACCCAATTTCATCTTTGGTGACCATCTTGATAGATTCAAGAGATTGGAGGACTTTGCGGGCAACTGATGAGGATCCTCGGCAGAAGTGGGATGGCTTGGTTCCACGGCGTTTGCGCCCTAAAAATACAATATTATTAGAATTGCATTTACAATAATAGAACATCTAAGTTAAACTCTAGTATTGTTAAAAAAAACTTTATGAAAGCGCTTAAAAATTAAACCAGTCAAGCACCAGATGAAACTACAATCACGTTGTCTACGGCATTTAAAGCTATTTTAACACTTAAAAATATTACTACCCTTCTAAATATCTTAATCGACTACAAAAATATAAGTAATACCTCCATAAATCTTCATGAAGGATTTGACTCCCACACCTCCACGAATATAGAGATGGCGGATAGTTGATGCACATCGTACGTAGTACCAATCTGGATTGTACGGGGATAGTTCCTTGTGCTTGCCAGTCTTGATAAGGTCAACCCACTCGGGAACCTTCATTTTGCCAGACCTGGTTATTAGATAATGGTCTTGTTTAGATTTGGATAACTGTGGTCTTTGCGTTAGTAGTCTAGTGCAAGGTATCAAACTGAAATCCTTTCAATATGGCCCTCAAATTCTCAACAATAATTGTAGTTTTTTTTATTAGGTTTTTACGAATACAATTTTCAAAACATTTTTAACGTGAAAGTAATTATTTAAAGTTATAGATCAGTTTATAAGCAAAGACTTACATGTTATTATCTGAAACGATGTTAAAACTTTCTTTATTATAATAAATTAATTTAACTGTCTACTTTTTTCCAACAAATTTTTTTCTATATGTTTTTTTGTTACAAAAAATAGCTGTATTATTTTGTCTCCTATGTCATTGTTAAAGTAAAAATTGCATTCGGCTCTTGGCACAATTCCAATAATGCAAAAAAAACCACACGTTTGACACGCCTGGTCTTAAACAATATCACTAAACGTAAATATATATATCAATAGTTATTCATTTAATTGGTGAATATACTTTAAACATTTAAATGAAAAGGACTTTAATAATCTGCGGGACTACACATTATACCATGGGCAGTACAAAGTGTGTTTTCACTACATGAGAGGGATGGGGTATTTCGTCAATAACTTAAGTGGGAAGAAGTATTTTTTGCAACTAACATGTTATTCACTTATGCCGTTCCACTTATGTTAGTGACGAAAAACCCCTTTGCACCTCTTCCCACTGATTAATTTGCTGTACCACCCTGCTGTATAGTTTATTGTTCTGCAGATTAGTGAATGCCAATAAAATGGTCTTCCAAAATCTTATAAGTTTGGTCACCCCTTCAAAATGGAATAATATTCAAGTCAGCCTACCCAAATCGTATTATTGTAATATTGTGTGTGGTAGTGCAGGTTATAAATGCCTAAATTAGAAGCTGTATACGATTTAAGAGGAAAAGAGAGGAGGGAATGTGGGAAGGAGAGAAGCTGCTTACGGTACTTAAACTATGGAAACTAATTCTAACCCTGCGCCAAACACTAATCTCAACCTCAGAACCAACCTCAACTCCAACTCCAACCCCATGTTTACAACGAACTCTATTGCCCTAATATTTCTTTTAGTGTGCTTTTCCTACTTTCAGTTTTCCCCGTTTTATTGGCGTTAAGTGATATTTACTTGTGACAGGTGTCTGGTAAAACCAGAACAAGTTTGTGTAGGCCTAATAGATTTACAATACATATAATAAAAATATCTCCAAGTAACACAAAAAGCGACCCACTTACTTTTTTAAATGCGCGGCCAAGGCCATCACAAAGTCCTGTTGGCTCACGTCCTTCACTGTGACTCCAGACATCTGAAATTGGTAAATACGACATTTTTAAGCTCTCCGCTTACACAAATGAATAATAGGCCATTTAAATTAGCTTAAATTCGCATAATATTAGAGAAAACATCACAAACCTTTACACGGCGTGCTGTAAACCAAAAAGGACTTTACATGGAACTTTTATTTTCATAATCGTTCGTGAGTAGACTCGGAACAGACTGTGGGGGGAGTTTCGATTATACGGGTTGAATTAAGTGGATGGATGATAGGAGGAGTATATTCATGTTTATTTAATAGAACCTATTAAACCGCTTGGTTCAGGCAATGTTCGTTAAGTGCCTTGCCAAGGGCATAACCTACTTGCTAGCGACCGCTTTTGTACCTGCAACCTTTCGGCTGAAAGGTGACGCACCAACCAACCAGACTAATCCGTCGACCACCTACTAGACTAATGTTGACCAACTTACGAAATAAAGTTTAATTCTTATTATTTTAATATGGATTTTCTCTTTAAGGCTTTTTCAAACTTATAAAGCCGCACCCCTCAGTAGTGAGTCGTGCTTGCAAACTTTTATAAAGGATTCTAATTTTGATTTACAGGGCATAATTTTGGTGCCGCAATAAATGTTTGGTTGTTTTATTTAATGTTAGGTTTAAACAGCACTTCATTTGTTCCTGTTATACCGTGTGACGTATTGCAACTACTGTAGTTTTAAACTACTTGAAATTGAAAACAACAATATACTATACTCTGCAACGTTTTATTAGAATAAATAATATGAGAGAACAAAACTTCATCAACATTTCAAATTGTCGCACAGAATAATTTAGTACAACGCAAAGATGAGAACTTTTAGAAAATATCTCCGATGAAAAAATAAGAATAATTTTAGATAGGGAATTTTCCATAGAGTGGATTTGTGTATAAGAGAACTTTTGAGCTCATCGATTTTTAAGAACAAGATGCAAGTTTATAGGAGCATTTTGGTTGGGTCCTCCATGAACTTCTTGAAGTGCTGCAACCACTGTGCCCCAACCGCCCCATCAACCACACGGTGATCGCAACTCAAGGTGACCGACACCACTGTTGCCTCTCTAAATCTGTAAATACAAGTAGATTTATGTCTATGAATTATCGAATGTCATATTATCGAAAAGAGAAGTACTACTACAAAAGACAGTCACAATTTTTATTAGTAAACCCTTATAAAATCGGTAACACAGTAAATGGGTTCCGAATGATGTAAAAATATCTTAAATGAATGATAAATGAAGTTTAACCATACCCATTCTCGGCATTTTTGTCAGGTAAAAGCTCTCTCCTTGCGGAACCCACAGCCAGAATACAAGCTTGTGGTGGGTTAATAATAGCACTGAAGTGCTTAACACCAAACATTCCAAGGTTACTTAAAGTGAATGTTCCACCCTGGAGGCACAAAAACATGCAAATGTTATTTTTTCCTTATTTTTTTACTTTAACTACTGTAGGAATGATTTCAAATAAAACCTACATAATTTCTTCACAGGCGCAGAAGTATTTTCTAAATGTTTTCGCAATAATAAAACAAAAACAGTATACACAATCTTTAGCACCCAAAGTGACGATGTGTAGTATTTATGGTTGACCTAATGTTAAGAGTTCTACACATTGACCTAAATCGAGTGCTCCACAAAAAAGTTTATTTCATTTATTATCAACATTTGAAAATTTACCATAAATTCTGATGGCTGAAGTTTCCCTTCCCTGGCTTTTCCAGCTAATGACACTACGTCTTGTGATATGGCAACCAGACCTTTGGTATGTGCGTTGAACACGATGGGAGTTATGAGACCAGATTCTGTGCTCACTGCGATACTCATGTCAACCGTGTTGTGCCTTGGATTTTAAGGATTTTACAACACAACTGAACAAAAGCTTTTTAGTCAGCAGAAGTTAAACAAATTAACTCTATTACTGCAAACGAAATTAACAAGCACTAATCCAACAACTGCACATGAAGTACTGAAAGTACAGGATAAAATACATATTACTCACTGTCTTATAAATGTGTCCCTCCAAGATGAGTTTGCTTCTGGGATTTTCAAGCAAGCCATGGCTGATGCTTTGATAAAGAAATCATTGACAGATATCTTAGTTCCTGTAATGACAACAAATCTGATTAAGTGAATCCTGGCCACTAAATAAAAATCTCTTAGACAGTGTCAAACTATATTTAAAGAGTAGTAATACCACACACAGACTTTATATTTGGTTTTTATACTTTTATATAAAGTTCTGCAATAAAAATCATTAATTGCCTGATTAAGTGATTTCATACAAGTATTACTTAAGTCGGTTTTATGTTGCTAGGCAAAAATATTAGACACTAGTTGGTCTTATAAATACAGAATTGCGCAACAGTGCTCAATGTTAGGTAATATGGTATTTATACAAAGCAGTGTAATAATATTAGAGATTGGTTGTTTTTATATAAAGAATACAGTTAAAAGACAACAAGGGTTAATGGCTAGTTTGTTAAGTTTAATATTTCAATTGCAATTTTAGACTTATTTAAATCTGCTGGATCAGGTAAATGGATTTAACAAACCAGGAAGCACAAATTTCTGGTTTACAATTTCATTACTGAATCAAGTATTACATATAAAAGAATATCACTAAAATAACCTTTTTATATTACAAAGCACACACACACACCTTCTTTTTCTAATTCTGTATTAAAAGATTTCCTTAAAGCCACCACTTTGTCCATTTCCACATCCACAGTTAAATAATAGTGCGGTATGGTTTGCTTCGACTCAAATAATCTCTTTGCTGTAATCTGAATTTTCGAAATAACACTGTGGTTAAAAATAGAATACCAAATTTGAATCTACTAATTTTAAAAATTTAAATAATAAACTTGTTCACAACATCTATATATTTAAAACTTAAGTAAAAAGAGGCTTAACCAATTTTATTCACATACTTTACGAATGTTGGAGACTGGGATATCCACAAAACTACCATCAGCATCATGTGGGAAAGAAGCAACTTCGGGAGACACCGCAACTGCAGGAGCAACAGGTTGCGCCACAGCTTTCCCCGCTTTGTCTAAATCTTGAGCTCTAATACGACCCAACGGTCCCGAACCCAGCCCTGTGTGATACAAGCCACATGGTATACAATGATAAACAGTGAGTTTGACATGGTCAAACGCTTACACAGCAGTAAACTTAAATAGTAGTAGTCTTTTTAACAATTGTGTCAAAATAAAGAATATATTATTTTTATTTTGTTTATTTACAAAAAAGTCATCAAACAGCATCAAAAGGCATGAGTTATAATTTTCAGGCTTAAAGCAAGATATTTGTATTTAAGTTGATAATTACACCTTATGTTACAGGCTTATTGCTTAGTAATGCAGTTCCACAAATAGGAAAGCAGTTTCTTTAATTTGATTTAACACTTGTCTTTAAAATGATTTAGACACTACACCATTTACTGCTTTTGTATTAGTAACACTACGACATCCAGAACAATACAATTGTGGAAGATTCAATCTTTAAGGTCCATTGTGTAGTTTCCACACATACATATATAATAATAATAAATTCAGCATTTTGCATGAGATGCTAAAATTACAAAAAAGTACTAAAATGAACTAGAAAAGGCATAATTCAATCTATATCTAATACCTGCCAATAATGCCAAGTCGATTCCTTTTTCGAAGGCCAACTTTTTAGCTAATGGACTAGCGAATATCCGGTCACCAGGAGTTGACATAGGAGTAGGAGGTGGAATTCCATGGCTTGGTGCAGCTGGTGATGGGGTGGATGGTTGGGCAGATGGTGGTTGGATATCGACGGCAGGTGCTGCAGCTGAAAGTAATGCCTTAGGTTGTCACATTAGATTTGTTCAAACACACAACTCTTATTTGGCACCACAATATAAGAGATATCCTACATAGTATAATTGCAAAATCCTGCCACAGAGGCTGATTTTAGGTGGTTTTTGCAGTATATTTAGTATAACAGTACTATGAAAGCAATTTTTGCGGGCTTTTGCGATATTAGTTCAATTTTAAAATGGTCATAAACCTGCCAATTTGTATATTCAAAAATTTTTTTTTTGAAACGGTTTGTTTGAATTTTAATTAATCTAGGTTATCTAGCAAGGTATACCTGCAGTAAAGTCTGCAAATGCTGCAATATCTTCCTGGTTTGAAACTATAACACAAAGAGGTGTTCCTAATGGCAAATCCTTTGCACCTTCTTCTAATAGTATTTTAGCAAGGTAACCTGAAACAAACAACAACAAAAAGATTTCAGAAGTCATTTTTAAGCTTTTTTAAAATCCCTTTGCTTAAATATTTACCCCTAAGTAAATGTTTCGCCAGCAGTTTAAAAATACATTGGAATAAAATTCTAAAATTATAAAAATGAAGGCTGTATAAACCATACATAACAATGGTTGGCACGCAAAGTTGATTTTATTATGATATTAATTATAAAATGGAACACTGTATTTATTAAGTTGCTCTCCCATTAGAACAATGACATGGTAGGCCTAATCTGTGTTTCAACTTTAAACATTTGCTAAATCTCGCCCAAGGACATAGCTGACTAAATCCTAATGAAACTAGTTATATTTGAAATTACATTGTCACTATTTCAAGCAGTTATTACTTGTTATACACCGATTCATATTCCAGTTATCTGTAAAATTAAACTGAAAAGCTGAATTAGAAGGTCCCACCTTCATCCTGGTATTCCATCGCCATGGAGGCTTTGTCAGTTTCAATTATCGCCACTGCATCTCCTTCCTCCAATTTGTCACCAACTTTCCTCTCCCAACTAAAAACGACATAATTAGATTGTTTACTAACTGCAAATGCATTCAATACACTATTAAATCTCTCTATTGGCCTACTATTTAGGCATAACCAGAATATTAAGTTCAGTGGTCACTTTTTCTTGTTTTCTGTCACGATTTTGTGTTCTTGCTACATTCAGTTTTGTTATAAATCCTGCAAATGGGACTAGTGGTAAAAATAAAACTTTCAAAAAACTTACGAAATGATAGTCCCAGTTGTCATGGTGGGCGAAAGGGCAGGCAGTTCCACAAGATCATGAGGTGGATAGTTGGTGCTTTGGGTTGAAGAGGTTTCTGCTGGGCTAGGGGCTTCACTGGCAACTGGAGCATTGACAGTTGACGCATCACTTTGACTATTTATTTCATCTGGAGAAGCATTATTCCTTAAATAAGGGATTAACTTTTAGTAGTACCAATATATATAAACCAAAGTAAGAATAAATTTAAATAAGTGCACCCATTTAGCAGGGATAAGCTATAAGAACTGTATATTTTATACAGGAAGGAGTTTTAGAATAGAATTTGTCCCAAAAAAACATATACTGCAAAAAGTTGCCAGCATTTCATTCTTTTTATTAACAATACCAGAGTTATTAAGGATGTATTTTACAGTATTTATTGAATATATTAAAAGTTGAGGGAGGCATTCATTTGGACTTGTGATAATATCATACCACACTACTGCAACACATCTGAATCACAGGTGTCAACTAACCAATTGAAATGTCTTTAAAAGCAGGCACTTCATCTTCATTTTCAACTGATATTGCAACTAAAGTTCCAAGAGGAATATCCTTGGAACCATCTGGTAGAATTATTTTTGCAATATAACCATCATCATTAGCATCAAAACCCACAGTTGCCTTGTCAGTTTCGATTTCTGCCAATAAATCGCCAGCACTAAAACTGTCACCCTCATTTACTTCCCATCTTTTAATAGTACCAGTTTCCATTGTAGGAGAGAGGGCTGGTAAAACCATTTTGGTATGTGGTGGTAAGACATAAAAACGGATTTGCTTGGTAAAAAAACACCATTTTTGGTTTAGTATACTGGTAGTGTAGTTTTCAGTGGATATAGGGTTTCTTGCTGCATTTGTATGATAGAGTAGTTGAACCGACACATATCTTCCTGGTGTTTGAATATTTATGGATTTTCTTCCCTGCTTAGTCCCATTAAGGAGGTGTCTGCATACTGCTGCATAACGCAGCATTTTGTTAACAAGTTTTCCAAAAAAAAGTTACCCCTATATCTAAAGTAATAATATATTGATAATGTAAAAATGGGTTATATAATATCATCTACCTCACCACTATTTATTGCTAATGCACAAAGTTGGTTTACAAATTATTCATAGGTCAAGTAGTAATAAACTAATAATTATGGGGTGCCTCTAAATACTACAGGACCGCTTGGACCGCTTGGATCGCTTGGATCACTTAGATTGCTATGAAAAGTAATTCTAACCCTGTCCCATACACTAATCTCAACCCCAGAACGAACTCTAACCCCAACCCTAACATTAATATCATGGCTTTTGTAATTACGAAGTGTAATAAGCGATCCAAGCGCTCCAAGCGATCCAAGCGATTCAAGCGCTACATGCGATCCAAGCGGTCCTGTAGTATTTAGAGGTACCGATAATTCGATAATTACATTGCTTAAAACCTGTCAACACTTTATACATAAAGTTGTCCCTTGCACTGAATTAATAAAGCATTTTAATGGCTTTTACTTTTTGGTAGTCAGCAATAAATATCATATATAAGTTATCTGATTTGTCGCAGACGCTGTTGGGTCATTCCATTATATTTTTAACAGCCCGCACATCGTACCTCTCAGATTTTTCTAAGATTTTCACACAATGTACCTACACCAGGAAAAAGGATTAGGACAAAATTTGAGGTCGCAACTCCTGACAGTTCAAAAGTTACGGTATGATGGAAAACCGACCACATGAGGGCTTATTGTTGGTGAGCATGCCTACTTACAACTTTATTTGCCGATATCTCGAAAAGTAAACCATGTGGAAAGCTTAAAATTGTATTAGAGCATTTTAAGGTATGAGGAAGCTGAATTTTTATCCAAGTTACCGAAGCTAGAGAGGTAGCTCCTGTGTGGAAAACAGTTTCGAGATGCAGTGTTTTTTTAAGTTAAAAGAAGCTCAAATCTTCAATCAAATCAAAAATTAGCTTTGTCAACTATAAAAAAATATGGTTTTAAGACCAAAATGACGCTAGGCTGCTGTAAAAAATACGGTATCGGTTACTTAAATATACTACATATTTATTTATTACGAAAAATAAAAATTCTACGAAAAAAACTATGAGTCATTCCACATTACTTTTAGGTTCTTGATGGTGCTGGCCTACATATATGGGTACTGTCTAAAATACTTTAAATGTCTGCCATCGCATTTAAGCCGCGGCGCTGTGCTGTAAATATTGGAGGCATAAAGCTATAGGTTGTGTTCAACTCTTTTAAAATGCCAAACAGTCAAATTATGACAATTAAATTAACGACTTCTTTCAAAACTCGTGTTCAATTGATCATAAATCCAATCTTTTACGCATTAGCAGTTGAGGAATCGCTGCAGATAGAGCTTTTGTTGTCACACAGAGCGTCCGTGTTGCCTAATATTGACAATATTGCGACCCAAATAGTGCGGCATTGTATTTATTTATATTACAATTGTTAAAAGCTAAGCACCAAAACGTGTTAAAACAAAATCTACTGCTCAAATGAAATCATGAACAATTATGTTACTTATACGGCATTCGCGTAATAATCAACAAGTAAGAACAAAAAACGTTCCTAAAAACTACTTTAAAATGAAAACACACTGCTACAGAAACGCTGGGCTGGCAATACACCTCCAAATGATATGAACTTTACGATGGTTAATTGCAACAAAAATTTACAAGCAATTATTGTACAAGAAAATCTTCAGCGTGCTATAAATTTGTCGATTAAAGCATAGCAAGAGTGGTTTTGGAGGGAAAGTTCAAGCTCGTATTTACAAAGATGACACTATGAAGACGGTTTAGGAGTCCAGTACCGCTAGGTATTTCTTTTCGATGATTTTAGGCATGATCTTATGTCTGAAAAAATACATAAATTTATTTTAGTTAGTTGAGAAAGGTGAATCAAACTCATCAGAAATAAATTCTGGATTGTTAAGATAAAATGCCAAAAAATAATTAACACATCATACCTGATTGGTAGAAGCAAAAGGATAACGACAGGGAAAATCATCTTGAGATAGTAGAGATCAACGAAGCCGAAAATGGCCACCACTCCAAGCTGGGCAACTTGACACAGAGTGAACATGTGTAGTGTACGTTGAGGTACTTTACGCACGTAGTGGTTTGGCGGGTAAGAGCTCTGTGGGAAGGAATTAAGATGATTCAACAACAAAATATTAGATAGTCTGCCAGAATGTGTGAAACATTGGATGTAGTTGCCTGGGGGTTGTAATGTAGTTTTGTAATATTTGCGTATTTATCCATTTAATAAGTTTATCGACATTTCGCTGTAGTTTTATCATAAACAAATTATATGCTCTCTTAAGATTAGATATAGCAAGTTTACATGCAACAAAAAATAACGTAATATATAATGTGAAATTAAAACTATACAACGGAATATACTTACGCCTTCTGTGAAAATAAGCATCATTCTGTCAAATAGCTGATTCCCGCTGAAAGAGGACAATCCCAAGTACAAAAACAAGCCCTGTGGACGATACGGGGATGGGGTCGGACCAGATTTCGTAACAAAATACAGACTGTAAGTCTTATTCAAAAGTATGAAACCTAAAATATTGCTTTAGTTATATTGGGACATTTTAAAACAATATAAGAATTAAAAATATTATATCCAACGAGAGAAGTGTAAAACCCATGTAAAATTAATTCATTCTATACCTGAAGAACTGGTATTGGAACATATTGGAGGACGTTGACAAAAAGCAACGAAAGACCAATGAGAACATGAGACAAAATACCGGTCAGCCGAGTCTCTCGCACATTAACGATCCTGTGAAATGGTGTGTAATTAAAAGTCAAACCTTCGTATATATTTTACCGAGTTCATCATCAACGCAAAGTATACACAAACTTAAAAGGCTAGAGTTTATTTAAAACGAACAGATCTTACTCGTCGTGAACAGTCCCCACATTAGTGACGTGTTGTTCCACATCTGCGAGCGCCTTCACGTGCATTGGGGAATGTGGGAGGGCTGCGTGCACCCAAGGCAGGTTGAATATCGACAAGAACGTATTGATAATCCCAACCAACATCAGGTCCCAGTGGTAAGCCGGACCCTTTACTAACCTATAAAGAGTTGTACAATACTTAAGCGTACAATCCTTTTAAGCCATATAAATTATAAGTGGTTCAAGATCATAGGGTATACGTAAGAGTGGAATGTGTTTTTACTTCGTAGCCAGGTTACCATTGCCGGGTTTAGAATTCCGGTGTGTTCAATACAACTAAAATATTGGTCTAGTTTAGGTTTGGCAATTGTAGCCATTGGATTCAAGAAAAAACGGTAATTACCCTACTTAAAGCCACAACCGATCAATTATCGGGATTGTTTTGTTTCCATCACCTTTCACCGCTCGATTCAAAAAGCTACACTACGGTAATCAATAAAAGTAAAATAAATACGCACTTGTTTTGTGGAGAATTAACAAGGGCCGCGCTCACGTTCTGATCCACAAAGAACAAACAGCTGAGACACAAACCCAATCCCATAGCCCCAACGTGTGCTAATGGGGGAAGTGTGTTGAAAGGGGCTAACGCAAAAATTTCTTTTCCAGGAATGTAATTGAACTGCTCAACTGTGGAAAGGGAAATCGCGATGCTTTGTTAAGTCGAAATATTTCCATGTCGGCAAAAAAACAAGAAAAACTATTACACTCGGTCTATTTTAAATCAAGACGTAAGAAAGTTGGTATTTACGAGACACAAGTCTTTACCCACCGCCCTGGATACAAACAACATACTTACGCGGAATTTGCCTGAAAACGTAGGAACCGAAAAAGGAGAAAACGATGACCGAGAGAGGCAATGCATAGTCGGTGAGAATCTCTCGTTTCGTGGCAGATAGAAATTGCCTGTATTATCAATATGTTGAAGCACTTGGATAAAAATCTTAATTTTAATCGTAGATTTGTTTTTAAAAAATAAAAATAAAATTGTTGTTAAAATCCTTTTGAATTCGCGAATATAAATGTAATGGTAAGTTAGTTGCTGTTAACTCATTTTATATGAATTTTTTTTGCCTTTTTAAGCTTGTTGCTTATAATACTTAAAATACATATTAAACCAGTCACCCAGAGTTGGCAAGTAAACTGTCAAGTCAAATACCATTTGCAACATACATTATGTTTTAGGCACCAACTTACGACTCGTCAAATCTGAGCAAAGTGATTCCCAGCCACAAGGTGCCGCACATGAGAAAAAGAAACAGAATTGAATTTTCGGGTCGGCAGCAAAAGAACTTGCTCACGCAATTAAGCGGATAGGAACTTATTGGGGTTGCTGCTGTGCCGTTCATTCCCGTTGCGTTCATTGTTCCGTTGAGAACTAAGGAAAAGATGTTGACAAATTAAACCAGAAAAATTGTTGACGTTTTTTCCGCTTATTTAGGAGAGCAATGGCGGAAATTTTGACGATGCGGGTATGGGCATTGTGCTTCAGTTCAGCGAGTTATGTTGAAACTCTGAAATAGCTTTGATAATCAGACTGTAGAGGTAATCTAATGATTCCCTATAGTAAGGATTATAGGCTATCAGATGACCGTTGCATAACTTCGTGATCTATCATGCACGACGATAAAATGAGTCCCCTGTCCTTAAATATTCTACGAACTAGTTTTTAAGGATAACGACAATATTAAACGTTGCGCTATGCAAACGAAACAACCAAGAAAATGCGCTGTGGCGCGTATTTATATCGATACAACACTTAAAAAGATAATGATACAGATGTCTCTAGCATATCTGGAAACAAAAACAATGATTAGTTTATCTTAACGATAGGGCAGTCAATAAAGCTTATAGCGAAAGGTGTGGGCGATGTAATCGGATTATCTTTAATAAAACCTAGCTGTTCTTTTTAAACCCAACAGAGGTCAAGGCTATATTACATTGTAATGCCATACAAAGTTATACCACGATTGTTTTACCTATAAATTACTCGCCGCTGTTTACTCTTAGTCAAATAAACATATATATACAACCACAAGAAATGATAATGAAATTGACGAAACAAAAAAACTATTTACATATGCCAGTAGAGATATATTGTTGGAATAATTTAAAATGAGGTGCTAAGTCTGCTAAGTCGATTCGGCTCCTGAAACCTTATTTTGTGGTTATTTAATTATAATAAAGAATTTTTTGAACCAAGAGAAAAAAACATATAATCTATTTTTTTTTTACATTTCAGAATGATGCTTATTTTATTTTTGGTCGAAAACAAACATACTCTTAAGACGTAGGTTTACCTGAGGTCAGTGCGCCTACAGTCTTCTGGCAACCATCGAAGTTGTAGTTCATTTGAAAATCTGTGTAAATAATAAATGAAGTGTTACTAATTCATTTGTAAAGTGACGCAATGATAATTGGCAACGTAGTTAAGTGACTTCCTGTAACATAGTGTCGGAATTATTGTTATGCCTTTTTGACTATAAGGTGTCTATTATTCCATTGCGTGGCTAATTACATATTTGTGATTATGCCTTATATACGAATTCCTTTTAATAATGCTTTGTATTACTGCAAGTTGGCATTTTGGGCACACGTGGTGGCTATTTCAAAATATACAAGGCGAACCTATATAGACACAGAAGCGTAACACACTTACTGCTGATTGTTGCTTTAATGGCGTCCGCACTGAAAGCAAGGGCAATGAAGAAGCCGAATATTTCCTCCGTTGACCTTTGGGATTTGACATGAATTTTACATCTCGGTTCAAGCCACATAATAAATATTATAATAATAATAACTTTTGTTGAAAAATAAAATTCAATTGCGGCGCCCTTTACTCGCCAACCTATAAAAAGCTTAAAAAATTAGTTATCATGATGCTGGTTGTTATAGGTTACAATATTATACACCGCGAGCAGTTGGGTTATCGGGACTATGACATTGCGTTTAAATTCGATACTTCCCTCGAATGATAAGGGTCACGTGAAACAACAAAAAAATTAAAAATATAAATCTAGTTAACCCCATTCCACAGTGTGTTTTTTGCAATAAAAAATCTTTGCGTCCGTTAGGATGTTAAGGGTACAATGGAGATATAAACGGTTTCCCGCTGAGTCGACTATTTCAAAAGCCAGCGCAACATGCCTGGTGGAATATTTCATGAGCATGCTGGCATTGGTGACAGATTGCAGGAGGAGAAATATCCCATTCCATATCCCGGTCATCGCGTACATAGCCTTGAAATCCAAGTCGAACTCGGTGCTAACAATCTTGATCACTATATGACGATGAGGTTAGTTGACGAAATCCGTTTTATTAGATTAATAGGTCACAATATTGCTTTTACCATTTATTTTTAAGTTGTAAAAGGTAATTGCCAATTTTTATTTGCGTTTATATACCATTTATATTGGGTAACTTTATAGATATAATACTAAAACTAATCGATGTAAATGGTAACTCGTATTACTGTAAGCCATATAGACAGTTAGTTAGGTTAGCGGCGCAAAATGGTAAACATCATTATAACTGTATTTTTGTTTTTAAAGTCTATGCAAAAATTCGTGAAAAAGTAGTGCTTTACCTTTGACATAGAGAGCCAGCGGGGCAGTTGTTACTAATATAAGCATAGGCTGTCCGCTCATAAATGCAAATATCAGTCCTCCCAATGTTTGCGAGACGATGCACGATTGAACATCTGTAGTTTGCATAAAAATATATTTTTTGTTTTTTACGCATGAAAAAGTCCGTGGCAGGTCCCATTTAAATGGAATGCGCTTATGAATCAAAGCGCCATAAACGTTCGGCCACACAAGTTGATTAAATGTTAAATTAGATTCTTTAATATGCGAATTTTTTTTGTATTAATATCATAAAACTTTCTTAATGTAAAACACCTATAATCAGATACTAAAAACTCGGAGAATCAACTTATTTGGCAACGAAGGCCACAAATATGATAATTTACAACAGTAAGAAAGCATGCAGCAGATTATACAGTTTTTACCTATTATTCCATTGGTGTTTTTCTCGTACAGAGTTCCAAAGGCAATGTCAGGCAGCAGGCATGCAAAGTAAAGAAAGAGAATCGTGGCTATCAGTTTGTGTATGGTGTGTTTTCCAACGACGCCTGTTTACAATGAATAATGGGTTAGAGAGTAAGGCATATGCTTCGCCTCATAGCATGCAACTTCAAGTTGCAATGATGCATAAACCTTCTATCTTAAATCACCATAACTTTACTCACAGGGAGGCAATATAAGCCCCCCCCCCCCCCCCTTCCTCCCTTAAGAGCGAAAAAATACGTTAAGTTCTTTACTAGTCAACGTTATCTCTTAGATAGTGCAACCGAAGTTCTCCAGCACAAAGATTAAGAAGATTGAGTGGGGTTTACCTAATTGAAGAGTTTGGGTTGAACTAGAGGTTAAGAATTATCTGTTGGTGGCTCCCCCAGAAAAACAAACGAATACCAATTGATTCATTTTGCTTTGGGTGAAGGATAAGTGATAAAAATGAAAAAAATCTTACCGTCTTTATAATCCGACCAGTAATGAGGCAACCTTCGCTTTATATCATCGTAGATACCTCTTCCCATTTGCTTAAACGTGTAGCTCTGTTGAATTTACGACTCTTTTGTGTTATTTCGTACATTAAAAATAAAAATGTTCAATTGATTGATCGTTGACATTGGCATTATCTAGCTTTTGGCCTTATCTTCTGTTTTGAGTTTTCATAAATCAACGCAAAACGCTTTAAACTATCTTTGTGGCCCCAGCGGTATAACGAACCTCGAATTCTTCGCCGCCTCCGCGGTCAGCATCCTCGCTCAGCGATTCGGTGACCTGTCGCTTGTACTTCGCGCTCTGCACAATCAGCGCTTCTTTGAACTGTTTCTCGGTCTCAGCTCGCATCAAGCTATGTCGGAAATTGCGGTTGCACATCATAGAAGAGAAGGTACGCCCGATTTCAACAGCATTCTTTGTGAATTTCTGTTCATACCAAATACATGTGATACATTATATAAGTCTCAGTTTAAGATTGTTAGCTGTCAAAAACCTCAAAAAATCAAACATGAAAATAGAATTTAAAAATTGACTATTTTCGGATTTCTGGTCTAATAGTAGTTTTTAAACCATCATTTAAAGCTAAAATTGCAGTTTGTTGTATTCCTTCATCTTCTATAAGAACGAAATAACTTGACTATAAAAACTGTAGGTCACCTTCCTCAAATTTATAAAATCAAAAATAAACGACGGGAAAGAGCCAGCACGGAAAACATGCAATTTAACACGGACCTCTTTTTTAGGTGCAATAATCGCGATCACGAATTGAATTTCTTCACATTTGTTTCCCAAGTTGAGCGGGTTGCGCAACCGAGCGATGGCAACATGGCTCTTGTTCACCATTGGAAGACTGCATCTGTGAATTGAAGTGTACAAATCAAGTCAAATCTTGATAAGCGATCTCGAGGAGTCATTGGTTGGACAATGTGCCGGGTTAATTCATAGAGTGGAAAACGAATAACTAAGAGGTTGGTTTTTGTGCTAATGCTAAAGCTCGATATGACAAGCAGTCACGCTTGATGCCTTTAACCCACTGTTGAAAGTATAAGCTACCGCGGGGTCGCGTTGAAATGTCAAAACTCAAAAACTCGTTTTTTTTTTCTTTTTTTAAGCATTCACGAGTGCATGCCGCATTGTCACGGTCGGGTTGCACTCACCGGGTTGCACGCAAACTATTGGAGTGTGCATGTTTTTAATGTTGGATTATTGCAGTGTTACTCTACTGCCAATTTTAACCACCTGGATTAGGCCAACTTATTTTAAGCCAGTACTAACGGACATTAACATAGGTTATAGTGGTAGAAAAATGACAGGTAACAGCTACAAGTCATTAATTTCGTTTTAATAAGCAACGCTTCTGTGCATACAACAAACCGTCTTACAGTGCAGTTATCCAAGTTTCCTCATAGTCAGCACCGTCCGGCCTGTAACTCACACCTTGGATGGTTTCTTTCAAATGATCCACTGACGCCACTGCAATGAAAGTTGGTTTTGCCTTTCATACCGAATTCTCATACACCCATGCATAGCACTCCGAAAAAAACGATTTTATTGTTTTAAACTAGTTTACTCACTCGCGTCTTGATAAGTCTCTTGAAAAGTAAAGAACGATTTTCCGGCCTGCTCGGTTATTTTTTCGTCAACGTCCAAATCTTTCTGCAGTTTGTGCAACAAAACGTCCACAATTTGATCAAGGCCTATAAATACACGGTTTCAAGCTTATGCCCAATACAACGCATATTTAAACTTTTTGACATTTAACAAGAACTTTTTTCTAGTTAAAACTGAAAACCATACAAATATATTTTCTTAAAATTAATATCAATAGTTAAGTAAACATAATTTTTAAATCAATTTTTGTTAAAACGGCGCCCAGAACGTGTGGTTTGTAAGATATGGTAATCATCTTTTTGGAGGTTTTGTTGGCTTTAAAGGGTCTTTTGGCTTTTCACCAAAAGTTGGTTGAAAACGATTTCAAGAACTAGGTGAACAAACAAAGTTGAAGTTCGTGGCAATTTCTTACTAGACTTTTTATTGCCAGGGCGGCTTAGATTAAATATCACGTGAACCAGTCACGATGACTAAAATATTGACGTTTTGAAATATGGAAATGTCATATGACGATTCTCGAACGAGGTCAGACATTTCTGGATTATATGGACATATTGTACTATTATACAGAATACAACATTGTCACTTGTGCATTAAGTTCGACAGCAATAAACTTACTGGTATGTGGCACATCAAGAACGACCACCGGCTGGACCAAGAACTTTTCGAGGTCTCTCCTCGCTCGTATTTCATCTCGAAAGTTCTTCAGTGGCAGAGTCTAAGTAAAGAAAGTATATGGTTACAGGTATAACGTTACGTGTTTTAAATGGTCCCATAGATGGTTAACAGGTAAACAAAATCATTGTTTTGTAGGGATTACAATAGGGGAAGAGGGTCGTAAACACATGGGCAGACGTCATTCGACCGTTGAAGATGTATCAAGTATCTTTGAGCAAAACATTACGGAAAAATTCGGATTCGTCTCACCTTACGGATTTTCAAGATAAGCTCTTTGTGAAAGAACTCGTCTTCGTCGTCTGAAAAATAAGTCAAATGTGAATAAGAACGTGCGAAAGTTCAGCTACCACGTTGACCACACTCAAGCGGACAAATTGCATATGGATAACTCGACAGAATTAATCCGCCATTTTGACTTCGACGGAATAAAGCTTCTGGCAATTTGTATTAATTTATTAAAATGATAATTTACCAATTGTCCAGGGTTAGGACAGAAAAATGGCGATGTAGTTTCGCCAATAAAAAAAGAAACTTTAATTATCTAGCGTATAACCTTTTACTTCTAGAGTCCACACTTATGTTCATTATGTTACATATGTGGTTGTTTACTGTATAAAAGTAATCACCCGGTATATTATCCATACACGAATAAGGATATCTTTGTTTTATGATAAAATTACGCCAACACAATACGCATTTTCGGTGTGTATATTTTGTGCAGATTTATAGATTAATGAAGATATGTTTCAACGGCATGTGTGTCATGTTTACCATTAGGACACAATAAATCGATTAGGGCAGCGCGACTGGCAAATATAATACAACTGTACATTAAGTATTTTTTCTGGTATGGAGTGTCTGTGGCAAGTAGGTTGACGGTCCTAATTTGGACAGGTACTGAATTCGATAAACCCGCCCATACAATCAAGCTTGTGACCCTATACTAGGTTAAGGTGGTAACGGGAATGGTAATAATGCAAAGGTTTCAAATGCTGCAATATGACCCACATACCAAGGGTGGGTCAGTCGTGTTTTCGACGATATACGTCAGTGAACTTCAGGCATGTTTGCACCAAAGCACTGATATGCTTACGTCACGAAAGAACAAAAAACACATACATCAAATGTTATCTTTCGAAGATCAGGTCCTGAACTAATACTTTGCATATGTACCATATGTGCCTTTATTATGCTAACATTTAAAAATGAGCGTTAATAATTTAAAGGCGGTTACCTATATGTCTAACGCGAAGCATATTTTGATATATATATATATATATCATTTGCCAGAAACACCGCTCCGAAAACAAGAATTGTTTTTGCAAAACCGCATATGAGTCACCATGCACTGCTATATTGCTCAACAAGGAGCGGTTCAACGCTTAACTAACCTTGCAGGTTGTCACGTGACAACCTGCGTCGAAAGTTTCCGGCCGATTGCCGACGATTTTGGTTAAAGGTGCTACCGGAGGGAGCACTCATCATCGGAACCATTTTCTCTTCGCCCACTTCTTCTGTGAGCTGTTCGGCCGATATAACGTCATCATAATTGACGCTGTTAATCGTTTCGCGGTTCCTGCAAAAATATGGTAAAGTAATTTAAGTAAACCAGGGTTAAAAACTGCTAACAATGAAAATCTAAGTTGGTAAAAATTAAAAACCTGTCGACGCTGCACGCTATGGTATGAACCGACTTGATCTCTCGTTTACCAGTCTTAGCATGTCACCACTAAACATAGTTATACGCCATTCACTTACGGTTTGTATTTCAAGGTGACAAGCACTACTTACTAGTTTATTCTACATACGAACAACCTATAGTTTTTACAGATTTGCATTAATTTTAGTTTTTACTCTTATCCTCGTTTTGTACCTTGCACATACATAACTTATTCGATCGCTGAAAGTTGTTCTCCGTTTGCCGTTCATTGTGCTTTGTTCTTCAACTATTAAATCAGTACTAAAGCAGCGCTACATGCAAACCACAACAAATGAAACGCAACAATCACGCCATTGCATAATACATATGACGCACGACGTCACAGATTTGCACATTTCGCCTGACGTCATTAAGAGGGAGGAGGAAATAAAACGCTTACATGTCAATCGCACAATCGTTCTGTCAACATAAAAATTGACGGTGTGTTTATAAGCAATAAGAATTGCATCGTTTCAAAATCAATGGTGTAAAGTATATAAGCCAATATGCCATGCAGTAAAAAAATGATTATGACAATAAAGCCTTAATTTTGTAAATTTAAATAAATAAAAAGGAGAAGTAAAGCTTAGATAAAAGGTTGCGAAAAACCTAATACGTTTGTGTGAAACAATCGAAATACGCTATATACAACTAGCAGTGCCCGGTTATAAACTAACAACTTTTTGGTCAACCATGCTTCAATAATTTAACATACATAGATTGAAACGCCAAAATAACGGATAAACAACATCTGACTAAAACTTAATATTTCTAGCGAAAGACTATTCATAAACATATGACGTATATTTCATAAAACCGTATAAGAAATCAAATGCGCTTGTATTCCTTTAAAATACTAAGAATTTGCCGCGTGCTGCGTATGTGTTTGTCTCCCGAGATACTGTTGCACTTACGATTTAATAATCAATCGACAACGTTATGGTCTGGATGTAAAATCGATTTTTATTGTAATGATGATGTTTACTGTTTGACGTATAACTTACCGGGTGTTTTAGTTAAGCTGTGTGGTTTTCGAAAAGTTATGCAGAAAGTAGTTAAATAGAGCTATACATGAGCGTTACCGGGGTAAAAGAAGGGGGTATATGTTGGTGGGTTGATATAGGAACATCAGTTTCTTACCATGACGCTTCTTGCCGTTTCGCTTGCGCCTGTTTCTTCATTTCTTCTGTAATCCCACTCTCGAGCGTTACCATGACATCATTCGTGTCTACGTCATTTTCGAAAACGTCCCTTTCAAAGACCGGGTTCTCGTATATGCCATTGACAGCACTGCCGTTACCTAGGTTAAATTAATGTCAATATTTTTGCGTAAACGTAAATTTAATCAACAGATATATGCAAGGAAGCAGCAATTATATTCTACCGTACCTGTGTTGTGATTTTGTGGAGTCGTCATTGTTTCAGATAATTTTGCGATGATGACTTAAGTCAAATCGGTGGCTGATAATTTTTTCTTCTTTCTTTTGAACACGGAACGCTTTAATCTGCTTAGGTCGTGGTGTGACTGCATACGTGTAACACTGTAAAATGGTACAAAATATTGTTGGTGTCCAGGAGCTTTCAAAGACTCCATTGTTTTTGCGTATTTTGCAGCCATTGTTTTACAAGCTGACGTTGTTGCAGGGTTGTTTTGGCTAAAATTATTTGTCCTTGAAATATAAATATCGGGGCTTAGCTATCAAGTATCCCTTGACTGTGTGATCAAGCAAAGCATGCCGCTATGTTAAAGGGGTCATAGAAGTGACATAAGAGTCTTCACAAGTTACAAGTTAAATATTTTCTTAGAAACTTGATAGTACTTTAATAACAGAACCTCTCATATTACATTGGTCAGTCTTGTTTACGAAGCGGTCGTTGCTTTTTCAGAGCTGTTTTAAGGCTACGTCAATTCAACGGTGTGTTGATAATTATACAAACATACCTTTTCACTCAGAATTCTCTTTGTAGCCTGGCGCCTTTGTAAAGAGCCGAGTAGCGGGTAATGTACTTGTTTTTTCGACGAGCTCGAATGAACGATTCAAACAGTAGACAACCAACTTCAAGTCTTTTATTCTCTTGAACACTATTAGAACCAGCTAAAAATATGAACCTACAGCCCTATAGGGACAGGTTATTTAAAAATGATTGTGCATCGTGTGCAAATTTATCACATATGTTGACTAAATCCCACAGAACACGTTTAAACAACAAAATTTAAGCATGCAATATGACGTCATATACACAACTGGTATGCCCGGAAATTCGGTCATATGATCCAGTCTAGAGCAGTACAGGGCTATAACGTAAACTAGGATGCTTAACAACTTTTTATGCGACGATTACATGCCACCCTAACTACCTTAGGGTATAGACAATTCTGGTAAATAGATTTGCACCGATGACAAACAAAAGACGCTAGGCCACATTCAAAATTTTAAAAAAGTTAAAAAAAAATGATTTTAGTATTAGAACGCTATGAACTACCTCAAATCGCGATCTTATAAAAGTATATTTACATATTGTATGTGGTATTAAATAAACTTATTAGTTATATAAATCTACCAATTAAAATATTACTGCACATTAAAAATTGATCTGCGTTCATCTACCTTTTTGAGATTATTAGTCAAGTAAAACGCGCTTCTCAAACGCCCTTTCCGCTTTCAACTCTTTTTTGCAATGCATCGGAAAAACAAGACTGGTCGCACAATGTGCAACTTAGGTCAACGCTGCTTTGGCAGAGCGTAACCAGCGCACATCGAACTAATCACGCGAGCTACACGTGCAATTCAGTTTCCCCTTGGCTCACAGCGCAGCACAAAAAAGGCCCTATACATCGGTCCTAGTAGCCACGGGCATTGCCTTAAGGCATTGTAGGAGAAACAATTATACTGAATGTGGATTTGTAACGATTCAAAATTATTGAGCAACGAATTACAATATGTTGCCCAAAACAGCATTATAACAGCCTTCACACCTGTTAACAAATTGCTTTTCAATGAATACACATATTTAAACACGAAAAACAAAAGTGTTATTATATCTGACTAAATTTCTAAAAAATATCGTTCTAATTATTTTTTTTGAACTGGGATTTCCAGGAATATTAGATTACTTTATTTTTTTCTAGGATAAAAACATGCAACAAGGCCTTGGCAACAAAGAAAACGAAGAAATCTTTGCTGATTTTCTTTTTACACTTGTTTTCATTTTTATCTATAATTAAGCACTTGCACATTGATAATTAGTTGATCTTTAAACATAGGCCCCGGGCTGAATCTAAAACTCTTAATTAAAATTCAAATCAACACTGCATATTTAATCGTGGCAACGCAATCTTCACAGATAAAATTAAAGACAGCTAATAAATAATATCAATTGTGTTCTTTAATATATAATATAAAACCCACAACCGCTACCGATTTATTCATGTAAATACGAGCCCATTACACTTGGCCGTGTCGGGATGTGCTAACCAGTAGTGCCGTAACAAACATGGTAGAATCGGGAAGAGTGTCAGGTATACAAGGACAAACCTTTATGTCATTAAACGATACAAAGCCGCTAAGGTTCGTTGCCCTTTTTGAACATGATTTTGTGGCTAACCCAGTGTGAACAGTAGCAATAAATTTTATAAATAACCGGAAAACAAAGAAAGTTGCTTTGCTTATAAAACCTTTTGAGATGGCCGGGCACTTCAGGTACACGGACAAGCCTTTCAGCTTTTGTCATTAACGTGTTAATGTGGTGCGTGTAACATAGACCAATTATATCATTATTCAAAAATACCTGTAAAAACTCATTGTCAATTTGTCAACGTCTAATGGTCATCCTGTAGATTTTGGTAGACTAAGGTTTTTATTGACATCACTATTTTTCCAAATTCAGCTGTTAGAGTTTGTTTTCATGCTCAACATAAAAAGATTATGACTGGTCAAGTACACCTAGTTTGCAGGCATTGAATCCCCTTAACGAAATGATTTCGGCTGTTGTCGGTCACGTGCTAGCGTCATACTTACACTCCGTATAACTTTGCTTTAAACACAACTCTTTTTTTCCATCTGATGGAATTTAATTATATATATATATATATATATATATAATTCACACGTTGGCGTAGTTTGGTACAATGCCGGTTTTAAAATAATAAAAATGAATGTAACATGTGCAATTTGTTGTTTGTTTGTTGTTTATTTCACCGCATCAGATAAGCCTAAGTCCACTCGAGTAGTTAATTCACGAGCGTTCTGCAGTAGCCTGAAGGAACGAAATCTGCCATGTGTTGACCACGTGTATATTTAAACGATAAATTTTGGCACGAGAGATATATCATAAACAGAAAAACAAGATTGCATTGAGATATCAGCTCTTTGCTGCCACTGACGGCCAAAGCGTATATAGAGATTTATCAACTAAATTTTCACGGCGTCCGCTAAGTACGTTGCAAGGACACAACCGCCTGATTAATGACAGATTTAATCTGGCATTTTAGCAGTAATATGGCTAAAAAAGTGTTGTCGCTCTCACCGACCATACTATCAACCAAAAAACCTAACCTCACGGATTTTCATTATTTTGAATTTTTATCTTCGCCCTTGACCACTCTTCTACGCTAACCCGCAACATTTCCACTGGTTTGTATGAGAAACACTATTTTTCATCAGCAGTTGATTAACATGAGTTTGCATGTTTAAAGACTTGGGTTTAAAAAACATAGGGATTGATACTACCTTAGGTCTGTAGTCCGGATTATCAGAGAAAATAAAGCGTTTTGAATATTAAGGATACAAGACATTGTTAGTTTTTGGTAAAGTTTGAAACTACCGGGTACAGTTTTTCGAAAGTGGATTAACTACAAAACGACCGTCAATATTCAATTTCATCCAAATGAATTAAAAAACGTGGCCAAATACCAAAATACCTCGCGTTTACCACTGCTTCAGTTCCAAACCATTATTCAATTTTAGAGGAATCCGTTAATCCAATAGGTTAAGGCGATGACAGCGTTGTGCTTTGCCAAACAACACAACCACCAGCCCATGATTGGTTTCAATATGAGCGCCTATGCTCTTACTGGCCTAGTCTCTTCCATACTGGCCTAGTCTACCGAATCTAAAATAGCCTTTTAATTTGAATAATTTATTATACAATAGAACGGAACAGATAATTTCGTTCAAAAAACTCACTCTTTTCAGAGCACTGCAAGCCCCAAAGAAATTTATTAAAAAGATTGCGAATTATAATTTAAAGAAATTATTGACAGCTTTTGAGAAACCAATGTTGTTATAGTTAAAAGCATAAAGCAGGCCAAGGGTTATAATACTTGTGATTAGCCACATTACAACGACAAGATTGGTAAAGCCATCTTTGAAAAACAAGGGCATGTAATCGGCCAGTACTGACTTGAGACCACTGCAAGAAAACAAGTTATTCTAAAAAAGATAGAATAAAATATTGATGTTTTATTCCTGTGAAAGAAAAATAAAACGCAGATGTGCTTTTACACGGGCCATTGTCAAGATACCTTGTATCCACTTTTGAGTAACTGAATATCTTGCGGTATGCTGTATACGATTGAGACAATCCTTCAATTTTATTGGAACCTATCAGTGCACTAAGTTGGCAATGTCCACTAACTGCTTTATCAGAGGAAACAATGGACTACTAATGTTGAACGCACAATCTTTCAATTGAAAGGCGACACACTCACCCATTGAAATATTTGGCCATAAAAATAAGCAGAAAAGTTTAAACAGAAACTTTCCCGAATCATTTTTTTTATAATGAGGTTTAGTTCATACATTTTTTGTGGGCATTATATAGTAACAGAAACTAGCCACCAGAAACAAAACCAGTCCCAGTAGAAATAAAAACATGGAATGTTATGGTTTAGAAAGTGTTCAGTGACATTTATAAACAAATTGCAACCACGTTACTGTTTAAAACCACATCTATTGTTATTGGCAAAACAGAATTTAGTTTGCACTGCCTCCATAATGTTACTAGGTTTGGTACCCCCCATATGCAATTACAGTATGATGCGAATTGCTATTTAAGACCTAATTTCCCCTTCTTTAGGAGTACTCATAACAAAGTATTCAACAATACAAAATGTTTAGTATAACCACTATTAAGTACAACTATTAGTAACATACAAGTAATTGTGGTGCACCAGCAGAGTAACAGTAGCGTAATCCACAACAGAATTTCCAGGACAAATAAAACAACCAGCAACTGCAGCTAACAAGCCAACCGACCCAACTCTGTATGCCACCCAGTTTGTGTTGGATTTCTCTGGAATTGAAAAAAACATTTGGTATCCAAGAATCCAACTGTCTTACAAAAAAGTGTATGCATAAAGTTTAGTTTAGTTAATTTTTTGTTTCCACGATGAAAACATTAAGCAAGGCTATTGATAAATTTTAAAAATGGGAAAAAAACAACAAAACGACAGTCTTTAGAACACTAAAAAATCAATTAATTTTTAATATTTTGTATAATTAGACGTGGCCGCTAAACCTAAATAAATATAAAAAAATAAAAATTGAAAAAATAATTAATTGTTTATAAAAAATTTACACTATTACACTAAGCCTCGAAGAAAAGTGTGCGGTGAAGCGACCCGTGCAATGGGAGAAGTTATGTGCAAGTACATTAAGATGGTTATATGCTAAATCTCAACAAGTTTAAATAGGTTAATTATAAAACTTACTTAAAGATGAGACTTGGTGCCTTAAATCAAAGGATTCTTGTGAGCTGATTTCATTGCAAGATGTGGAAGTGTTAAAAGTAACACAGGGTTGTTTTAAACACAGTGAAACACATTGGATTTGATGACCATTTAGCAAAGACTTGACTGCAATATAAAATGACTTAAAAAAATATGATGTTTAACTACCAGTACTAGTCAGAGGTTTGTTAGATTAAAGCATGTTATTTATACTATACAGACACTCCATTTTACAACAGCACATAAATACAAGGCTTATGTCAATGATTTAATCTTCATTACAAAATATTGATAATACAGGTAGAACTGTAGAAGACATTACAGTAAAATCTCATTAATATGCCAACTGCCCAGACTCAGATAAATTGTCAGAGTAACTATGTAAAAGGCTATGTATAATGGCTATAGTATAGTGTAAGTGTACGGTACTGTAAAAGTGATATAGCTTTTACTGTACATGCATCAGTACAGAGTTCAACAAAAAAACGAATTGTCTTATAATTTTACCCACTGTGGGCACAAGGTAATCTCACGACTGCCTATGACCTGTGTTGTCCAATCACCGGGTACAAATATAAAATTTATATTCTACTTACAAAGAATCACCAACTGAACAAATGTTTAGTATTTACCATTTTTCCTATTAGGAATCACCCAAAAATAGTGATTACTTACTGTTAAGTGTTACCTCGAGGTTATCAAACTACACATTACCAAATACTTGCATAAAAAATGCTCAATTGTATCAGTGTCTAGCTTAATAACAGCGTGAAAACTACAGATCAAATCGAATGGTAACTAAAATTATATTATTTAATTAAATAGACAACACATAGACATACCTCTCATAGAGCGGACAGCACGAATCACCGAAAAGTTCATGTTCAAAACTACTTGTGCTTTATACCAACACTTTTACTAGGGTACTCGACTGAAAAATGTAGAAAATAAATCAAACAATATCAAATAGGGATACTGATACTATTGTTGCAAACTGAAGAATTCTCTATGCAGTAAGGAACAAATCATGGAATCGATATATAACCAAGACTTATAGAGTAAATACAATTTTAAATGCAAGTATTAGGTTGAGATACTGTACCAGGTAAATGCATTGCTTGCTATTATTGAAAACAGATTGCAACAGGAATATCATTAAATTTATCTAGTAAAGAAAGTCGTAGATTAATAAACATCAAGTTAACAAAACAGTAAAATATGTTTTACCGCATTTTATTCTATTTTGTCCTATAGTAATATATTTATTTTCTCTACTACAAAGATAACACACAGCAAATCTTACTAGTTTAAATATTGAAATTTAAATATTTTTTTTTTGCATCTAAATCAAAGTGGTTTTGCATTTAAAACAGTACAATATCAGTACAACAACTAAAATCGCTAAAAATCACACCAAATGAATTCCTGGTCCTAATATGATAAAATAAGTACCGGTACTGGTACCGGTATGTAATATTTTTGTACATGTACTGAACTACACACAATACTTTTTTGCTAACATTCTAATTTGTTCTTGGTCTTTGGAGTAACATCTTTTCATGTGTTCAAATAATAATTTGATGTCTTTTTGGTCGGAGTTCGACAGAAACATAATTACCATATCGAATCGCCTTGCCGATGACATAGATTTCAGAAACGCAACAACAAAATCCTCATCCTTTTCAAAGTGCTTTTGGAAACATCGAACAATGGTTGTAAGAATTGAAGGCTCAAGTTGATCCTTTAAAAGCTGATTCAAGGTGTCTGGATGAATTTGGTGCAGATAGGTGAAAGTTAAATCACTACTTTGTTGCAATTTGCGCAGGGATGCCTGGAATTGGAAACAAGTGGTGGGTTTTGCTGGTATAGTAGTTTCTGGTTCTATCACTTTCACATCACTTTTACTTTCTGATTGAGAATTTATAGCTGTGTTTGTTTTATAAGAGTTTTCACTATTAATCATTTTGATAGGTTCGTTTTCACTGGTAGGTTTCGGTGATGGGAATTGCATTTCCATTGTGTCTTGCGCCGGCTTGTTACAATAAGGCAAAATTTCTTCCACTTGTATTCTTCTTAATGGTTTTTTGGACTGTAAATGTTTTGGTTTAGTAATGGGCTGAACAACACACTTCTTTACCGGTAGTTTCTTTTCTCGTGGCTTTACATTTTTGGAATCTTCTTTACCAGTACCGGTACCACCTTTATTTATTTTATCCAATTCCCTTAATGCTTGTTTGTTATTTGGTTCCAACTTTAGAGCATCATTAAAATCCCTAACGGCACTGTCAAGTTTTCCTGTTTCATATCTGGCACAGCCTCTTCGTAAATATGCCTTTGTGTAGGTAGGGTCAAGGGAAAGCGAAAACGTGCAGTCTGCCTCAGTTTCCATATACTTTTTAAGTTTAAAATATGCCATCGCACGGTTTGCAGGAAAAACAGCATTACTTGGATCATATTCCATAGCCTTAGTGTACGCTGCTACAGCTTTTTCATATAAACCCGATTTAAAAAATATATTTCCCTTATCTTTAGCTTTAACTGAGAGTTCAATTTTTTGTTTTTCACTTTCAATTTCGATTTCCTTTTTTTCTTGTTTTTCCTCTTGGTCCATCTCTTCCAACATTCCATCAATATTTAATTTGTCCCAAGATCTGTAATCTCCTGATCTTATCCTTTTAGCCTTTTTATTTTTAGTTTCCTCATGTTCTTTTGGTTTTTGCAACTTTTTCTGTTCCGCTACTGCTTTTCTAATTGGCTGCAAAACTTTCTCTTGGTTTTTAGGTTTCATTTTGTTGTACACTTCATCTTTTTTCTTAATATCTTCTTCCCATGAATCCATATCGCGGAGAAAATCATTGAGCTCCGTTGCATTTTGCCTGACTTGCCTTTGTAGGTTCATCATGTCGACTGGAGAACTCATGTTTGCTTGCTTAAGAGAACAAAGTTTTTACCGATAAGCTTGCTTAGTAGGTCATGTAAGTCAACCTTGATTAAAAATAAAAATCATAAATGGATGTATCTGAATGTGTTCTTTCCATGCTGGCAGGGGGAAAATCACAATTTGCTATTGTTAAGACGAGTTGGTAACAAACTTAATGTTGAAAAAATATGCAGGTTTGCATAGTATGACAAAGCTTAATCATTTCTTAGGTGAACAAACCCAAGCTAACATTTTTTCTAGTAATTTCAGTCGTTACTAAATTACTTTCAATTATTTTTTCAAGTACATTTAGGGCCAATCATGAAAGGCTCAGTTAAAAAAAAATATTGCAGATGTACTTGACATGTCATTCAGACTGGATTGGTAATGCACAATATACCAGATAGACAAACTGAACGTTAATCATCATGCAGTAATCAAAAATAAATACAATATTTAAGACATTTTTTGCCTTTTTGGGTGGTTCAAGTGCAAAATTTTGGAACTACTTAACATTACTATGTCACACTTCCTAGGACCTAGGTTGGTTTTGGCATAAAAACTTCGCTAAAGAACTAGTGGGAAATCAGCCAAACTGGATATTTGATATTTATCCCTAGCCTGTAATCTGTTCTACAAATTACGCTAAAGGAAAATATTATACACAAACGATTGAAAATGTCTAGTTGTAATGTCGCTCCGCATTGCCCCCAAACGGTTAAGCTTTATAAAGATAGTTTTTTATAGTTTTTTTGCACTATTTAAATAATGGCAAATGAAACAAATAACCACACAGAAACAGTAAAAGACGATAAAACAAACAGTCGTTAAACCACGTCTTTAACAAAAAAAAGGTATAAAGAAATAAATACAACGGACGCGGCCGCCAAACCTAGACGAAAAACAATACAGTGAAAAAAATATTATGAACATATAAAGCCCTGAAGAGTGCGGTAAAGCGCAACCAGTACTGGTGGGGGAGCCGGCATTAAGAGAAAAATAAAAAGTACAGTGTGCATAACATTAATGCATTTAGTATAGCACTCGTTTAATAGTGGGAAAATGGCAGTACTGTGGTATACCAATAATACCGAAAAAGGAAAGAAATATAAAAACGAATTAAATAAAGAAAAATAAATAAATATATAGCCAAACTTGGATGGCTAGAAAATTTATGAAATGCTAATGGTGCTGCAGCAAGGATCCACTTTTATTAAAGATGTTCAGTTGTGTAATGAATTTTGAAATACGGAGGAGCTCTGTTAGAGTCGGCAAAAACTACACTACACAAAAAAACAAGCATGCCAAAGGCTTATAAATAAAGATTGTGTTTGCGTTAACATAATCACTATCAGTAACATTCACAAAGTTTGAAATGTGATCAATTTGTACAAGAACAAAAGCAGAAAACGGTGCATGCATATAATTTTAAAGTAAATCAAGAATCATGCAGTTTTAAATATATCTTAAAGTATAGATAGTAAAACGTTATTACAATTTCCCAAATTTTATCTGGTAATTGTTATGCAATACTGAAGGTCAAGGGGAAGCATCTGATTATAGCATTTGTACATTATTAATAATATTTCTAATTTGTGCAAAATAAGGGTTCCCTTCACTTTGTACAGGTTACCTATTACTGCTAGTCAGGTCCAAAAGATCCACTATGTCTATAGCGCTGGGTCCGCTAGGTTCAGTGTATGATCGCTTGATAAGTTATGGGGATGCTCTTTGTATTATGTGGTAAATATATGCTCCCATTTTAGATTTAGGTAGTAGGCTGTCGTCAACTGCTGTGGTAAGTTTTAATTAAAAAAGGATGGGCGTTATTAGACGAGCAATAACCCGATAATTACATGTCCGTAATCTGACTTTTGATCGTGTGACATTACTTGTGTTTTTCCATATATCGGAATAAAACATGTATATATCAGTGTATACAATCCACATAATGTATACAACCCACAGTCACACTTTAAAAGTAGGCTTTCTACGATTTTACTCTCAAGATCTACATGAGATTCTCCCTCTAAATTATTTACCCAATTCAATTTCAACAAATGATGTGTATATGAACCGTCACTAAGACGTTTTTGAAATGAAGCAATATATGAATCGGTTGCGTTAACCGTTCGGCCAACGCCAATTTTATTTTTCTAATATTGCTTAGAAACCAGCCCATATACCACCTGGAGCTGGAGCAAGCGGACACAATGCTGGTCCTAACGCAACCACCGGATCTACCGCTTAACTTAGCGGACCTATAGCACTGAACCTAGCGGATAATATAGTATAATCAAACGTAAGGACAATTAGACTACATGATGTCAATCGTAAAAATGCCAACATATTTCATAGTATAAGTGTACATATTGATAGATAAAAACTAATGTAATCATCGGTATATATATATACATACATAGAGGTACTCCCATAATCCATATTATAGATATACATTAAGCTAGAGATACATACAGTGCATATTAGTATCTCTATGGTGTTAAACTAATTGCTATTCACTGATGAAGCAAGACTACGGGACTTTTGCCATGAAAATATATTTATTTACGTGTGACATCATCTGATTAACTTCTCTTGTTTCAGTCATATATATTTTGCAGAGAACCCTGTATTTGTGTGTATGTATAGCTATATGAGTCGACCTGTGTATCATCGGCGTCATAATAAAAACATATTTTCTTTCGTATTGCTTTTAAAAAAATAATTCTATTATGAGAAGCATATCGTTTTTATTTCGTTAAAATTTAACATAAGTGAATATTACAGAATGTTTACACTTTACCCATGACCAATAGATGTAATTTAATTAATAGTCTTTAAAGTATGGCCGCTAATCCTTGCTCTAATTTAAACAGAGACTAAACAGCCGAAATTAAAAAAAATCAGATAATTTTGTCCTGTCGAATTCTCTAAGCCGAAAAGGTGTAGAATCGACAACCAATGGTGAACAAGTTTAGTACCGGAAACGATGGTACCAGGAAATACCCCTCCTATATCGGTCTATTAAAAACGTTTCCACTGTTTTTAGTGGAACCCGCGAAGCCACTAGCTTTAACGCTGCAATTGACTACTTAATAAACACGTTGACGTCTTTTGGGCCAGATTGCTGCTTTCAACCGCGCATAGATATGGGACCCCTGTTGTTATTCAGGATTACACTAATTTGCATATTATGACTAAGATGCTCCTATACCATGACTAAGACGGGGTTCCACCGAACAGAAATAATATTATTTAACTTTGCATTTTTTAACTTCATGTACCAGCGTTCATCGGTCGGAATGCTTAATATCCATCGAAATAGGAACACAGTCATACGACAATACCGAAATACTGCACAACTAGGGTTACTGTAGCACTTTCAGTATGTCCTTTGTGTTCATGGGAATTGTTGTGATATGGAACTGTCCACCAGAAGGTAATGAATAGCAGTGTAAAATTGAATGTTTAAATAAATATGGTTTTCCATTATGTTTCAATACGTGGAATGTTACAGTAATTACCAATATTCTCTAACCATATGTACCCAACCTGTAAAAATGCTCGCCGAATTAAACAAATAAAACAAACCCGCTTCGCTGCTGGTAACCTGTACCACTTAAATTTCTGTGGTCAGTGAAATCCTAATGTGAAGACCGGCTGAACAAATCCAAGCCTCAAGTCATGAATTCAAATGAATTTAATCAATGCAAATATGGCACCTGATATATAATTTTATGGTCCATGTACGTTGTTACAATTGTGCGTAGATTTCACTGATCGCGGCATCAGTCCTTTTTAACTTTAGGTAAATTGTTTTAATTCGAACAAAGCAATTATTTCTTTAACCGTCAGTTAAATTAGGTTCATCCAGGTTAAGGCACTCAGCCATATAGTACAGATCTTATTTATTGTAGCCTATACAGAGCAAGTTGGCTAAATATACGGTGGTTTGTTTATTTATATGGTTATTTGGTAGGCCTATACACCCATAACAATAATAATTAACATACCAGAAACAAAAAACAGGATAGTTTTTTATAGTTGATATTCAGCTGGGAGAAATCGGATTTCCACAAAGCTTCTTCTGATTTACGACTAGATTGTTCATTTTTTAATAGTTTCATTAACAAAAATAGCAGCCATGAAAGCACAGTGTAACTGTGGCAAAGTATATTAAGTATACGATGATGCAACATCATACCTGGCATGACTACAAAATGGACAGGTCATGGGTGGATTATAAAATAGACTGTTAGGGTGTTGGCACGGCAAAAATTATATATAACATTTGGCTAGGGATTATCACTTAAAAACTAACTGTGGTTAATTAAAGAAAATTACGCTATTATCTTATATTAATATTTATTGTTTCACCATGGGTAGGGGATATTAAAACAAAACTTTTAACGAGATTAATTAATATTGCTTCTTCTATAACTAGTTCATGTAACATATTCCTTAAAATATTTTTAGTTTAATTAGAGAAGTTTAAAATCATAAATAAACAATTGTTTTTTATTATACGTCAACAGTCCCCCTTTAGTATATCCTATTGAACGCTTCCTGAACGGAGTCACGTCCACTCGCTCTCTTCCAATGTGACCCGACGACCGGCGAAATCGACGTTATTCATTATTTAACAAGCTCTGTGGTGTCTAGACGTCACGTGACCCCTACCTGTTTAAACTGCCTTCGAATGCGTCGGCCCTCCGTCATCGAACTGAGGCCGCCATCGAAGTTTCGCCTTTCCCGCTTTCTCTTCTTTTACTTGCTCGTGTTGGTCAACCGGTATGAGAAGAAACAGCGAAGCTGTCCGAGCGATGGAAGGCCGCTCCTTAGCCCGTTTCTCTTTCTGTCGTCCCTGACGAGCAGGTACATCTGAAGCACTTGCGCAATCCTTTATATTGTCCCAGTAATTCACCTTTCTAAAGGCAAATGAAAAAACTATTGCCGTTACCTTAGTCTAATTTCACTTACAATAGAGTGAGTTATCGAGCAATGATTTGCATCAAAGAAAGACTGTTTATTGTATAAACCTGCTATGCATTTGGCAAATAAGGTTTTCCGAGTCATTGCAACAAAATACCCTGGACCATTTCAACTTATTTATTAAAACAAAAATAAAAAGAATAAAAAACTAAAATAAATGACATCGATTTATTTCATAATTGCGAAGGTTATATTAGAAGTTGTTTCTCTAACGGAATCGTTACATTGCAGCCTCTCCACGATGGCACTTCGATTTTTAGCTTGTTCACTGTCAGATTGAATCCAATAAAAGAGGCAAAACCGGCTTCTTTTATCTTGCGCTGCCCAGCCTAAAGAGAGAGACTTCGTTAGCGTGTGTTCGCTCGCACGGCTGAGCCTTTAGAGAGTTGACAGAACTAAAAAGAAGGGTAGACAGAGCTAGCCCGAACGTGAGCATATGTAGCTGCTGCCCTATACCATGCGCTGATGCCGAGGTTGTACCGTGGGCACTTTGCTCCAGAATAGATGATTGACGAAGCTTCAATAAGACAAACTTAAACCCTATGTTTTAAATTCGCAGCGGTAGATCTATCAGGTGTATTGGATAGCCGTAACTAACAGCAATCAGCTAATTGCTCGCGCCTTCTAAGTTAACATGGCGGAGAAATAGATTAGGTCGATATGTAGGTCAGACGTTAAGCCTGCTCGTTATATATGGGCCTTAAGATTGCTTTAATATACTTATGTAGGTATATTAGTGTAAAGTATTTATTAATTTTTTGTTTATACTTTTTGAACTCAGTATTGTCTTCTTGAATTTCATTCATAAACATCACTCGTCAAGCGCGATGGCTTGATAATTTACCACGATCAATAGAAGACAATTAACACATCTGTCTATAGTCCAGATAGTGTGTTTCTTACACTTTCATGAAGAAATGTTTACCAGGTTTTAAAAATAACAGGTAAAGAAAACAAAATAGAATAAACAGGTATGCTTTGAAGATCAAATACGCACGAGGTGCGTCTAAATTCAATAAGAATATGCTGCAACCAAGACGAGCCTAATAAGTGCTACGTGAGGTATTACTTTACAAAAGCAAAATTGTTCAATCCTATGTGCAGCTTAGAGTGTTGCTGACTTATTTTGCCCAATGTGGCGAACGCCTTTCTGTCATATGCAAGAATGAATAGACTATTTCTGCAGCAATTTTAATGCTGGTATTTTGATAATTAAATGTGTGTATAAAAGTTATGTTTAAGCTTCCGACTGTGCCAAATAAGTTTGGATAAAACGGAACTCATGATTTCTTAGAGAGAAATACTTACTTCGTGGAGCCTAAGGGCGTTCTGGCCGATGGCAACTTGTGTCGTTCATGTTCACCAGACATCCCGATCGTGACTGTGCTCTGTGAGATTGCACAACGACCGGCGTTGCTGCAACAACCAAAAGCTGCAACATTCTGCACAACGAAGATATGTGAGTGTAAATGGGATAAATTTAGACACCACAATATACCGTTATAATTTTTCAGATAAAAAAATAAACAAAACAGAAATTGTGTTAGTGGGACCGGCTCAACAACGAGAACTATTTTAACTAGGTGATAGAAAAGACATGGTAAATATAAATTTAACATATTTGTATTTTAACGTGATATCAATTATGTGATTGTTAAGTGTGTTGTTGTTTTTATATCATTATTGTGGTCATCATGTGATTCACCGTGCGTGTTATACCAAATGTGCACAATGCATAACCTACCACCTCAAAAGGTATTCGTGCTGTTTACATTTGACTTTTGAGCCAAATTGTGTATCTAGTGCTGTCCGAGTTCTATTAACCTATGGGGAACGCCGTAGGCCGTTGGTTTGAATGCAGTAGTTCCACCATAAGACAAAGATAACTTCCGCAAGGTCAACCACTTACAAGGCACTCAGATAGCCAAAACTTTTAATGTAACGATTTTGATCAAAGAAAACATTAAACATTAGCAATTTGAATACCCATGGGGGAAGCATAGGCGGAAGCTAATCGGTGAACATAACTATATTATGTAATAGTCTTCATTATCTTGTGTCCTTTTGGGAATTTGGGAATTCTTTAGAGTAGTTTATATTTACATGTGTACGTTTACCAAGTAAAACGTAGTCTCTAAATATCGTAAAAACTGATACTTATTAACATACGGATAATTAGGCAACCACTCAGTTTTTTTTTGTTTTTTTTATTAAAACTTGCCATTGCAAGAATACCACTGTTTATTACACTTTAGATACTAATATAAGAATAAACAACCGTTATGGAGTCACAAGTACTTTCATGCAAAGATTTGGTCAGTTCGTCACCCTCGGGTAAAAATGAACAACCAAATCATGTCTAAAAAAATAATAATCAATATAAACCGGGGAACGGGGTTTTAAGTTTTTCCAAAATATTGACTCAGGTTTTCAAAATTTTAGTGTAGGTACCGACCGGTATAATAACATTGGAGCATGGGTTGATCATGTGACTGCCGATTCCACAGAGATTTAGTTTACGATCGATTATTGCACCTGCGTCCAATTAAGCCTACCCAGGTTAAAAAATCTGGTTTCTAGGTCAACGTTTGTTCTCGCGGTTCAGTGATCGATAGACTGCAACTGCCGGCGCAATATTTAATAGTCTTTACCAGCAAAGTAAGACTTGTGGGCGGTCTATGTTAAGAGATGCGCGGGGACTGTAAAGTAAATGCGGGGCTAAAATCGGGGCTGGAAAGTAAATGCATATGATAATAACTAGCATTGTAGAAATGTGCAGACCGTAATTATCACTATTCAAGCAACTATTTTTACACGTAAAGATTCACTTAGTAAGGTGCTTTCAGAATTAATCTAAATCCTTCTAATATATTTATACTTGGTTTAAGGCAGCGGAGAAAATGTCTCTGTGGAAAAAATACTTCTGTTTTCGAATCCAGCCTCATAAGACAAGCAAGACTATCCCATGTTCTATGTAATATTTATGAAGCACACCCAGTTATGAGCGCGATATCACGAGAGTGACGTATACAAAATGATATAATGCTGTTAGGAGTGATGCTGTTATAAACTGGTCTATATATGCTGCATGTATTAGCGATTGGTTTTAGCTTTAACCAGGTCAGTTGAATTTTTCTAATTTTTCTAGATTTGTTATTGTCGAAACGCGAAAGTAAAGTTTCGCTGGATTGGATAAGTAAACTGGAGTTTTTTTTCACGTGTGAGTTTGGGCAATGACGTGTCTTTTAGCGGTTTAACTCCGTCAGTTTTTTTCTGTTTAACGTTACGAAAGAATAGGATATTTATTTTTATCCCCATTATTGGGAAAACTCAGGGTTTAGCACATGGGCAATCGTCAGATCACCTCGCGCCCACCGTCGGGTTACCGAACTATTGCAGTGTGTTGCGTATGATAGACATGTTTGTCCAACTTGGTAGAACCCCCTAAACCGCTGGATTCAGGCAATGTCCGTTAAGTGCCTTGCCCAAGAACACAACCGACGAGTTAGCGATCAGTTTTGAGTCTGTAACCTTTCAGTTAACCGGTCGGGCAAACGTTCAGATCAGCATGGCTTGTTTTGTAGCATGGCTTTCGACAAGAAAGAGTTAACCAATAACTTGTACTCGATGCCCGTTTTTCAGTGTTTGGTGGGTTGCCTGAGGGGTTCCTATGGACCACAAAAAAACAAAATGGCCGTTTTTGGCCTTTCTTTTAGGTAACATAAAGGAACTGCTGCTTTAGTTCATAGTTTATTGAATGATATTCCACCGAAAAAGAATGACAATGAACTTGTTTTGTTCCAGTCATTTATCATTAACCCATTAACTTTTAACAGCACTAGTAGAATGTTAGAATTTTGGTTTAATAAGTAGTTGGTGTTATAAAGGCTTTAGTTTATTAGTAATACTAGTTGATAAGTTGTTTGTGCAAATCCTCTATCCAGTATCTATCTCAAATGAAGTAATTTTGAGTACAATTTTACAATTAAAATAGATTCCATTGTTGATATACATGCAGTTATTTAATCAATATTTCATTAGAATAATTGTACTTTTAAACTGATTAAAGGTGTTAAAATGTGCCAGCTCAAAAATGACAAACGGCCTACCTATTTGTAATAGGGCATAATACATCGTACTACATATTTGACATAGATCAATGTTTTTGCACATTGTGAATAAGGTTGGTACTCTGTTAAACCATTCATTTTTTGCTTTAACTACAGAAGTTAAATTGATATCCACTCTGCCCACTTTTTTTGTTTGTGTCCTTACGCAACTTATACCTTTTCATTCTATTTAAACAAGTTTGGTGTTTATTGGATGAATTCTGTACTTGTGATGCTATAACGACAGCAAACGCTGAATGTAGACCTACTTTTACATTTATTGAGCTTCATTTTTTTGTCCTGATGAAAGAATTACGGATTTCGGTTCATATGTTTTACACTTCGCGATCGCGATTTTAACTTAACTGTCCTCTGTTCAGCAGGTAAATGAACAATAAGCTTTTCTTTTTTTGTCAAAGTTTTTTATCGATTAAACAAACGAAATACTGTAAATATCAACCTCCGAGATTACCTCACCAAAAAATTGCGGTAGCTTTTGCCAAGCCGCATGTATATACCGAACATGATGTAGAAAATTATCGGCTTTTTTAATTATGACTTTTTAACTATGAATAGTAAAGCGTCGGCTAAACAAAATATAATTATTGACAATGCTATTCAATATAATCTTTGATTAAACGTATTTTTAAAACTATGCATTCACGGATTCCAACATATTATGCTAAACATATTTAACAATCGGTGGTCGCTATTAGATTATATGACGTGTAAATAACTAAAAGCTCGATTTAAACAACATTTCCCTGTAAGAATAAAGAGGAACTTTAAATCAGAATCTGACTTGTATTAATAAAACACGTGGATGCGTCTACCAGACATTAGCGTAATGCGAACTTGATAAACGGGTTTTCGACGATCGTGATCACTACCCATGATCTTAATAAAAATAAATCTTACAATTGTACTTATTTACTATTGTGTTGTTTTATAAATAAGTTGTTTAAACCTGTCATATTCATTTATTTACATATCCTATGTCCACCATACAAGTAAGCGCATTTTTTATTATTTAGGGTGATTTCCATGTGTGCAACTTTCTCATATATCTAAATTTAGACGTGACCTGCTTATGTGGCTGCTGGACTATGTCTGTGTTGGGTTGTATTGAAGGAGCTCTTTATGTGTTGGAATATTTTCACCGTGACGATTCCCGCTTACTTGCCACCCGAGTTCCTGAATAAACACAACGACACTCTCTGTCTGACTCATCGGTAGGTAAGCCTTTAACAATTGGGTGAATACATTCATATTAAATTTAAATTTCCCGCATATATTTTTAAAACAAACCCCGCCAATCATATTAGACTCGTAATATCCCACGTTTTATATTCCTAATCGTTTGTTTAAATCGCTCGCCTCTTCCATGCAACACCTCAGCGGTTGAAAAATATACATAGAACATTTATTGAAGCATATAAATTAGTAAAGGTGATATTTCAATTTACCTGTGAGTGTATGTTCTATAGGCACAAAGCAAACAAAATAGTAGGAGCCGGAAATTTTAAGTAAACTTTGTAATACGACACACGTCGGGTTTTCATTAATAATCCTTTAACGAAGTCCACGCCTTTGACTAAAAATTCACCTTTTAAATAAATACTTCTTTTCGTCTTTACACGTGAAAATACGAGGATGGTGCACGTTTACTTTTTTTAAATAAAATTGTATTCTTATGTGAAATTTGTCAGCTCACATATTTACACTGGGATAGAATATAGTGGATAAATTTAAAATAGATAAATTTTTCTCGTTGTAACCGCTTTAAAATGCTTAATTTTTTACACCAGTATGGTTTAGGTTATAATTTGTAAGACGACATTCCACCAGGTTAGCCGCAAATAGTAGGCTATATCTTAGACTCAGCCTGTGACGTGCATAAAGTGGTACGTTAATTGCGCATGATAGCGTATAGATTATTGGTGACCCGTATGGCAGATTGTAAAATATACTCACATTCATAAGATGCTGTACGACGCATACCTTCGCATGAACACGTTGTCATCCGACATACCTACTGTTTTCACTTATAGACCACAGAATACGGTAGATGTATTTTAGTCTGAGTGTTACGGATGTGGCTTTTTCAAAATCCCTGTTGTTTGGTAATAGAATGTATGCTTGAAGCCGGCATGGGTTCCAGTTTGAAATGCTTGGTTGGTGGTCGTAAATTACAGGGATCCCTTACCAACGTGAGGTTACACGTTGAGGATAACTTGCGCGGTTTATAAAACTGTGGTGGGCCACAGGATTTCTTCTATTTCCTCGTGTAAATAAGGGGGCTTGGTCGCCATGACAGGACGCTCGCGCAGGTTGTACCGGCGGACAACGTGCGTCATAGATGGTCACGTGATGTCTCAACTTGTCTGCTGTGTGGTCATGCGTAGAGTTGAAGTGCTTTTCAACGAGCTAGACGGAGAATACGAAAATGAACGTGAGGGCATGGTAAAAATTGACCCAGACAAGCGATTATAGACATATTGATTTTCGGGCGAGCAAATAATATCTCAAAGTACTTTACTGTCAGCTGTCTAAATTGATGTACGGTTATCACTTTAAGCTCGTTAGGGTAGGTTAAGCGGTTCAATTGAGCAGAATTTGTGATTGTAAGAGGCTCGCGTCTAAGTCGCCACTTGTAATCTTATGTCGCGTCGATTAATGAGCCGAGATTTTGTGCTTTGAAATTGGTTAATCATTTCAAAACGTTAAACAAAAGCGGGAGGGCTGTATGGCATGGTTTCCAATGGTGCTAGCTCTGACACCACATAATAGAAAGCGCCGTCAACGGCGACCAATTCCTACTAATTCGTGACCGTGAACTAAGTTTAGGAAACAATTGCTACTTCCCGCCTTTCGTTTCTAAGGTTTCGGGTTTACTTTTTAATCGAGTGCTATCTCTTGAAATTTAACTGCTGTTTAATATTTTAGCACCAGGGTGTTGTAAGTTTAATGTATAAAGAATGTAGTTCAGTTTTCCAGTAAATGCTAAATGACAGACGTCTGATTCGACAGTGCCATGTCAATTTTAATCTTTATCAGATTTACTGATGTTTTTTATAACAATACATTTTATTAAATATACAAATTAATTCTTTAAAGTTTTCTTTTTACATTTTTGTAATAAGTATCTGCATGAAAAGTTTGCGCCAGAATGTGGAGTTGTTTTAAAACGTGATCTCAAGCTCAAGCGTGTTAGCGTCCTAGCGGTTGACTAGTTAGAGGTCGATCCTTTTAAGGTGAACGATTTTTGGGCTGACTTTCCCGACCTGTAAGAGACCGCCTTATGTCTCACGCCATTCATACAACTGCAGCTGCCTCTCATTTGAGCGATTTTGACAAATCGTGACATTGCACTCAGTCACGTTGATTGAGTTCAAAAACATTTCTGTATCTTCTCCGTAATGCATTGTTGTTGGTTATTTGTCCACGTAACTCCGATGTATTATCAATTGTATATCAAATATTAGTAGCTATTTAAACGTCTTACAGTAAGCTTTTTTCTTACCCAAATTAGTTGGTATTTTACTAATTATTTTTAAACTTTAAATTTTTAGAATTTTATGCTTTTGCTATAAATAGTAAAAAAATACTAAATTTACCTTGATTTCGTTAATGAAACCAGATACCTGTAGATTAGAAAAGATATCAAAGCGTTTACGATTGTTAAAGTGAATTATTTTAAATAGCATATGCTTGGCAAAAAGCAGTAGAGCGTATTAAATTAAGTAAACCCGATGGAGAAATAATAAATTCGATCTAAATGTTCAGGGCAAAACAGAGAGTTAATTTCATGGCAAATTTACTCAACAAACGCTATTAATATCAAATTACAAATAATAATCATCTGGCAAGTTTTCTTCTGCATTTTAAAGGAAAGTATGTAAAATAAGATAGGATATTTATGTTTTGTTACGCAAAATGGGAAAACGCGGCAGATTTATTACACGGGCAATCGTCAAATTACCTTGCGATTGCGTAAGGGAGCCTTATCACATAATTGTTAGATTGCCTGACGTCTTCCGTCGTGTTACCAGAGCGAATTTTAGTTAACCCACTAATGTGCTGGATTCAGGTGATGCTAGTCACGATAGACTCGCCATTGACCAGTGTCGATCCACAAAGTCGTCGACTGGAAGGCGATGGATGCAGCGACCCATCAAGCTATTCCGTGGGACTAAAGGCTTGCATCAGTGTCACTTACTACGGGGATTATTGCTCAAATATAAATTAAAGATAATATACCATATTATACATTATTGTTCTCTTGCTGATATGAACCCAAGCATATTACTGAACAGCCTTGTCTTTCAACCGTATGTAGTTTCTAACCAGTGATGGACTAATTACAACGCTCGGTTTTAAACAGCATGCTGGAAATATGAATTGCACCCTCGAACCACTCGCCCATAAGAATCTCCTGCTGTACCACATAAAGTTCTACATACGTTGGGATATGACGTATATATATCCCCCGGACCTAAGTGGATAAATGTCAGAATTGAAACATCGCCAGAATATCTGGTGTCTCAAGTCGGAAAAACATTCCTCACATTGACAACTGAAGTTTGCGGGATAGACACCAGTCGGTTGCTTGTGGTATATATCCTTTGGCAAGGCTCTAAAACGGACGTTGCTTGAGCTTTGTGAATTATTGCGCTAAACAAATACTATAAAGCAAAGTCTCCATCCAAAACAACACACTAAACACTAAATCCATCGGTTTTCTAGCATCATTGGAACATTATTTTTTTATGTTATACCTTGCATATTCCATTTAAAGAAATTTAGTGTTAATTTCGTTGAAATAACAACCGGATCGCCCATCTTCATTTCAAAAGAAATTTCAGTGGAACATGTATCTTTTACAGTAAATGAAATACTAAATATATTGTATTCATAGTGCATTAAAGTATTTTATTCTGAGTATATATCTACGGTTTGTGTCCCGGCTAAATGCAGAGTATCATCAAAACGGGTATATATATAATAACTTATTTTGTAAGCTACCCGAAAAAGTATGGGTTATTTCTTTAGCAACGGTTCTAATTTTCCATTTCAAAGAGGGGTTTGAGGCGCAGACGGTGGGCGATAGGCACGTACCCAACAAGCTAGGTCGTAGCTATCTCATCATAATATATTGATTCTGTCTGATCCGCATTGGCGCATTCTTTTTTTCACTCTTTGTTGAATGTCCTAAAAATGTAGCGTCTGGAGAATGCAGGCCGTAAACCTGTATGTAAATTGCGCACGCCATATGACCCCTTTTGTTTATACCTCTATATTCTTACAAAGCACCAGTATAACAAATCGTGATTTTATTTTAAATTAAAAACCGTTTAATTATTTTTTAGGTTGTGAGTGTCACACAGCTACGATATTGGAGCATATGACGAAAACTTGGCCACATTATTCACCTGAAAGTATGTTAAACTCTTATTTTAAGATGTACACAAAGTAAGTCTTCTAAAGTTTGATTTGATATATTACCATAATTAGTATATAATAAATAAGATACGTCAAAATTAATTTACATTCATAGTAACCAGGATGTAAATGTGTAATATAATAACCATTCAATTCAGTGGTTAGCCAAAGAGCAACCGCAGTCTGGACGGTTAATTTGTAAATATTTCTGCGCGAGAACAATTAGCCCTGCTTAGTTTATTAAACCTCTTTGTGTATAAATATTATTACAGATTTAACTTTAAAATCAACTTTTGTAGCCTAATCACAGCTCTGTATAATGAAAAATCTGTGTTTTATGAAAACAAGCCACGACTGGTACTATTAGCACTGTGTATTATGGATAAGGATTACTAGCTCATATTGGTACCCGAAACATCATTAAATAACCTACGTGGGTCTGGCTCCCAAATCTTCGATCTTGTGAGATATATTCTCAAGCTCGGTTTTATGGGTGCCGCATCCAACGACAATACTGCAGGGTCCTTTCGTTCTATTTATTAGCAATAAACAAATATGTTCTAAAAATGTTTCCCCTATAGATGGATGAATGGACATTTCTCTTTGTTGTTGTGCACATAACATTTGGTAATCGTAGGTTAATTGCGAGAGAATCCGTGTATTTGAAATATACACGTTTTGTCATACTGCATGAAATACTAGTTAGGAATCCTGTACATTAATACATTGTAATATTAAGCAATATGCTACCATTGTAGGGTAATATATAAAATACATACACTTTCTAGATACTAAAAACTTTAGGCCGGTATCAGTAACGATTATGCCCTTCACATTCGCAGAAAACTTTAAATGCAACTAATATATCCAGCGGGCAACCTGCAAAAGCTGGCATAGTTGAGGATGGAAGACTTCGAAACCACTTCTTAAATATACTTCAAACCGGTTATTGCAACTTCTCACCATATGGATTAACGCGAATTATTCGAGGCTATTCACAGATGAGGTAGTTGGTTGTATTGTTTTACACCTTCGGCGATAACTATACAGCCAGCTAACTTTACTGTGGTTGCTAAATATCGTCCAGCACGCAGTTATTTGCCAATTTTCACTGTTTCCATTCTTCAGTTGGCTGGTGGTGTCCCTGAGACCCTAAAACGTGAGACCGTTTCACGCCTTGGGCTCTCAGTACATTTACATGACCGACAGTTCATCGGAATCTTTTTAAGTTTTGATTGTATTGCCAATAAAACACAATACCTTGCGTTGTGGTCTGTTTTTTAATAAATGAAGCATTCCTAGTATGATTAACAGGAGTGCTACTTAGCTATTCAAGTAAGACCAGTACATTTTTAATAAGACCTGTTTCTTTTAACAACTGTTGTTTTTCTTGTCTGTCTTTATGCTAACATGACCGAAAGATTTTAACAGGCTGTGCCCGGAATAAGTGGTACGTCTTTAAACGAGGCTACACACCATAAATCTCGGTAAATTTACCGATACCAGAAAGTGGCAGCTTCATAACCGACATTTTAACATTGCTGTTTCAAAGAACCATTTAGCGGTTTTCTTGTAAATCTCCCCAATTCCCTGTGGAAAAAGCAAGGGATTTTATTACACAAACCATCGTCCTTTTACCACGAACTCAAATCAGATTATAATTAACACAATTTTTGTTAAGACTAAGTCCCAGAACCACCAAATTCATGGTGTTGCATAGCTGAGTGTTGGCCGCATAGTTAAGTGTTGAAGCGAGAAGTTTGGTTTTTACTCCATCTGCAACATCAACCAACAGTTGCTTTGTTGCACATAATAGCCACCAGTAAACGAGAAATGTATAAAAAATCAAGTGCGATACACAGAGCTATATCTGTTTTAGGTCTACTACCCTTTTTAATGTGAACGGAAAATATCTTTCAACTGTGTTTAAACTCAGTTAATGACTTTTATGGATTTTGGAACCTGCTATGCACAAAGCACCCATGAAATGAAACACATTTGAAAAATGCTGCATATGTTATCCCCGTTAAGGAAAATACCCAAATATAGAGAAGGAGGAAGTCACGTTATTTTAAATTTGGAGAAAAAAACTTTTATTTCACTAGGTTCAGAGTTCAGACAATGTCCGCTTAGTGTCTATACTAGCTAGCTGTAGACCAGTTGTAACTGTGTTACCCGAAGGCTGAAAGGCGACGCACTATTCCACAACGCTATTTGGTAGGGTGCTAAAGCTACAATCTAGACTAGATCAATATTCTACTTGGTTCAGGCAATATTCTTTATGCCTTTCCCATGGACACAACCGACTTGCTTGTGACCAGTTGCGATCTAAACCCTTCGGCAAAAAGGCGACGCACTAACCAACCAAGCTAATCGGGTAAACTAAATATGTGTCTGCCATTTCTTCCAAGTATTAGTTGCAATAAACTAAAGAATGTGAATGTATTAAAACTAAGCTAATTCACGCATTGCTCGTTGCAAAATATTTTATATTGAGGCATAAAAAATTTTGATTCGATATGGAACTTTAGCGCCCCTTGTGGCGCATCGCTATGGTAACATTACCCGGCGAAGACAAGCTAATTTTCTAGAAAAGTTATCGATTAACTGTGCCAATTCACTAAACCATTTACGATTGTTTTTTTGAAACATTGTATATTTCGATGCAGAATGTCGTCTCACTTTAGTGCAAATCAGGTATGAAACCGCAGCGAAATTAAAATTTAAGTTACAGCTTACTTTTAAGTTAAAACGCTTAAAACTAATGACGTTGGCAAGTCGCCTGAACAGAAAAGTGATCTAGCACGGTACTAGTGAAATGGACAGACGTGGACAATAAAATAATATTTTTAAAAACGTAAACTATCCAAACACCTGCTAGTCTTCTCTATCCTAACAATGCTTTTAGGGTGGATAAAGGATAAGTATAACCTTTTATTTTAGTTTTTCAGTTTTTAATACTGTGCATTTACAATGACAATTTTATAAAAAAAAATCCGTTTGTAGTATGAGGATGCGTTCAACCCAAAGAAGTTGATAAATTGGACGGTTCCACGGAAACACAAAGAACGACCGAGCACCTTGGAAGGCTTCACACAAATCATCGCAAACGATCGAGGCCATTTGAGAAATGGGGTGCCAAGATCGAATGAGTCCCCGTGGGGCACTTTCATGGGTATTTCACATGTTGAACTTTAAATTTGTTGTTTTTCTAGGAATTCATAAATTCATCATTGCATCATATTTACAATACTTTGGTAAAATAATATTGTGTTAAAGGTATATTGAAGAGAATAAAGAGAATATATAATTTTCTATGATGTAAAAAAACATAGGCTCAGGTAAGAATCAAACTCACAACTTAGAATCAATACCCCCCACTTTTTGACCACTGTGCTACCGAAGATAAAAAATGTCTCTGATGTTAATTAGGTTAAATAATTTTAAACAGGATTTTTGTTAAATATTAGGGGTTCTCTGAGAAAATGTAATACCCTCACAACTGACTCATTTTTATGTCTTCGGTTTAAATTATAGAACTAATATGGGACACGGTAATAATATACATATTATGTCAAAGATGTTAGCATTGAATTTTTAACAGGTGTTCGTTTTGACTACCTTGGGTTTTAATAAATAAATAAAATATTAAATGATAAGCAGATTCAGCATAATTACCAAAGTGTTGTTATTTTTATACTTAACAGCTAATGTGTATGTTGTTGAAAAATGGGTCAACAAACTTTTCCAATTAAAGTAAGTTGGTAAACTAGTTAGCCCTTTTTGTTAAACATTATTGCATTTTTTTTATAAATGTGCATGTATTGATATTTTATAACAGTATTTTTTTATAAGTGCATTGACTAATGACACAGTTACACAGTTTAATTTGCGTCAGGCATAACTCCACACCCAGATATTTGGAATGCCAAAAACATTCAAGATACATCACTGTGTAAACACCATAGATTGATTGATTATATGTCCCATGTCACCATAGGAACTTGGGATATGCCAAGGAAGATCCCACCAGCACGGCCTTCCTACACTGCAAGATCCGACCGGGCTGCCCAGAATCTTCTACAGTTCAAAGATGCCTCTCCTTTAAACACTGCAGTCAATGGCTATAAGGAGTTTACACCGAATAAATCAAAAAATGTATGTATTGTTGTTATTGGTAATGTGGAGTTATAGTCTGGTGGTTAAAGTTTTGACAGAATCTCGGTTCAACCTACACTTCAACCACTTTTCGTACGAATGAATTCTATTCAGTTGACTGTGTACTCAAGATAATATAGGGATTGTGTGAATGAAATAATGATAAGCTGTGTTATAATTATTCAATTGTCATTATCCCAAACCAGGATGAAATTAAGTGTGCTGTAGCTTGTTGTGTAAGATATTACAGACAATTGTATGTATGAGTGGTTGCCACTACCCAGCAGACTGTATATACTTCTAATTGACCGCACCAAACATTTTCCAACAATAGTTTTTTTCTAGCTGAGCCCCAAGAAAACATCACCACTAGCACGTCCTAATGCACCAACTCCACCTAAATCAAAATCACCAGAACAGATTGTAGCGCCATCTGCTGGCGTAGAATGTGCGAAGGATGAAGTTAGGTAGGTAGCAGTGTTTCTTGTCTGAGTTAAAAATGACTAAAGTTTAAATGTTTATAAAAAATTTTAAGAAAAAAAGAAAAACCATTGTAGGTGCAAAATGAATGAAAATTACCATTTAAAGCCTACTCAAGGATTTTTTTTGAAAACAGCGCCCCAAAGATATAAACTTTTTAGGGAAGTATAGCACCCACAGTCATGTTTCAAGTCATCAGAATCATCAAATATGACTAAATTAAAACCTTTCTTGCCATTCACTTGTGTGTTCCCTACCATGGCACTTATTGGCCATTACTTAAACCATATAAATTATCAGATTAAACAAAAAAAAACAGTATCCCAACAATGAGAACAATGTGCTATTCTGACTTCTGTTTGTGTTTTAACATATATTTTAAACACATTTTACCACATGTTTCCCATCTCCATAGCAATTATTATTATAACTACTGATGATAGTTTAATTTCACATTAACAGAGCTGCATCAAAGCAAAGTGAGGAAAGATTCAAATCTCCATCTCCAGGTTCCAGAAGAGCAATTTCCCCAACTGACTTTATAAAAGAAAAAAGGTAAATACAGACCAATATGCATGTAGTATATTACAGGAACAATAACAACTCTTTTTAATTAAGTTTTATTCCCTGACAAAATGCAAGGAGCGATATTACAGGGTGCAGTTTGTGACCTCTGTTGTATAGTGCCTAACAACCAAGGCAACAAATTAAATATTATGTGAATCATACAATACACTATGCAATAGCTCTGGTAATCCGACGGTGGCCACAGGGTGATCTGACAATTGCCAGTGTGTTAACCCCGTGGTTTTTCCCATTCGTGGGAATAAACATGAATATCCTATAAATATTAATAACTTTTTAATGTGATTCTGCAGAGCTGATTCGAAGCAGATTGACGTAATGTCTTTACCACCAACTCCAGCCTCGCAGAAAGCAATATCCCCCGTCCCAAGTGTGGTTTCAGATAAAGAAAGGAATATAAACTCAGGTAAGTTGTGTATTGTATGGATTGAAACATGGTAGATTACACTATAAGTCTCAATGTTGGTTAAAATGCATCATACTCTGTCAAATTAATGAAGCTATTACTGTAATGTTTATCTAATTGTAGTTACTGTGTGTCTTTATTGTTGTTTTAAACCCAAAATGAAAAAAAGACTGCATTTATTCACTTTTCTTCTATGTGATAGTTTAATTGAAATTGCAGGAATAACTTATACTGTCCACATTGTAATAACTATGTCAATCTGACTGGGTGTGGTGTTTTAACAGAGTTATGAAAATTCAGGCAACCCGTGTTACAACAATTATCAATTTTCAATGTCCAGGTCGTCCACAGTCACGAGGAAGTTCAAGACGACGTTCCCCTCAGTTAGAAGTCTGTTGATGCAACGCTAAAACTTAATAAATTTTATGTACAAAAACGCACACTTATAATCTCTTGCTCAGCAAAATCATAAATTGTGTAAATAAAAATATGTAAAAATGATGCATAAGCTTCACAGTTTTCTGGTAATGTCAAGTTTAAATGTCTTTGTAACGCTTGTATATATATTTTGGCTTAATGCTTATGCATAGTATGGTATCTCACCTCATGTGTACAGGTATATCGTTTATAATCACATGTAGCTTTCAGTCTCCCAATATCTTCACTGTATTTCTAGTAGCACTTTTGACTCACTTTATTTTGTCGAAAAGAAATTTTTATGTAAATCTTTGATTTGGCTTTGTAAACAGGTTTTATTAAGCAGTTTAAGTACCAGCAGTATGATATGTTACTGGTGTTGTACAACTCAAGTGGATACTTTTATATATACACAAGGAGTGCTGTAGTAACACTGTCATCTTCGAATGTCTATCAGGTATTGAAAACATTAGCACAGGTTTTGTGTAACCTATTTATCCATTCCAATCAAAGTCTGACCAGTGCCATAGCCTTTTACAACTAATTAGCTAACATCTGTTTTCGATGCCTTTTAGCTCAAGTTCTAGTGCGATTAAAAACCAGCTATCAGCAAGACTGATATTACATACCGTGACATGGGATCTATCACAACCATGTGGACATATAAACTCTCTAAAATTCATAATTAATGTATTAATGTGGTTTCTAAGAGATATTTAAATCGATTTGCACAATTAAGTAAATAATAACAAGCTAGTATGTGTGTCATTGGGTGTTTGACTTTGGGCAAGCAATACTTTAGTGCCTCAAAGATTGATAATTATTCCTGCTGTCTTCATAAATAAAACAAGTGATGAAAGAATGTAACAAATAAAGATTTTGATTTATTAAGACAAGGTTAGGGTACAGACTATAAAAGCTCGGAACAACAAGTCAAGTCACGATGAAAAATGAAATCCATAAAAGCTTTTGTTAAAAATGTGCAAACGCTCACCAAGTACATGGTAGAGCAATGTGAAATATTTTCACAATGATTGGAGTTGTTTCATGGAAATTAAGAGTGCACTGTACTGGATAAAATCGAGTTCTAAGTTCTCGTTTTCCGTTTTAAAAATATATACAGCCAGAAATTTTAGATGGATGAATGACTGTGAGTATTCTTATGAAGTTGTTGCATACAGGGTAAGATTATAAATCCCAGGGATCTTAATTAAAATGATTATGGGTACTTTGTTGCACACTTTTAGTTAAAAATTGCCTGACAAGGTAGAGTTTGTCAAGTTTATATGAGTTAAACCATACAGAATGAAATGAGAAGATACTGACAAGAATAAATGAATCAACTCAACTCTAAAATGAAATACTAAACACCACTGAGTTCAATGAAAACATTAAATAAATACTAAGCAGCCCAAGTATAGGGCAGCCTTAAAAATAAAAAAAAATCCAAAATTTCCACAGCATTTAAAGGTGCAGCTTTTTTCAGGCAACTTTTGCACATTTACTCTGGTAGTTTTTCCTCCTCAAAATTTGTGAAGGAATATTTAAACCCATAAATTTTTGAAAAATTACAACAACAAAAATTGTGTGTGCAGAAGTCATGGTAATCTCATTGGCACACTGAGCATGGATTTGAAACAAATGGAATAAAAATTTTAATGTTCTTAAAGTTTTCCTGAACTAAACAAATTGCAAACAATTTCCTAACCACAAAAATTTTGGACAAAGTAGACTGTTTCAAAAATTGAAAAACTATCAATATTGTGACAAACATTCTGGTTTTTTAGCGTTAAAATGGTTTTGAAGTGCGAGGTTGGAACTGTGGAGAGAGTTGGCAAAACATAGAATTTTCACATTCATTGGGGCCTGCATCTGTGAGGGCGCATCAGGATTTGAACTGCCATAGAGTGAAGCAGTGTGAAAATATGAGAGTTCAGCTCCCCACCTGTCATAACTTCATGCCTGCGGAAATGGGCCGTGTAGACAATTTTAAATATTTTTTAAAGTGGAAAAGAAAATCTAAGATATTTTTTTCTGTAAAAATTTGGCTATAGACACTTTTGCATACAAGTACAATTTGAGCTTATATACATCACGTAAAGTCATATCGGAAAGGTCGTCACCATAACAGCTGATCACTCACAGCTAAGCTGAGCTGATTATCAAATATTGGCACAAAGTAATACTTTGTTTTTAACAGTGGATTAAACATTTTTATTGTTTCTATGGTCTACTACACATTGCACAAATGATTCCACTACTGCTGTCTTAGGATAAGTTGGTGGGACCAAATATGGTGTAAACAACTCCACCAACCTGATAATAACTCCCGACACAGTTGGTTATACTCCAAATGGTCACCGGCTAGTTTACGAATTTTTAAACAGTTTTGTGGAATTCCCTCAAAGACCTGGAAATTAAAGTTGTTGGGTTTTATATTTGTTACAGTGCAAAAAGTTATGTCACCTCAATTATATGAATAACTGGCAAATGACTTATTTATTCATTTAGTCTCTTTAAAAATTAGAGAGTAAAGATACTCATTTGTTTACAAATATATCTCATTTTTTGCATATGAATACTGGATTTACAGTTTTAGAACAAAAAAGGCAAATAGTGGCACTTATTTTAACAAATATTGTGAAAACCATGTGTCTATGTTGAAATCACGTAAGTTACTATGTCCACACACAGGTTAAGAAATTACTGTATTGTTGGTTAAAGAAACGACAAATTAAGTACGACCTATCAAACAAACTGAATTGAAAAGGTGCCCAAGACATACCAGAATGTCTTAAACCTGATAATTAGGTCCACCTATGCAGTGGCTGCTATTGAGTGGAATTGCTGGCTTGAATATTGATATATTCTTTCGAGAAACTTAAAAACAA